>JAGDYQ010000191.1:1314175-1610376 GCA_021962125.1 Bulinus truncatus
GCTCGAGCAGATGTCCTGAGGTCACTGTAGCATGGGTGCAGTAAGTGTCTGAGATAGACCTCTAGCCAGGTTGTGCAGTCTATGGCTCTAAGTCTCCTCTAGAAGCCCTAGATGTTGTACAAAACCAGGCTCCTCCAGCCCATTACTAAGAGGAGCACTTTTCGAACGGCACCCACAGCAGCGGTTAAAATCATGGCAAATGTGCCACCTCTACTATGGGTATCCGTGGAGAGCAGGCCGTTATAACTATATGAGCAGTTTAAGAAGGCAGGAAGAGATATCTGTCCTAAGGGAGATGGTAGATGGCTGGGTGGAAAGGAAGCGGCTCTCGGTTAGTCTGATTACCGCCACCACGCGGTGAGGCTTTCTCCGAGGATCATTTCCAGCTGACCAACTAATGCTGAACTGATCTCGTGGGTCCCTCCTGGCAGAGGCTTTCTGTGCCCGAGGTACGCACGACCTGGTCGAAGCCAATGCTGGAACACAAAGGTCACGCCGACCACCGTCACTGAGTGGCCCCGAGATGAGTTGGAACCTATTCCCGGGACGCCGCGCAGCTATGCACGATGAAGAAAACTGCAAACCAGTAGCCGGCGGTCGGACAGCTCCTCGGTGGGTCATATCTCTCCCTCGATTAAGCTTCGTGGCGATACTCCCTTTAAACTATATGCGTGGTCGCTCTGGCGCTTGCGAAGACAGAATGGCCCATTACTGGTGAAGTGGACTGTCCCTGGCGGAGAGCTAATTGGTGAAGTGCTCACTGAGGCGGTGTCATCTTCGCTGACGCTATAGTTCTCTCCAAAGCTGCAAAGGACCGGAAAACCTGGCCCTTCCGCTGGAAGCATACCGATGGCCATGCAAGGTCTTGCGCTCGCACAACATCAAGGTACATGCTCAAGTTCTTTGAAAATAAGAAAGGGCAGACTGCAATGCAAACAATCAACAGTCGACAGTTCCAAGTGCCTGCCCGTGAGTGCAAGAAAGAATATTTGAACGAGCACGATTCCGTCAAATATATTTGAATGATCCAGAAGTGGTTCTCGGCTGGGCTCATGAGGTGGAACGGTCAACGTCAAAGAAAGTTCTGGAGCAGGCCGAAATACAAAATGACCGTCGTTGACTTAGGCGAAATATCAAACTTCAGGCATCGACCGCCCCAGCGTTGTTTCCAGCACTTTCCTCATCACTTGCGCTTTGCACAGAGGTTGCATTCCCGATATTTGACACCACCACAGAACCTAGGAAGATGGAGGAAGCCTGTAGAATCGACTGGCGCGCAAGTGCCCAGGACTGGCAGATACCCATGGTGGACTGATCCGGAAGCTTATTAGCCATCAGGCTCTATGGTCAGATCCAGTTGAGAGACACAGCAAGTCTGATCTCACGGGCTCTAAGGGCCCCAAGTCTAAGTCCGCAGATTAATGAGGTTCAAAGAGAGAGAGAGAGAGAGAGAGAGATGCAAACTAAATATTTCTTATGATTTATGATGATTGAGTGAATAACAGAGTGAACATAGCCCGTAGCCTCCCTATCTGTTTTCAGTTATAATTTTATATGATTCATTTTCCTTTGTTTATAACTTTAAAAAATCGATAATTATTGTTCTAAAATGTGTATGTGTGTGTTTTTGTAATGATTTGCGAAATCTATATATATATATATATAATTCTCTTCTTCGCCCGACCATGCGGGACGGTTCTAGCCTGCAAGACTATTTATAGATTTGTGTAATTCCCGAATACGTCACAGCAATCAAGACGCGTTCGACAACTCGTGTTCGACAATTCGAGTTGTTTTCTGATTTCTTTAATAAAACCAGATTATTTAAATTTCTTATATGACGTTTTGTCCTTTTATTTAGTGAAATATATTAAGCAATACGAGCACATTGGTGGTTGTACAATACTATTTCATGTCTTGACAGCTCCAGTAATTTTTAAAACAGTATTGTTTGGTCGTAATGATGTTTTGTATGTGCTCTAAATACGAAACTATTTCATTTATCCCCCGTCGCGGTAAATCCTGCATCCATTTAACCGCGGAAAATGAGGGAATGCTGTAAATAAAATAACTTTAGAATGTCAACTGATTAATGTAAAAAAAACAAACACATTTAATAATACAATTATGTGTGAAGAATAAGGTAATATTGAACTATTTCCAATTTAAGAATAAAATAAAATGGTGCATTAATGTAGATAAGATGTGAAAATGCTGGCGCTAACATTATGCTAGAGGAAGGAAAAATGTTATGTATTGTAATGGGTTGCACACTTTACAGAACGGTGTGGGAGGTGGGGGTTTGGGGGAGGGCGCCAAAAACTCGCACATGGCGCTTCAATAGCTAGCTACGGACTGGACTTTTACGTAGTGCCATTGTGACATAGAATTTGAATGTTTCAGTCTGGCTGAGAGAAATTAAACTGTGGAGGGTGTTAGTTGTGGGTTAACTTTGATTGTAGGCCAAGATAACACATTCAACGTTGAAATGTAGACATGAAATATTAGATATGGTGAAATCTTTTGTTTTGATTTCTTTGTGCTGCTGTTTTGGGGAAAATCCTGATTAAGTAAATTATACATATGTATGGCGCATTACAAACAAATGGTAACTGCTTCAGAGTATGTACGCATTACACAACATCTTTCTGTTCTGAATAGTGTAGGTACTGTAGGATGAAGGTTATACAAAAAGAAACTTAAGTTGGGCTAAACAAGTATAAAAAATAACACTATAGTGTGCTGGGGTAAAGGGTGGATTGAGGCAGACACAAAGCGAATTAATGCAAACCAAAAATAAAAAGCATTGGAAATACCCCCCTCCTCCCCCCCCCCCCCCCCGGAATATGTTTGTTAGAAACTGATTGCTGGAAAGTACCAGATAGTGACCGTAATGCCTGCAAAGTTCTCCGAAGATGTCAGCATGTTATTTTGTTTCATTGCTTATTTAAAAATAATTACATTAATTATATTGGTTGATAAGGCAGCGTATGATACGCCGCGGGATGGCTATAATAATTAAGCATATTTTAACGTAATAATAGTATATGGAGAGTGGGCTAATTTTTATTTTATCGTTATTTTCCTTTGGTTATCGCTTTAAATGATTGATATTTATTTTTCTTAAGTTTGTGTAGTGTTTTTTTTTTGTTATGCACTGCCATTTTATGTTTCTTTAATTTAACTTTCGCCAGTTATTAAATGTAATAATCAGTTTAGGCTGGAGAATTTACAGTTGGCACAGAGATGGTTTTAATTATCTGGCCACTTAGTTTAGCGGAAGTGGGAAAAACAGACGATAATTAATTGACGATAGATTTTGGTAGAGACAAGCAGACGGACTTGATTTCTCATCTCACATCATTTTATACCATGTATGTACTTCCATAGATTGAATAAATAAATATATATATATGTTTAATACAGAAGTCTACTCAGTAATTTATAACTGTGATTCTTCTCATACATGTGGATACTTAATAATTTAATATACACACAAGTCAGTCAACAAGAATAACTCCGAAGAGACCATACTACCTTTTATACAAGTTCCTTAGAAATATAATATACATACAACTGATCTACTAATCTACACACAAAAACTAGCCATGACATTAAAATACTCAAAGAGTGGAACCATTGTAGGAGTAACTGAAATCAGACTGCGGAGGCAATAGAGAGAAATGCAGCTAGAGATGAAAATGTACTGCCGCAAGCACTCTTAATATATAGTGCCTGGTCCAATTCTCAATTATGTTGGTGTTATAAAAAAATTAGATTAGTATATTTAAAAATAATCCTATTAACAGTTCAAACTAAAATTTATTTCTTTCGTCAGTTTTTTTTTTAAATAATTTAGTTTACAGCTTTAAATGTTTGATAATTATTTTTCTAAAATTTGTGTGTGGGTGGTTTTTCTTTTTTTTTTTGTAATGCACCATTTTTATATGTTTCTTTTGATTAAATTACGCAGCTCTTCAAAAAATGTCTAGCAGAAGAAGATCTGTTATATTCGAAGAGCTGCAAAAATGTAGTGAGTAACTAAAAATCAGAAGAAGGGGCAGCTGAGCAACATGCAGCCAAACATGAGGGTGCACAGTCGGAACCATACCTTACAAAGTGTGCCTGGCCAACATTCTAATTTATGCCAGTTTTTTTTAATTAGGTAAGTATATTTCAACCTAATTGTATTAAGATTTCGAACTAATGTTTATTTCATCAGTATTTAAAAAAAAAATTAACTTAAAAAAAAATTATAACTTAAAAAAAAAATATTTTGGTTATGCTTTGTCATTTATATTTTTTTTTATTACCTTTTTCTAAGTTCATGAAAAAAGATGCATAGCAGAGGAAGGTTGTTATATTAGAAAAGCGCACGCCGAAAATAAAATCACAAAATTAAAATCGTCTAGCATTAGTTACCAACACCAACCAAAGTATCTCCTCATTGCAAGGCTCTGAAATTTATTAGAGAAACTTAAGGAATGTTTTGTCCCTCTTGAAAAAATGACTGGCTCACATGGATAACCACCAGTGTCATTATACAATTTGCTTGATGAATATATTTTGAAATTAAAGCATTTCCTGTCTAACAAAAGAAAATATAACTCATGGTTCTAAATGTGCAGGGAAACCATCACGCATGCTGCAGTAGACAATCTGTGCCAATCTTCATGTTACAATTTATCAACCAGCCGAAGTGCTGCTATGGCACATGTCTTCCAGCAAAAATATTGAGGAGCAACGTCATAGAAGCAAAAATTTGACAGTCCTTGCAGAAGTGAAGATGTCTTAATTTCTTGCATTCCTATGATTCCAACCATTTCAATTTGAGAGATTGCAATTCCCTATTCGTTTGGCATTGCAATCACCTTCAACAAAACTCTAGGCTAGACTTAAGAATTGTGTGGTATAGATCTAGACATTTCTTCTTACATGGACAATTTGTCTTGCCTGGTCTAGATTCTGCAAACCTGACAATCTGTATATCTATAATACAAAAAATCCTTCATGTGTTCCGGTGTCTGTCACACTTCCTATGTCTGTCACACAAGACGGCGGCATAAACAATACAAAGATGGCAGAAACATTTATTTTATTCTACTTAACTTGCATGATCCGGCTTCCAACTGGCCGGCCGAGTAAGATGTCTCCTACCTCGCTGCCAGTAATGACATTGGACCAGGTATATGTATAGTGCCGAGGTTACCAAGCACCCTACACTGTTACATACGGCAGGTAAAGTTGTGAAATCCAAACGGTAATTACAACCTAAAAGTATTTTCGACCGCCACAATCATTACCATGAGGCAATGAAAGCGATCTTCGGAGAGGTAACATACAATCATGCGAAAATATTTATTTGATACTCTCCACAAACAATTTCTTGCTGAAAAGAATTTCATATGTATATCTCACAATAATTTAATACTAGTCATCCCGCGGCGTAGCATACGCCGCCTTATCAATCAATATAATTACTGTAATTATTTTTTAAATAAAAAATCAAACAAACTAACAGGCTGACTTACATGGTATGCAAAGCTATGTGCAGACTTGATGGTCACTATCTGGTACATTCCAGCAACTTGTTTTTTATTTTATTGTTTACATATTTATAGTTATTTATTGGATGACTTAATTCTCGTTGAGCTCTCAGACTTAATTTTCTCTTTATTGGTTAGATATATTTTAATGCGTTTTTTTAAGATCAGGATTTTTTTTTACTTTGAAATGTAATTTTTTCTTTCAGTTTCTAACAAACATATTTCGGGGGGGGGGGGGCATTTTAATTTGCATTGCTTTTTATTTTTGGTCTGCCTCAATCCACCCTTCCCCCAGCACACTATAGTGGTATTTTGATACTATTCAGTACAGATAGATAGATTTTTGTTATTTTTTTTTAGTATTGCGTAAATATTACATATTCTGAAACATTTAACATTTGTTTGTAATGCGTCATACATATTTATAATTTTCTTAATCGGGGTTTTCCCCAAAACAGCAGCACAAAGAAATCAAAACAAAAGATTTCACCATATCTAATATTTTATTGTCTACACTTCAGTGTTGACTGCATGGTTAACAGTGTTCTCTTGGCCCACTTTGTAGCCTA
This sequence comes from Bulinus truncatus, assembly GCA_021962125.1. Classification (NCBI taxonomy): domain Eukaryota; kingdom Metazoa; phylum Mollusca; class Gastropoda; family Planorbidae; genus Bulinus; species Bulinus truncatus. The sequence goes on from JAGDYQ010000191.1 coordinate 1,320,291, forward strand.
ATGGTAGCGCCGGCCTCCATAGCATTTTCACATCTTATTTATATTTATACACCGTTTTTTTTTAATTCTAAAATTGGAAATCATGCTAATGCTATTTTATGTACAGCATTACCACATTTTCCGCGACGTGGGATAAATGAAATAGTTTCGTAGTTAGAGCAGGCATCAAAACATAATTACGACCAAATAATACTTTTTTTTTAAATTACTGGTTCTGTCTAGACATGAAATACTATTGTACATTTTCCATTGTGCTCGTATTGCTTAATATATTTCACTAAATAAAAAGACAAAACGTCATATAAGAAATTAAAATAATCTGTTTTTATAAAAGAAATCTGAAGAAAACAACACGCTTGCTGTGACATTTTCGGGCTGGTGAACCAACGCGAGCATTACAACGCGAGTCGTCACGCGTTTTCAATAAATAGTCTTGCAGGCTGATGTAATTACTGGAGCTTATAAAAGAACTCAAAAAAATGTACGCAAGTTGTCGAACGTTGTTGAGCGCGTCTTGCTTACTTTGACGTATCCGTGAATTCCACAAACGCGATAAGTCCATCCACTGTTGTTCCGCAAGGTGGGTGAAGAGGAGAATTATATATATATATATATATATATATATATACTGTGGAGAAATAATATAGTCTAAGTTCGATGACGCAATTCGCTAGGCTCCGCCCACCGCATTATCTATGGCGTCATTCCGCCATCTTGAGTGTAAATATTGGGAGCTTTAGTGTATAAGTCATTAGGTACAAATGACGTATATTAACCGACAGTTGGGAGCACATGTTTTGTTTTATATTTAGTCTAGCTTTGGGCGTCTATGTAGATGGATGCATATTTACAGTTTGCTATTGTACTCCTCCTGATTCTACCTTTATGTCAGTTCATGTTCAAGTATTAAATGATTATTTGAAGTTACTTCACTGGAGTTAACTTCGTGATTTGTGTTGCCTGATTTATTACACCTTCTACCAGTATCTTCAATATAAGGACCCGTAACATATACCTATGGTGTTCAATTTGTTATTAAATGAGAAGCGATCATAGGAGAAATATCGACATAAATCATAAAATTAATATTCTGTATTATTTTCCACAATCTAAATTTTAAACCAAACGAATTTTGTATTATGGATATCTCAAGATAATGTAATATTTATATTGTTTAGTTTGTTATTATTTCCAAAAATATGTCTATATCTAATGTACAATTATTTTCCTTTATTACTAACCTAAAACTACGTCACAATATTTTTTTATTTTTTTACTATTGCGTCACATGAATGAATTGAATAATGGTGAGTTTGAGTAGCGCCGTACACAATGCTGACAATGCAAACTAACCCATTTATGATCGGGGCTTCACACAGAGAATGTGTGGAGTGGCCCCAGCTTGGGGAGGGCCGCCAAAATATTTTTTACATTAAATATTAAGTCCATTAACTTATGTCATGGTGTTGAATGTCAAAATGCAGGGGCCTCAAAAAAGGCAAATCCCACCGGGCCCCAAATTCCGTAGGTTCGGCACTGACGGGTTGGCAATATTTTTTTAGTTAATTCTCAGTACGATATAATGTACTATGCAACAATGTGTATAACGGTAAATAAACCACCTGCTAAACATTTAGCGTTTCGATTAACTTACAGGCACTCACTCACTAACTCTAGCTTGGACACCATTATGTATTCCCCGCATGTTCGCTCCGTTTTCGTAGCATTGTCCCCCTCATATCATATAGACAAATGCCTGAATCTGACAGTTCTTTAAGTAAAATTTCCACCATACTTTCACCTGTAGATTTTTCCAAGTTCTACGAATCCAATGAAGTGTTCATTGATAGAAACTTCTGAAGGTTTATCATTTGTCGATTCATTTGATGTAACAAATCTAACAATCATTGTCATCTGTTCGTTGTGACTGACGTCTGGTGTGCAATAGAGAACTATAGCGTACTGTTTTGCATTTTTGATCATTTATCATTTTCTGTTTTATCTCCTTACTCAACAGTTGAATGATCTCATTCTGAATATTTTTTTCCTAAGTAATGGTCATGAATTTCATCTGATTTAAAACGTTTTATATGTTCTTTAATTACCGGATCAAAGTCAGCAATAACCTCAACAAAAAGTTTTCATTATGAGATTATGTAACGGATCAGACTGCCCTCTCAGGGGTACATTTTGAACTCCGTGTACTCTGACCAAAGATATTATTCTTTCTAATACATCTTTCCAGTGTTTCGCTTCACGATTTATAAGGCGCTGATTCACATCATAATAGTTTTATTATTTGTTATCCTTATTTTTAGTTCTTTCCAATCAAGATAACTGGTTAAATGATCTGGAGATTTTTCATGATGCTGCAATATACTTGACATATTTTTCCAGTCACAACTGCCATGTGTTGCTAAAGCAGATTTACTCCTGTTATATATTCTGTAGCAAAAACAATACACCTTATCTACTGACGTAGAATACATCAACCATTTCCTTTTTAAAGTTTCTCCGTTGGCCAGTTTTCGTGTATAGTGGTAATTAGAAAATTGTCTCCCACTTTCATCTTTTGGATAACCAGACTCAAATTTGATCTGCTTTGGATCATGCTGAATAAGAAAACAACGAATATTATCACTTATATCTGGCCATTTAGCAGGATCCTCCATTATATATGAATTTAATTTTGTTAAATGCAAAAGAAGAAAATAATTTTGAAAATAGTGATGTCATAATATTGATGTAATAAATTAAGATAGAGCGTTAATCCACGTGACTTATTTGTTGTCGCCATTCTAAGCAATTTTGTGCTCTTATTTAATTCTACACTTTCTCAAATTCATTTATCTTATTTTTAATTTTTGTATTGTTTATTTGATTGTATTTTGCTGGAATTTGCCGCCCCTTGAAATAATGCCGCTCTAGGCAGCTGCCTATATCGCCAATACCTAAAGCCGGCACTGTTTCCGGCGCACAAGGTTTTATTTTTTACTACAGTACTCATATAGTGGAGTACACAAATTTAATCAGTTTATTTCGTAAAATGGCTTCTTATTTAGGTAAGAATACGTTTTAACATCTATAGCTAGAAATACAATAACTAAACTAATGTATTGTTTGCTAAATAAGTCTTAAAATTTATCAAAATAAATACATGGTCATGTGTAAGCAACAAGCTACTGTGTGACTGTAAAAAAATATTTCACGAAATGACCCATTATTTTAACAAAAATACAATTATAATATTTTTTTAATAAAGGTACATGTCACATGGGTAATTGTGACATTAATAAAAGTTTAAATGAGCTAAATTATTTCTCCGTGAAGAAAATATGTAAACCATGAGGGTAAGTCTAGGCTAAGAACATTAGCTTGCTTTTGTGTGGTTATAACTTTAATCTATATATATATATATATATATATATATATATATATATATATATATATATATATATATATATAAATATAATTATCTTCTTCACCCAACCATGCGGGACACCAGCCTACAAGACGCAATTCTATATACATGTATATAGATAGATTTTTCGCGTTTGTGGAATTCGCGAACACGTCAAAGTAAGCAAGACGATTCTTCATTCAACAACGTTCAACAACTCGCGTTGTTTCCTGATTTCTTTTATAAAACCAGATTATTTTAATTTACTAATAGGTCGTTTTGTCCTTTTATTAAGTAAAATATATTAAGCAATACGAGCACAATGGTGGTTGTACAATACTATTTCATGTCTAGACAGCTCCAGTAATTTTAAAAACATTATTATTTGGTCGTAATCATGTTTTTTTGTACTCTAACTACGAAACTATTTCATTTATCTCCCGTCGCGGTAAATTCTGTATCCGTTTAACCGCGGAATGCTGTACATAAAACAACATTAGAATGTCAACTGATTATTGTAAAAAAACAAACAAAAAAAAAATACATCTAATAATACAATTGCGTGTGAAGAATAAAGTAATATTGAACTAATTTCCAATTTTAGAATTTAAAAAATGGTGTATAAATATAGCTAAGATGTGAAAATGCTATGACTGGGCCGGCGCTGCCATTAGGCTACAAAGTGGGTCAATAGAACACATTCAACCATGCATTCAACGCTGAAGTGTAGACAATAAAATATTAGATATGGTGAAATCTATTGTTCTGATTTCTTTGTGCTGCTGTTTAGGGGAAAATCCCGATTAAGTAAATTATAAATATGTATGGCGCATTACAAACAAACTGTTTCAGAATATGTACGCATTACAAAAAAATATTAACTAACATCTATATGTACTGAATAGTGTAGGTTGAAAGTTATACTAAAAGAATCTTAAGCTGTGTTGAGCAAGTCTAAAAAATACGCAACAGCTACCTACAGGTAATATGGAGACCGGCATGACCTGAATGAAAAAAAATGTTACATCGAAATAACACATCAGTGTGCTGGGGGAAGGGGTGGATTTAGGCAGACACAAAAGAGAATCACATTTAAAAAGCAATGCAAATTACCCCCCCCCCTTAATATTTTTGTCAGAAAAAAGAAACTGAATGAACAAAAATTACATTTCAAAGAACAAAATCCTGGTTTTAAAAAAAGGCATTAAAATATATCTAACAAATAAATAGAAAATTAAGTCTTGCAGCTCATCGAGAATTAAGGCATCCAAAGAATTAACTAAAAATCTGTAAACAATAAAATAAAAATAAACATGTTGCTGGAAGGTACCATATAGTGACCATAAAATCTGCACATGATAGGTCAAAGTTCAAATTTGCACACCATGTATGTCAGTCTGTTATTTTGTTTGATTGCTTATTAAAAAATAATTTCAGTAATTATATTGATTGATAGGGATGACTAGTAAGTCATAATATTTAAAAAAGAGACATCTGTAATATAGTAGTTTTAATTAGTTAAATTATCGTCCCATCATTTAATATTAAGAGCATGCAGTCCCCATGAGGGATAAGGCTGAGCACTAAATGTTCAGCCTAATAAGCATCTATATATATAAAACACAACTTCGAGACCACGCAAGACGCAGGACTATTTATAGATTTTGGAATTCCCGATCAGGGACGACATCTCGCGAGCCGGGAAAAAACAACAACACTATAGTATGGAGACGAGGGGGGGGGGCTGGATCACAGCAAGCGCTCCAGTAATTACATCAGCCTGTAAGACTATTTAAAGAAGACGCTTGACGATTCGCGATGTAATGCTCGCGTTGTTTCACCAGCCTGTATAGATTATATGACGTTTTATTCTTTTATTGAGTGAAATAAATTAAGCAATAAGAGCGCAATGGTGGTTTTACAATACTATTTTATGTCTAGACAGCTCCAGTAATTTTTAAAACAGTATTGTTTGGTCGTAATCATATTCAGGGACGGATCTAGACAACTTTGACGGGGGGGGGGGGGCAAAAATGAAATGTTTAAATTATAGTCCGTCCGGCCGTCTTAGAACAAAAAAATATTTCGATAATTTAATGATGTCTTACCTAAACTTGCCCCTGATCATGTTTTTCTGTGCTCTAAGTACGAAACTATTTCATTTATCCCCCGTCGCGGTAAATTCTGTATCCTTTTAACCGCGGAAATGAGGGAATGCTGAATGAAAAAATTAAACAATAAAATAAAAAAAATAAAAAAAATTGCTGGAAGGTACCAGATAGTGACCATAAAGTCTGCACATGTTAGGTCAAAGTTCAACTTTGCTTACCATGTATTTTTTCCGAAAATGTCAGCCTGTTATTTTGTTTGATTGCTTATTAAAAATATAATTACAGTAATTATATTGGTTGATAAGGCGGCGTATGTTACGACGCGGGATGGCTAGTAAATAATGAATTTAAAAAAGATGTGAAAATTATTTTTTAAAATCAATATTTAAACTTTTTTTGTTAGTAAAATGTATGTGGAGACCCAGTTGCAAAGTTCAAAAGCTTCATTTCTGCCAAATAACTAAGGTGTCAAGAAGGAGCAGCCAGTAACATTCAAATTCAAAATACAATCTATTTGGCGGCCGCACTTGGCTCAACTCCACTGTGGTAAAATCAGGCTAGACTCTTAAAAGATTCAGAAATACTGGCGATTTTGCGCTTTGAAGGATTTCTGCGTCAGAAAAAAGATCCCTAATCAGTGGATCAGAGGGCAAAGGTTTAAGAGAACACGCCTAGAACTGCGTTTATGGAAATACAAACAAATCTCACATTTTGAATGCAATCATGTAGAAGATGTTATTTTGCATAAACTGGGGTCTATTAGTGATCAGATGAACATCAGGCTAGACGATGACTTATCAAACAGATGATTAAAGACGACAGCCGGTCTTATGTCTAGCTTTGATTTAGTCCTTCACGGAATTAGAAATATATTTTTTGGGTGTACGTTTTCCATATACACCGACCACGCCCCATTGGCCTTCAATAACCAGAAGAAACATGTCAATTACAGAGTGACTCGGTTTTCTTTACTGTTACAGAACTATAGATTCAACAAACAGCCAATACTAGGACTAGTGTTCTACACAGAAAGATGCATGACGCTTGAGAGTATGCCTATCGATACATTTTAAACAAAAAATTTTCGATACTCGATACCGATACTTTTCTATTGCCACTATTTGCAGAAAACTAATAGCGATTTTTAATACATTGTCATTTACATAAATTTAATACCTACTAGAAGCCATCAACCCCACCAATATTAACGACAGCCACCTCCCCACCAATACATTCATTAGTAGTTTTAATCAGGCTTGCGGAGCCGCCAAATTTTTTTCCTGCTCCGGCTCCCACAAATTTGACGGCTCCGGCTCCCTATTAAGATAGTATCACACAAGACAAAAATTTGTGTAATTGCGCCACGCAAACATGCTGCTGATAAAAAGTTATGCAAATTTTGCCGCGTTCACCCCCATAGTCAGGAACTTGAAAAATATACGCATGTCGGTTTTACTAATAACAAACCATTTCAGTGCATCCAGAATCATATCATTATTTTCGACCGAGGTTTCACTAGTCGCCATTTTCATAAGTAATAAAAAGTTTTTTCAATGATCAAATTAGCAAATGGTAAAATGATACATTATTTTAAATATTTTAAAGACTTCAGTATTTATATTTATTATTTATAAATTCGAAGTGACTATTTGGACACGCGTACCAATAAACTCCGATTTTTATTCGGACCCCGTCCCAATAAAGTCTGATTGTTATTCGGACCCGTGGCAAATATATATATATATATACTTTTTTTGTTAGTAAAATGTATGTGGAGACCCAGTTGCAAAGTTCAAAAGCTTAATTTCAGCCAAATAACTAAGGTGTCAAGAAGGAGCAGCCTGTATGTAACATTCAAATTCAAAATACAATCTATTTGGCTTAACTATACATAAATTTATTATTGTTTATTTTATATAATTGTTTGAATTGTATGATTTAATCGTTACTCAGTGTCTAGGGTTCCACTAAGCGGACTCTGTATTATTATTTTTTCGGGTTCCGTCTAATAAAGTTTAAATATAGCTAAGCTTACTGCTTATTTGCCACGGGTCCGAATAACAATCGGATTTTATTGGGACCCGGGTCGTATAGCCACAGCCTTATAAAGTTATCAACTCTATTTCAGATTTCTGTTTATAATAAAATTGTTAAATACAGAAAGCGACCATTTCGTTTTTATTCTATTACAAATTCGCGGTCAAATAATAATATGAAATGACGCGTTCTATTTGTCGTCGTGGTAAAAATTTATTTTAAATGATTGATACAATTATTCTATGAAATAAAACTGTTTTACCTTTATATATAACAAAATAACATGCCATTAAAAAATTGCGGAGAGTAAACAAGATTTAAAACGAAAACAAAACGATTCCCCATTAAAGATTTCTTGTGGTGATGTGCGTGCACACTATCATTTAAACGCTGTTTCTGTTGTGGCGTTCGTAAAAATGACAACATTGTAAATTGTAGGAGGCAAACATTTACTTTCTTTCGGTCAACTTTTTATTCAATATTTTAATGAACAACAGAAAAGAAAACTTTATTTTTTATCGATCTATCACATATATACACAGACACACACACGCACATATATATATATATATTAATATATATATATATATATTAATATATATATATATATATATTAGTATATACTGTAAGTGTTTATAGGTTATATAGCAATAAATTATATACCGTACTGTATGCTTATGTGTATGTATGTTAATTGAGTTGTTAATTCATTTGTGCTTATTTATATTTATAGCTTACATTTGTTTTTATTTATTGATTCATTTTTTTTTTGTAATTACTACATTTCATTAAAAATAATTAATTGAATGATATTAAATTCTAAAACTGTGGTGTAATGAACATTGAAAACTGTGTATTAAAACAATATCATATAATTATTACATATTATATTATTAAATAACATGCTGAGTTCATCTAACAATACAATTTTGGGTGATTAAAAACAATTTATTGAATATAAATACATGAAAATAAACAAATTAAAAAAATATATATATCTTGTAAAATGACACTCTTTGATCTAACCGCATGGGAATTTTCAAACGTTTAACGCACAATTTTTATTGTCGGCTTTCATTTTTCATTTTTTTAATCTTGTTTTGTTCTTTCTTTCATATGTCAACATTATACATTCTTTCTTTCGCTTTATTTTGGTTATAGTAACAGTTGTATATTGTCATCGCATTTAAAACATTGAAGTATGCACTAGTCGTTGCACTCAGTGATCAGTCAATAGTAGGGGTATGACTAAAATATAAGCCTATATCCCCATATGATATTTAGTGGAGCTTTGTATCACAAATAAAGAAAATATGGGTTATTTTTTGTTTGGCATAAAAAGTTCACCATCCAATCGACACGAATATTTTAGAACATAAAAATTTTCAAATATTTCGATTAAGGTTTCACCATTACAAATTCTTCAGCAGAACTGTTACTATTAAGCAATTCGTCCTGGTTCTGCCGCCGTGCAGTAAAACAAGCAAAAAAATATGTAGATTCAGTTATCTGTACTGTTGACTGTACTAAAGCAGCACCACACTGCAGAGTAAGTTGAATGGGAAGTGCACGCTTTAAGGTTTTTACAGCTTCTACCTTGTGATCCAAGTTGTCTGTCCAGTTGGTCTTATATTTGGATTGACCACTGCTGCTAGTTTTGCGTCTGGATCAGAAAATGTAAAATCGAATCGCGCATTAATGCAATCATTAACAGCTCTGGCAAGGGATTCACACATGGTGAGAGGGTGTATATGTCGCAAAATCATTACCTGTAATTTACCTTTTATAATGGTTAGTTTGGGCAGTAAATAGCCACATCTAATATTAGCCTACTTTTTCCTCCCCAAATGCCCAGTCCACAACACAATGGATCTAATACTTCAATGTATTCTGCTCTGAATATTTTCTGCTGCGGAGTCTGTCTCTTGATGTCAATGTTATCAAACACCATATCAAGTTTAACTTCTAATTTTGGATTGGAAAGTGTTGAGGACCCCTTTGAGGGTATCCTTGGCTTGTTGCTAAGAGTATGAGGGCTGACTCAATAATGACTCGTATTTGTATTTGTGTTTCTACCACACACAGTCTCACCAACAATTAAACGTACAAGTGACGATTATCGATTCAACAAGTGTGTGCAGCAAAAAATATATTTATTTACAGAGACACCAGTCCGTAACAGAGATCTGGTGGTCTTTAAAATCATAAGCAAAAGTAATCCGAAAATGTCAAAGATTAATCCAGTATCAATGATCAGAATTAAAGGGACATTCTCTCGATAGATCACCCTTCTCTCTCTCTGTCTCTCTTTCTCTCACTCAGAGACACATCAATCGACTAGCTATCACTCAGTCGATGTCAACCGGTCACCCCTGGGACCCTCGGTCGAATGCCCACGAATCTATCTTTCATTCCTCATCTCACTTTTCCCACGTGACCGCTAGCCAATCAAATACAATATATGTTTCTTTCAAACTTTCAAGTTAGCGGGTGGAGCCTAGATGAGGAGGGGGGGGGGGGAGAAGTACGTCATACCGACATAGACAGAAGTAACTGGCAATCGAGCGGGTCTCTGTCCCTTTGAAGACGCCGATTTTGGCGTTACATTTTTACTTGAGTATTTGTATTGGTATTGGCGATACTATTTTCATGAAGTATCGGTATCGGTATTGACGTTACAATTTAAGAGTATCCTTAACAACCCTGTAAGCTTCAAATAAGGATAAGATTATTATCTGGAATTGATAGCATTATGCAACAAATTTTAACTTTATTTGTTCCTTGGTTCAAAGTGTGTTATCCTAATCCGTTATGTCTAAACAAACAGACTCGTGTGGAGTTGCTGATCTCCCATCGGGCGCCTCCCCAGGTGGCGGATAGGGGAACGCTCGTCAGATATGACGGGTACCGGGGAAATAAAATACCCGGGGCGGACCAAAACCAGCAGCTGCAGCCTTGCAACAAGTGGAAGGACCCACAAAGGCTAGGGAACCTCACCCGAACAAAGAGGCAGCTACCCAGAGCGCTGTAAGGGGCAATCCCCCAGAAGGTTGTGCGCAGGGCTAACAACCCTGCCACACTAAAAACATTGTTACGAAAGCCAATACACTATTGCTTAACAAACGGACTGATCTTAATGGTTTACGACCCAGGCCTAAACACGGACATGATTTATGGATTGCGACTTGGAATGTACTAAGTCTCTATAGAGCCGGAGCACTTGCTTGCCTCGTGGGAGAACTAACTAAGTATAGAATCACAATAGCTGCCCTACAAGAAATTAGGTGGAAAAACTCAGACACCCTAAAAACAAAAGATTATACAATTTTCTATAGCAACAAAGAGAAGAATACGCTTGGAACCGGATTTGCAGTCAGCCATAAGATAAAAGATAAGGTGATAGGCTTTAGACCTGTAAATGAAAGACTCTGCTCCATACGAATAAGAGGCAAGATGTTTAACATAACTTTTATTAATGCACATGCCCCGACAGAAGATTCAGAGGAATGTGACAAAGACAGCTTTTATGAAAGCCTAGAAAAACTATACGATCACGCTCCACGACATGATGTGAAAATAGTACTAGGGGACTTCAATGCAAAAATCGGGAAAGAAAAAGCATATAGACCAACCATTGGCAAGGAAAGTCTGCATGAACAAAGCAATAACAATGGAACCAGACTAATCGATTTTGCCACAGGAAAAGGAATGAGTATAAGCAGCACAAAATTCCCCCCACAAAAACATCCACAAAATTACATGGACATCACCGGATGGCAGTACTAAAAACCAAATTGATCATGTGCTAATAGATAAGAGACATGGGTCAGATATTTTAGACGTTAGAAGCTGTAGAGGAGCAGATGCTGATTCAGATCATATGCTAGTTAAAATCAAATACAAACAAAGAATATCTACACTATACAACAAACAAAATAAGAGGCAGAAGTGCTATGACAGCCAAAAACTAATGAAAGATCCAATAGTCACAGACAAATTTAAAACCCAACTAAAGCAAAAACTTATAAATGGAAGGACAGAAAACGAGGATATGGACAATGATATAAACAAACACTGGGAAATAATTAAAAATGCAGTAAAGAGCACAACTGAAGAAATAATAGGATACAAACCAAGCTATAAAAGAGCAGGGTGGTTCGACGATGAGTGCAGACAAATCCTAGATGACAGGAACAAAGCAAGAATGACTATGATGCAAAGAGAAACAAGAAATACCGGACAACTATACAAAGAAGCTAGAAAGAAAGCCACTAAATTGTGTAGAAAGAAAAAAAGGGAGTGGGAAAAAACCAAACTATTAGAGATAGAAGAGCTATCAAGAAACAAAGATGTGAGAGGTATGTACATGAAAATAAAGGATGAAAAAAATGGCTTCCAAGCAAGACCTCACATGTGCGAAAATAAACAAGGTGAGCTAATAACAGAAAACAACAGAGTACTCGAAAGATGGGCAGAATACTTTGAGGAATTACTCAACAAACCAAGTATATCAGAGAAGAACACACAACAGTATAACCTGCCCTATGGTGGACCTGACCCTCTGGTAAACACACCAACTCTAGAGGAAACACTAAAAGGTATAATGACACTCAAAAACCATAAAGCCCCAGGAGACGACCTGATTACAGCAGAGCTAATTAAATATGGTGGAAAAGAACTACACATAGAGATACAGAAGCTAATAGAAAAAATATGGCTAGAAGAAAAATGCCTATAGACTGGGAAACGGCAGTAGTGACACCCAATACACAAGAAAGGATCTAAGCTTAACTGTGCAAACTATAGAGGAATCTCCCTTCTGAATGTTACTTATAAAGTTATGTCCAAATTAATAGCAAGTAGGCTACAATATTATACAGAAAATATACTAGGTGACTACCAATGCGGATTCAGACCTAACAGATCAACAAATGACCAGATCTTTACCATCCGATGCATTCTTGAAAAATGCTATGAATATGATATACCAGTGCATCAGCTTTACATCGACTACAAAATGGCATATGATAGTATAAACAGAAACTATCTTTATGAAACATTGGAGTTCTTTGGGATACCTAACAAGCTAACTAGGCTAATACACATGACCTTAAATAGATCTAAAAGTAAAATCAAAGTCCAAGGAGAATACTCACGAGAATTCTCCACACAACAAGGTCTCCGACAAGGAGACACAATATCATGCTTGCTATTTAACCTAGTATTAGAGAGAGTCATAAGAAACATCAAAATAGACACTAAAAAGGAACAATAAAGGAATATTTCAATAGAGACAATTACAGCACACAAACCAGTGGAACTCTTTATAGCCAACCTGTACAGTACCTGGCCTATGCCGATGATATAGCCCTACTAGGAAAAAACAGTAATGCCATCCAACAAGCCCTCACAGAGCTGGAAGATGCCGCCAAGTTGGCAGGACTCGAAATCAATGATCTCAAAACAAAATACATGGTAATGAGAAGGGCCGATACAAAGGAAGAAGATAAGGAAGATCTCAAAACCAAAAACCACACTTTTGAAAAGGTTGAGAACTTTAAATATCTAGGATCAAACCTTAATGAGAACAACGAGTTACTGCCTGAAATAAAAGAAAGGATAACTGCAGGAAACCGTACCTACTACAGTCTCCAAAATGTATTCCGTAGCAAAAATATCTCAAAGAGAACGAAGAAAGTAATCTATAAAACCATAATAAGGCCAGTGGTCATGTACAGCAGCGAAACATGGACTACAACAAAAACTATTGAGAATATGCTAAATACCTGGGAGAGAAAAGTGCTGCGGAGAATACATGGAGCTGTGAAAGACAAAGATGGCTGGAGAGTAAGAACAAACGAAGAAATTTATGAACTGTATGAAGATCCCACAATAGTGACAGAAATAAAGAAGGGCAGACTGAGATGGGCAGGCCATGTAGAGAGAATGACCAAGGATCGAGCAGCTAGGATAGCATACCATCAGAACCCAAGAGGGAAGAGACCTAGAGGCAGGCCAAGACAGAGATGGCTCGAAACAGTAGAGGCGGACCTACAAAAGCTGGGAGTACGGGCATGGCGGAGGAAAGCCAGGGACAGACCCGAATGGAAGGCAGTAGTGGAGCAGGCCAAAGCTCTTCATGAGCTGTAGTGCCCCGGATGATGATGATGATGACTAAACAAACAGAAAATAGCCATTGTTCCACAAAACTTTGTTTCTGTAATCAGGATGATGATATTTTGAATTTCGTGTTTTCTTGAAAATTCTTTTTTCGCATTCTATGTTTAGTGGTCTTGTAGAAAATTCTTGAACTGCTAGAATTGTCTGTTTTCAAAAAAATTCTTCATTCGCTTTTAGAATATTCTTTCAAGAAACTTTAGAACTTTCTAGGACAGTCCAATAGTAATCATACAAGTATAAAAGCACAGGTAACTTAACCAACATTTCGGTGTATGTTATTGGTGAGTAAGAGAATATCCAATAGCAATTAAAGAACAATTATTAATTTAGATTACATCAAGAGGTAGTTTGTGTCCAGATGAATTTCTCTACGATTGCGGACAATTTATAAAGAAAAGAGCCAGAAAATATTCCATGAAAGCATGTAGTAAGATGTGCGAGGCCTACAAGGCATATTTCAGCATACCTGTCGGAGATAAAGACAAGCCATAGACACCTCATCTCACATGCGTATATTGCAAGAAAACTCTTAAAGTTAAGATAAACATTTGCTTCTGTGTTTTTATAGTGCCCTTCTTTCATCCCCACCATAGCCGATAGTGCAATGGCCATGGAGGTACCACGGAAGACATAGCGGTGACTTAAGCCATGACCTGAAATATCAATAGGTCCTCAACGGAGATCGAACCAGTGACCCTCAGGACGACAGTCGAGTGCTTTACCACACGACCATCCGTCCCCACGAGGATATAGGTATCACAAGTAACCCGAGTGAATAGTGCCCACTCATAGACAGCTCATCCACGAGCCTCAAAGCCGTGCTGCTTCACAACGGAAATAACTACATGGACTCACTCTGTGCATCTCAAATAGGGCTCTCTCTCTCTTTGAACTCTCTCAGTATTCTGCGGGCTGAGACTTAGTCTCTTAGAGCCCGTGAGATCAGACTTGCTGTGTCTCTCAACATCTGGAGACTGCCATAGAGCCCGATGGCCAGCAAGCTTCCGGACTGGTCCACCCTGTGGTCCGCTAGTCCGGGGCACTCGAAAAGCAAATGATCTACGGTTTCCTCCACTTCCCTGCAGTGTCTGCAAAGGGTGTCGACATTGGGCCTCAACCTCCCAAAGTACGCGCTAATAGGACAGTGCCCAGGACGAAACTGGGCAATTAGCGCCTGCTCGACACGCCTAAGCTTCCACCACGGGTCAGTTTTGGACGGCCGCTCCAGAAACTTACGGACGTTAACTCCGTTCACCCCATGGGCCCAGCTCGAGAACCACTTCGATTGTCCAAAGAGACAGATCTTGGCACGCGCTGCCTCAATTGAGCTCTTTCTTGCACTCATGGGCTGCACTTTGGGATCTGTCGACTGTTGAATTGCCTTGGCAA
Source organism: Bulinus truncatus (assembly GCA_021962125.1). Taxonomy (NCBI): domain Eukaryota; kingdom Metazoa; phylum Mollusca; class Gastropoda; family Planorbidae; genus Bulinus; species Bulinus truncatus. The sequence continues at coordinate 1,335,408 of JAGDYQ010000191.1, forward strand.
TGCAGTCTGCCCGTTCATTTCCAGGCACTTCCATATGCCCGGGAACCCATTAGAGGGTCACATGCACATGATGTTGGGACGCAAGATCCTGTCTTGCTATCAGCATGGCTTCCAGCAGAAGCGGCCATTTTCCCGTCCCTTTTACAGCTTGGAGAACAGAGAGCGCGTCGGTAAAAATGACAATGTCTGTAGCAGGCAAAGTACCCTCACCAATTAGCCCTCCTATGTGGTCCACTGCCTCAGTAATGGCTGTCATCTCAGCCTCGTAAGCACAGAGCGACCCACATAGGCCAGAATGGTCTTTCACAAAGCCGGTTTGTGAGAGAGTGATGTGGACCCCAAACGAGGAGCTTGTCCGACCTTCAATACTGGTTACAGTATAGGCCAGTATAGCGTTCCCCGGATAGGTTCCAATCGTCTCCATAGCCACATCATGGATGGTTTGGCGATCCTTTGCGTTCCCAGCATTGGTTTCGACCAGGGTCGTGCGTACCTCGAGCATGTAGAAAGCCTCGCCAGGAGGGACCCTAGAGACTGTCTCTAGCATTAGGCGGTCAGTTGGCAGCTTGATCTCGGAGGCAAGTCTCACTGCGTGGTGCATAAAAGACTGCATCGAGAGCCGCTTCCTTTCCACCCAGCCATCGACCATCTCCCTTAGGACAGAGGTCACCTCCTGCCGTTTATACCGCTCATACGCAGTTATAACGGCCTGCTCTCTACGGATACCCAGAGGTGGCACATTTGCCATGATTTCCACCGCTGCTGTGGGTGCCGTTCGAAAAGTGCCTGTGATCAGTCGGAGAGCCTGGTTTTGTACAACATCGAGGGCCTCTAAAGAGGACCGAGACCCATAGATTTGCACTAACTGGCTATAATCTATCTGAGACCTTACTGCACCCATGTACAGTGACCTCAGGACATCTGCTCGAGCCCCCCAGGACGTGCTCGCCAACTTTTTGACAATACTCAGTCTATCAGAGGCGCAGCGGGCAACCTCCGAAAGATGTGTGCAGAGAGTAAGCTTTCTGTCAAATGTAACTCCCAGGTACTTGGGCTTCGGTTCCAGAGCAAGAACCGCACCCTCTACCTCCAGTCTAAATGGCTCTTTGAGGATACTCGTGCCCATGGTAAACAGCGAGTAGACGGTCTTCGAGACGTTAATCTCTAGCCCCCACATCCTAGTATAACAGCCGACCGTGGTCAGGTCCTTCTGGAGTGCGCTCTCAAGGACTGAGGCACTCTTTCCGGTCTTCCAGACCGCTAAATCGTCGGCATACAGTAGGCTTTTACAACCCAGAAACTCAGGCAGGTCATTGATGAAAGCTAGGAACAATGTACAACTGAGGGCGGAGCCCTGTGGGAGACCCTGTTCAAGGGTCCGTTTCCTCGACACGCTGCTCCCAACATGTGTCGTGATAGTACGATTACTGAGGAAACTGCGTAACCAAATGTACATCTCAGCGGTGACACCCAACCGCTGTAGCTTCAACAATAGTCCTGGACGCCAGACTCGATCGTAAGCCTGCTTGAGATCTAGGAAAACTACCGCCGTTGACTCAGCTTTCTGAAAGCCGTCGGCTGTTTCTTGGACGAGGAGCGTGACCATGTCCATCGCACTCTTACCCCACCGAAAGCCTCCTTGCTTTGGGGTAATGAGCCTTTTTCCTCTAGGAACCACATCAACCTTCGGTTGACCATGCGTTCAGCTACTTTCCCAACACATGAAGTGAGGGAGATAGGACGGTAGCTTCCTGCTTGGTCAGTCTTTTTCCCTTTTTTAAGTACCGGCACTATGACAGCCTCCCTCCACCTCTGAGGGAGTTCTTCGGTCAACCACGTGCGATTGACAAACTGGAGAAGCTTTGCTTGTCCCGCTGCCCCGAGGTGTGTAATCATCTCATTGCTGATCTGATCACTACCTGTGGCCTTTCTCATGCGACACTTCCTGACTGCGTATGCCAATTCATTGGCAGAAAATGGGGCTCTGAACGTGTCTCGATTTTCCGAACCAAACTCAGCCTTCTCTTTGACTCGTCGAACTTTATCCAGTGCCTTGGACAGTGTACTTTTCTTACTTGACTTACTGACCTCTGCATAGTGCCTGTTAAGCACTTTGGCCTTCTTGCTTTCACTAGCTGTCAGGCCTGAGTCCGTTTGCATCGTGGCGCCAGTTCTAATCGCCCCAGCCTGGGTCAAGTTTTTCAGAAGTTTCCACGTCTTTTGGCTTTCCCTTAGATCCAACTTCTCAAATGTATCAGTCCATTTCTGCCTTTTGGCCTCGGCAGACGCCCTTTTTACTTGCTCAGTTAGTTTATTGTACTCACGGCGCGCCTCAGCCGTTTTCAATCGACTAGCCTTCTTTCGAGCGGCTTGTCTTTGCCGAACTAACCTTGCAAGGGCTGTAGTCCAAAATGGTCTGAACTTGCGTTTCGGAAGGCTCCTTGGGACCGTCCTACGTGCGGCACCTAAGATCGCTTCAGTGATCTCCTTGTAAACAACGTCGACTGTTCCACACTCGGTATCTACCCTCTCCAAGGCAGCGTCAGCTGCTGCCTTGAAGGCGTCCCAATTTGCTTTTGAATAGACCCAGCACCTGTGCTTAGCTCATGGGTTTTTCTCTGGTGGAGGAATATCCACTGAGACGAGAACGGGTTTGTGATCGCTGCCAATACAGTCAAGCACACGGAAAGAGGTGTTACAGGCCAGATCTGCCGAGACGAGTGTTAAGTCAGGTCTCGTTTCACCCCCAATGCCGCCGTGTAGCAAGGTGGGCTCAGAATCTTGGTCCTAAATTTGTATTACTACAAATCTTCTCAATCCTCCGGCCTGCTGCGTCGGTGCGCTCATACCCCCATGCCAGAGACATGGCGTTGAAATCACCACATACGAAGGTGCCAAGCAGAGTATCCAGAGATGTTATTATACTCAGCTCTGTCTTGGGGGATTGTACACGTGAACACAATGGTACTTCCTCCCATCCTTATAAACATCCACCGCAAGCGTATCCGTTTTTCCGCGTGAGCCGTAGGCGCTGCTCGGCTGAGCATTTAGCGTATTTCTGACCAGGGTTACCAATCCCCTGCAGTTCTTACACCCACAACGGAAGCACGAATAGCCAGTGATGTGGACTGTCCTAAGTCCAAGGATGCACTCTTGTAACATTGCAACATCCACGTCATTCTCGTTCAAAAGCTTTGCGACTTCTAGGCTCTTGGGGATGAGACCCCGGACATTCAGGTGGACAATCCTGAATTGAGCCTTACCAGAGCGTTTCCCAAATCTTCGCTTGTCAGTTGTGGTGCCGGCCACCTCAGGCGGGGAGCTTTCGGCTACACCCGGAAACAGTAACCTGCTCTCCTCAACTTTCGACTTCCCGCTGACAGAGCAATCAGCGTTTTTCGCCGAGGGCTGGGCTTAACAGTTCCCAGTCTCTTTTGTCGTGCAGGGGATCGGCTGTCCGCGTCTCCCCTCTCTGTTACCGTGCCAGAGTCGATTTCCGTGCTGTCGAGTTGCACCCTAGGGATGCGCACAGTGACTGGGTTGCCCTTGGTAGGGTTCCCCAGGGGTAGAGGTCGACAACCTTCCGCCCTGCATCTCATTCTCTTGCCGGGTACCAGCGGCGGAGTGTGGCCTTCAGCCCTCCCCGTTAGCGGTACCCTGCCGGTCGTTTCGGTCGGTTGTCCGCTGACAGAGCAATCAGCGTTACCCGAGGACTGGGCTCGACCTGCCACAGCCACTTTTGAGGGTCTGCCCCCCTCGTCTCCGCGTGGTCGTATGTTCCGGTTTCGTGCTAACAGAGCAGTCAACACTAGCCAGGGACCGGGCTCGACCTGCCTCAGCCTCTTCAGAGGTTGTGCGAATTCCCTCGTAGCGCCGTTCAGCGGTCACTCGTGCCCGGGTCAAGTTGACAGAGCAGTCAACAATTCCCGGGGGCCTTGCCTGACCTAGCTTGGCCTTTCCTTGTAATGGGACGCGACTCCCAACTGTTCGCTTTTCCTGTAAACCGGACGATGGACACACTGTGCCTTCGATCGCCCTTTGTGGTTCTCGAGCTGGGCCGAAAGTAGCCATTTTTACGATGCCAAACCTTTCAGCCGAAGTCGTGGCACCGGGGCGAGTAGTCGAACTTTTTTCGATGGTGATCCTACCGCCCCCTAACCATCCATCGAGGCATGTTTGGGTGCTGCCCAGACCCGCTTTATTTCGTATCTTTGTCTTAACCATTTTGCTTTTCGGGTGCCCCAGGGAGGGGCGGGTTGGGTGGTCTGACAAGTAAGCAGAGCAGCTCAGTTGCCTCCCTTGCCTCGACCCAGGATAAACCAGTGCCGGGGCGCCTACCGCCGGACATGTCTGATCTCTCGGAATGAGAGTGGGTTGGCGTACCTTTTCCCTCGAAACCCCGATCTGCCATCGAGGGGCTGGCTCCGTGCAATACCAGCGTTCGGTCACAGTATCGAATACACTAGGGTTCACTTCCCGCGCTCGTCCTGTAGCGGGGGAGCGTTTAGCAGTTCCCTTGCGGGCTTCCCACCATCATTCACCTAAGAGCGTTCAGGTGCCCTCCAGAGCGGGGTGGGCTGGTGGCGTAGGTAGCGGCAGTTACCTAAGAGACACTTTTAGATTTCACACTGTTCCCAGAGCAGGGAGCTCCTCAGAGCAGCGGAGTCCAGTGTTACTTTCTGGTTGGATCATCCAGATATCGGTCAGGTTTTGTCAGTCTTTATTGTCTTCTGCCAGACATGAGGCCGGCCAGCACCTAGGGTTGACCTCAACACCCATAGTACCGACCGGGTGTGAGTCTCAGGAGCTCTCCAGACGAACAGCGACACGCTGACGCCACGCGTATTGTAGAGGTCCGATGTGATTGACCCACGTCGGAAACGAAGCCACCAAATTTTGTTTTGCGAGCCCTCACCCGTTTCTAGGGTTTGGGTTTTTCAAGACTGTTAATCGAGGATTCTGCGCCGCACGGATCTCTTTTTTACGTAACCTTCACTTTATGTGCCATGATATGGTCCGAAACAGGTTCGTGGCCCCTAAGAGCAGGGGTCATGAGCCGCTTCTCTAGAGTCCTTGCGTTCCTGTACTGGGAAGCCGGGGGTCCGGCCACGTACAGTCGTGGTACGCTTTTCGCTATTTTGCACTTTCGTGCTCCCAGATTAGCCGTTAGCCCAGAGCAAGGCTACCGTTGTCTGCCCGGACCGCTAGGAGGTTCTGGGTTTTAAGTTGTTATGCAACACATCCCAGCCAAGACACTCAGGCACTGGCGTCTCCAGCCCACACGCCTTATGGCCGATGGCAAGTAAAGTTCACCACCGACGACATGCGTAGGGAGGTCCGACGCTTTAGCGCCATCCAGTGTAAACATGTTGCTGAGTACTTTGTAGTTTGATGACTATGAATGGGAGGTCATCATCGGAATAGTGCCATTTCTGATGGGCCTTTGATGTGATATCATGAAATGTTAAGATACCAAGGACAGTAAAACGCAAACAAAACGAGAGACTATATTTGGGGGCTTCTTATATAAAACGATCAGCAGTACACGCGCAAATCTTTTTAAGTGAATTTGGACTGTCTTTGCCTATTTAACATGCTAGTTGTTTTTTTAGACAGATGAATGAAAAAAAAAACAAGCGAAAATTAAGCCTGTAAAAACAGGACGTTTTAGAGCAATTTCATGTATAGAGAGGGAAGTAAGTCATGTTTAATAACTGTTACAAAAATAAATAATGATTACGCCCCTTTGTTTAGCTTATAATCTATATATAATATATAAGCCCTTTAGGAGACCTGAAGCCCGGCTCTGAGAGGTCCTATCGCGAAATGAAATTTTGATGTACACATGGCAGGCCAAGACCTACAAAATGATATATACATCATGGTTTCTAGGACTTATGGTTGCTGAGATCTAGGGCGCTCCTTTGTTAATATAGCTTATATAGTAAAAAACGGTACTTTATAAACCCACCTTTTTCGGCCCTCAGTGGTCAGATCACGAAATAGACTTTAGATGCACACATGGCAGGCCAAGACCTACAAAATGATATATACATCATGGGTCTAGGACTTATGGTTGTTGAGATCTAGGGTGATGACGGACAGACAGACAGACAAAATGGGGACAATAGAGCATTTTTTTTCGAAAATGCTCTAAAAATTGTGTTACATAGTGTAATTTTGAATTTAATTGCAAGAACACACACTATGCTATGCTATGCTATATGTTTCTTGATATGACCAAACAATTAGCTGCACGTTTGCTTATAAAGCTAGACATATAGCCACGTAACACGCATACAAACTTACTTTAATGGCTAATTTAAAAGACTAATAATAAAGTAACACACAAACTTTCTTTCAAGAATAGTTTCAAAGACTTAGTGATAAAGAGACAAATTTATTTAAAAAATCAGCCTTGGAACAGATTAAACCTATTCGTCATATGTTCCAATGTATTTCAAGAAATAGATTAAATATTTTTTTAATTCGAAATAATTTTATTTATATATTCCCCCCCCCCATTAGTTCCTATTATTTTTAGTAATATATTACTAGTTAATAAAGGCCCGGTACCCGGAGCGGCGAGTAGGCAGACGGTTGAAGTTGAAAATGGTGATATATATTTGAGCGCATTAACAATGTCTATACTGTCTATATACAAACAAATACATATCTATGTACTCGAAGTGCCCCCAAAGGACATGAACAGATTATTGTAGCTAAAATAATTTGAGAATAGGGGCACTTAATAGTACATCAAATAAAGTTCATATGTTATATAGTTCTTCCCAAAGAAAATAATCCGCATTATCGTCACAGAAGCTTAACAAAACCAACCCTCGACGATTAAACTCTGAACCTAAATCCAACTTTAGCCTACATTATTTTCCCACACAAAACTTTATCTATAATACAAATTTTACATCATATGTTCCGGTTTCCGTCTGTCATCGCTACTTCCGTCTGTCATCGCGACTTCCGTCTGTCATCGAACATGGCGGCATAAACAATTCAAAGATGGCAGAAACATTCACTGTTTTCTTCTTAACATGCATGATCCGGCTACCAACTGGCCAGCCGAGTAAGAATCAACTGCTACATGGCTGCCAGAAATGACATTGGACCTGCCATATGTTTAGTGCCGAGGTTACAAAACACCACACACTAACATACGGCAGGTAAGATCATGAATGCCAAATGGCAATCACAATGTAATACTGTTTTCGACCGCCTCAATCATTACCAAAGGGCAATAAAGCGATCTTAGGATAGCTAACACAAAATCATGCCAAAATATTTTGTGATACTCTCTGAAATGAATTGTCAACAAAACGAAATTACATAGGCCTCTGTATATCCCACAGTATCGTAATAAATCTATGGTGTTCAATTTGTTATTAAATGAGAAGCGATCATAAAAGAAATATTTACAGAAATCGTTCAATAATATTTTGTGTTATTTTTCACAATCTAAATTTTAATCTAAAATTACGGATACCTCAAAATAATGTAATATTTATATTGTTTAAATTGTTTTTATTTCTAAAATATGGCTATTTGTAATGTACAATTATTTCCCTTTATTACTAACCTAAATACGTCACATTTTTATTTTATTTTTTGACTATTACGTCACATGAATGAATTGAATAAGGGTTGAGATTGAGTAGCGCCGTACACATCGTTTACAATGCAAACTAACCCATTTATGATGGGGGCTTCACACAGAGGGTGTATGGAGGGGGCCCAGTTTGAGGAGGGCCCCCAAAATATTTTTTAAACTAAATATTAAGTACATTATCTCATGTCAAAATGTACTGGCTCCCGAAGATGCCTAAAATCCCTTGGTTCGGCATTGGCTTCACAGAACTATAATGATGAAAGCTTTGATATTTCTTTCTTTTTAAAGAGGCCTAATGTTTTCTGTGTCTGCGGCCTTAACTGGATTGATAGGATATTTTTTTTAATTGAAGGTCAGATAAAAGCTACACAATAATTATATCTTTCCGGGCCCCAGCTTAAGGGTTGCCCCAAAAAATTGTTTGCATTAAATATTAATTTCATTATCTCATGTCATGGTGTCAAATGTCAAAATACAGAGGCCTCTAAAGAGGCCAGGCCCACAGGGCCCAATAATCCATAGGTTCGACACTGCCGGGTTGGCAGTATTATCTTAGTATATTCTCAGTACGATATGTTGTGCTATACTACAATGTGTATAACAGTAAGTAAACCACATGCTAAACATGTAGCGTTTTGCTTAAATTACAGGCACTCACTCACGTCTCTCTTTTTTTTAAATAAGTCATGTTGAACATCATAAAACATAACATGAAGAACTGTTTGGAAAGGAAACCATTAAAATATTATGAAGGAATTAAGATGTATCAATGATAAGGTTTTGTGTGCGCAAATTATGTAGGCTATAGTTGGATGTTAGATTCAACGTTTAATAGTCGGGGGTTATTTTTGTTAAGCTTCTGAGCCCATAATGAGGAATATTCTCTAGGGAATGAGATTTAAGTATTATCGCAGCTTAACGGGGGCCCCAGAAAATCTTTTTTTACATTAAATATTAAGTACATTATCTCATGTCAACATGCAGGGGCCCCCGAACAGGACAAACCCCAAATCCCTAGGTTCGACACTGGCTTCACATAACTATAATGTTTAAAGCTTTGATGTTTCCTGTTTTTTAGAGGCCTAATATTTTCTGCATCTGTGGCCTCAACTGCATTGATGGAATATTATGTTTTTAATTGAAGGTCAGCTAAAAGCTACACAACGATTCTTTCTTCTCGGGACCAAGCTTGAGAAGCGTCAAAAAATTATCCCATGTCAAAATTCAGGGGCAGCCCCCAAAGTGGCCAAGACACCGGGCCCCTAACTCCCTAGGTTCTGCACTGCCGGGTCGGCAATTTTTCTTACTTAATTGTACTATGCTACGATGTGTATAACAGTAAATAAACCACCTGTTAAACATGTAGCGTTTTGCTTAACACAAGCACTCACTCACGTCTCTCTTTCTTTAAAAAATTGACGGAGTTTTCGGACGATTAAATGACTATAATTTAGAATGTTTTCAATTATGAGTCCTATTTCAGTAACCACAAACCACTTGTAGTTAGATTTAAGAGACAATAATTTTTTTTCAAATATAAAAAAACGTCTTTATAATTTTTTTTTACAAATATATGCATTACACAATTGAATTTATAAACATTTCCAAAATTTACAAATATTTACTGAAAGCTAACAAACGTACTGATACATAACACGAAAATGCGCTAACACGTCCTGTGTCCAGAATGGAACAGGCATAATTGCTTGTTTTTATAATTTTTTTATTTTCTACTTTTTAGTTTTTGATTGGTCAAAATTTGAAATCGCACAATTTTATTCCAGAACCTTGGATGTGCAATGCAATCATTCCTACTTTAAATGCGCAATTTAAAGACAAATTAGATAAAAAGTTGTGTACCTTACCCATGATGATTCTTCTTTCCTTCATTTTTATTGACCCAGGAAAGACAAACAAGAAATAACCCCGGAAAGACAAATAATAAGTGAAGTTAATAAATATATTCTTTCTATGCTTTTTACAACCACAATAATTTTATTTTTGAAAAATACTTAAGAAACTCATCAAATCATAATAAAATTGCAAGAATATTGCATTGTCATCGGGTTCTGACTACATTATTGGATGTAATACCATGAAAGCTACAAGTAACAATCTCTTGATGTTGTGTGACTTACTACAAGTAACACTGTCTTGATGTTGTGTGACTCACTACAAGTAACAATCTCTTGATGTTGTGTGACTCACAACTAGTAACTATCTCTTGTCGTTGTGTGACTCACTACAGGTAATAATCTCTTGATGTGTGTGACTCACTACAAGTAACAATGTCTTGATGTTGTGTGACTCACTACAAGTAACAATGTCTTGATGTTGTGTGACTCACTACAAGTAACAATCTCTTGATGTTGTGTTATTCACTACAAGTAACAATCTCTTGATGTTGTGTGACTTACTACAAGTAACAATCTCTTGATGTTGTGTGATTCACTACAAGTAACAATGTCCTGATGTTGTATGACTAACTACAAATAACAATCTCTTGATGTTGTGTTATTCACTACAAGTAACAATCTCTTGATGTTGTGTGACTTACTACAAGTAACAATCTCTTGATGTTGCGTGACTTACTACAGGTAATAATCTCTTGATGTTGTGTGACTCACTACAAGTAACAATGTCATGATGTTGTGTGACTCACTACAAGTAACACTGTCTTGATGTTGTGTGACTCACTACATGTAACAATCTCTTGATGTTGTGTGACTCACTACAGGCAACAAGCTCTGGATGTTATATGACTCACTCTTGATGTTGTGCGACTCACTACAGGTAACAAGCTCTGGATGTTGTGTGACTCAATACAAGTAACAATGTCTTGTTTTGTGTAACCCTCATCGCATGATTAATTTTACATAAAATATGTTAGCAGTTTGATTTTGTCACTAGGTGCGGCACGCTTATTCCGCACCCTCTAGTGACGCCGCTGATTATGTAAAGAATATTGTGATACGCAAAATAATATACTGGAAATGTTTATTACTCTATATGCAACTACAATCATGAGTACAGGAAGTAAGGTGTGTTATATAGAGTTGGCCGGGCACTAATGGGGCGATGCCCTGGCCTCCCACCAGTGTTTTAACGTAAATAAAAAAAAAAAACTAAAACGCATAGAATTCGAATAAAGAAGTACATTTAGAGATTTTTTGCGAATTTTACTTTTCTGACTGGTTATGAGAGGATTTTTCTACGATAGTCTCACTAATTCTTTTAAAATAATCAGTATCACTGGGAACATTGTTCAATTTTAACAGTAATCAAAATAGAGAGAGATAGTGTGAATTTGGCGTGTGAGTGACGGTGGGATGTATTCATTGTGTGTATCAAACGATGCCGACATCCACTATCTTACCTTTCATGACACTGAAAAAAAAACGCTTATCAATTAATAAAAACTAGCGAAATGTGACGATGAAATGGAGATATATATATTTTGGAAAATAAATCAATCAACGTATCTTTATTATTTGGATAATTATTAAACATTGCCTATTTATTCATTTAATAAAATACCACATTTATCCTCAAGTGGATGGGCGGGGGTAAGAACAAGTGCTACCCTGTCTCCAAAGGGGACGGATGGTTGTGGGGTACAGCGCTCGACTGTCGACCTGAAGGTACCTGGTTCCATCTCCGGTGAGGACCAAGGAGATTGTTCAGGTCTTGGCTCAAGTTCCCGATATATCTCCCATGGTGCCTCCATGGCCATTGCATTATCGGCTGCGGTGGGGATGAAAGAAGGACAACATAATAACCGTCCTAATAGGATCTAAGAGATTTTATTTCATCCTTACCATTCCCATTTTGATCACAAATGCTATTACCTTTATTAGTTCATATGTATCTATATTTAGCGGTGATAAATAACAACAGGAACACTTTGTTCATTCTTGTTCATTCTTGGACGGGATTCTCGTATAGCAACTGTGATGTAGGCTTTGTATAGTATCTGTGATTAGCCTTTGTATAGCAGCTGTGATGTAGGCTTTGTATAGCAGCTGTGATGTAGGCTTTGTATAGCAGCTGTGATGTAGGCTTTGTATAGCAGCTGTGATGTAAGCTTTGTTTAATAGCAGCTGTGATGTAAGCTTTGTATAGCAGAAGTGATGTAGGCTTTGTATAGTACCTGTGATGTAGTACATGATAAATGGATAAATATATCGGTCCCTAACAATTCGAAATATTCATTGTATTATATTGAAGAATGTTCGTTAGTTGAAACTTAATGAGCTCTCTCATTATTATCTAAACAATCCACAAATACGCTCTATCATAAATTTCGTCATTATAAGGCTGGTATATATATTATTTTATTATTATCTATATATAAAATTCTCTTATTCAACACAACCAGCCTGCAAGACTATTTATAGATTTGTGGAATTCCCGAATACGTCACAGCAAGCAAGACGCGTTCAAAAACGTTCGACAACTCGCGTTGTTTCGCCCAACCATGCGGGGCACCAGCCTGCAAGACTATATATAGATTTATCACACTTGTGGAATTCCCGAAAACGTCACAGCAAGCAAGACGCATTCAACAAAGTTTGACAACTCGCATTGTTTTCTGATTTCTAACATTTTATCCTCTAATTTAGTGAAATATATTAAGCAATAAATATGAGCATAATGGTGGTTGTACAATACTATTTCATGTCTAGAAAGCTCCAGTAATTTTTAAAACAGTATTGTTTGGTCGTAATCATGATTTATGTGCTATAAATACGAAACTATTTCATTTATCCCCGTCACGGTAAATCCTGTATCCTCTTAACCGATGGAAATGAGAGAATGCTGTACATAAAATAACATTAGAATGTCAAGTGATTATTGTAAAAAAACAAACAAAAAAAAATTACATCTAATAATACAATTGCGTGTGAAGAATAAAGTAATATTGAACTAAATTCCAATTTTAGAATTAAAAAAATGGTGTATAAATATAGATAAGATGTAAAAATGCTATGGAGGCCGGCGCTACCATTAGGCTACAAAGTGAGCCAAGAGAACTAAGTCAACCATGCATTCAACGCTGAAGTGTAGACAATAAAATATTAGATATGGTGAAATCTTTTGTTCTGATTTCTTTGTGCTGCTAATTTGGGGAAAATCACTAGAGTCATTCCATGTCAACTCAACCAGTGGTGTTCTAACCCTCTCAGTTCTTGTTGAAATTTTTAGGGCTTGTGGTACATTCAAAATTGAGTGATTCCTGAAAACTTTAAGCCATTTAATCAAAAACTTTCTGAAAAATGATTTTTAAAATTTTTACCATAGCTAGTGCTTGCCAAGGTTAACAAGTGTGCAAAATATGAAAAATGTGAATTACTTTCCACATGGTCATCTGGGGGTCGCAATGCATGCAAAAATGGACGACCATGATGATTTAAGGGGCCCACCATGAGTACACTATTATTGATTAACAGGAATTCTCTATCAAAATAATAAACACACATATGGTACTTACTAATTGTATAACAAACATCATTTTATGTCTTATAGGTTCTTGGCTATACCGGGTCAAATATTAATGAAAACTGTTGAAGTGCAATGTTTTGAATTTTTTAGGGCTTTATGTGTGCAAGCTACACTTAAGATAAATACATCATTTAACTCAGGATAGAACAATGAGTAAATACTGAAAATTTCAGCCTGATACCTCTTTTAGTTTTTGAAATATTCACGTTCAAATATTGCGAAAATGTAAATGTCACGCGAACTCGCGACTACCCTTAAAAATTTAAAAAATCATATCTCAGAAAGTTTTTGACCAAATAGCTTAAAGTTTTCAGGAATCACTCAACTTTTAATGTACCACAAGCCCTAAAAATTTCCGGAAGATCTGAGAGGGTCGGGTGAACAATTGTAAAAAAACTTGTTTGAGTTGACATGGAATGACCCACTATGAAGTAAATTATAACTATGTATGGCACATTACAAACAAATGTTAACTGTTTCAGAATATGTACGCATTACAAAAAAATATTAACTAGCATCTATCTGTACTGAATACTGTAGGATGAAATTTATACTAACAGAATCTTAAGATGTGTTGAGCAAGTCTTAAAAAAGATCCACAACAGCTCCTACAGAGGCATGGAGACTGCCATGACTTGAATGAAAAAAATGTTACATCACAATAATACTATAGTGTTCTGGGGGAAGGGGTGCATTGAGGCAGACAAAAAAGCTAACCAAGAAAAAATTCAATGCAAATTAAAACACCCACCACCCGAAATATATTTGTTAGAAACTGAATGAAAAAAAATTACAATTCAAAGAAAACAAGCAATTAAGCCTGTTCCATTCTGGACACAGGACGTGTTAGCACATTTTCGTGTTATGTATCGGTACGTTTGTTAGCTTTCAGTAAATATTTGTAAATTTTGGAAATGTTTATAAATTCAATTGTGTAATGCATATATCTGTAAAAAAAATATTATAAAGACGTTTCTTTATATTTGAAAAAAAAGTATTGTCTCTTAAATCTAACAACAAGTGGTTTGTGGTTACTGAAATAGGACTCATAATTGAAAACATTCGAAATTGTAGTCATTTAATCGTCTGAAAACTCCGCCAATTGTTGCATAGCTCTGATACTTTCAATTAAACTCAGAACACAAGCTTACTATTTCATTTGATGAGTTTCTTAATAAATCTTGGTGAAACTACGTGCTGCAGTATTTCGCACAAAATGAATTGGTTATTGAACGTACAAGGTGTAGAATGGGGCCATATATATAATATATAAGCCCCTTAGGAGCCCTGAAGCCCGGCCCTCAGAGATCCTATCGCAAAATGAACTTTTGATGTACACAGGGCAGGCCAAGACCTACAAAATGATATATACATCATGGGTCTAGGACCTATGGTTGCTGAGATCTAGGGCGCTACTTTGTTAATATAGCTTATATAGTAAAAAACGGTACTTTATAAGCCCCCTTTAACGGCCCGCAGATGTCAGATCGCGAAATGAACTTTTGCTGCACACATGGCAGGCCAAGACCTACAAAATGATATATACATCATGGGTCTAGGACTTATGGTTGTTGAAATCTAGGGTGATGACAGACAGACAGACAGACAGACAAAACGGGGACAATAGAGCATTTTTTTTTCGAAAATGTTCTAAAAATCCTGATCTTAAAAAGAGGCATTATAATATATATATATAAAATAAAGAGAAAATTCAGTCTTGCAGCTCATCGAGAATCAAAGGCAACCACAGAATTAACTAAAAATCTGTAAACAACAATGTAAAAAACATTTTGTTGGAAGGTACCAGATAGTGACCAGATAGTGACCATTTAGTCTGCACATGATAGGTCAAAGTTCGACTTTGCATACCATTTATGTCAGCCTGTTACTTTGTTTGATTGCTTATTTAAAAACAAATAATTACAATAATTATATTGATTGGAAAGGCGGCGTATGCTACGACGCGAGACGGCTAGTTATTTATATACTAGCTTTACCTTACAAAACCTTTCCATAGAGTTATATTGCCTAGGTTTG
The DNA here is from genome assembly GCA_021962125.1 of Bulinus truncatus. Classification (NCBI taxonomy): domain Eukaryota; kingdom Metazoa; phylum Mollusca; class Gastropoda; family Planorbidae; genus Bulinus; species Bulinus truncatus. The sequence goes on from JAGDYQ010000191.1 coordinate 1,350,571, forward strand.
ATCAGTAGGCTAGGTAACTTTTGGATTCGGACAAAACCGTTTTTTATTGATTTTTATTACAATTTAAGAATGCAATTTGTTGTAGAAATACAAAAAAAAAAAAAAACAACATTAAAATAAATGTTTTAAAATGTTGGAATCATATAGGCTATATTCTAACAGTTACTTATTTCACTCTCAAAGACAGAAATAATTTTTACTTTAGAATTATTTATAAAAATAACTATATTGATTAACTACATAAGTTATTTTAATACACTATCGTTAAGAAACGATATCTTTTTTTTTTTTTTTAGAAATAAGGAAAGAACATTAAAAAGAAAAAAAATAGTATGTTCATAGATATTATTTAATATGATTGCTTTGCAAAAAACTCTGGCCAGTATTTAAAATGTATTAAGTAGAAGTTTGCCATAATGCTGCGTGCAGCATACTTAGTGGCCAAGTAAAAAATGATTTTTATCTCACCCAATGTTTGACGTTCGAAAATCTCTGCTTCACGTGACTGCCTGATGTCTTCCATCAGTTTTAACAAAATTATCAAGAACATAATCTTGGACAGACGGAACAAATGTATTTACCCCATCCATGTTATGTTTCTTAAAAGACAGCTGTTGATGTTTGTTTCATGTAGAATTAATAGATACATTGATTGAACGATAAATAACATCAAAACGTGAAGACGTGCATGTGTTCTATACATATGTACACTGTATATATTGTGAATATATAGTCCCGTGTATAAAGTGTGGATATATTGTCCAGTGTATACTGTGTTGGTATAGAGTCCAGTGTATATAATATGGTTGATGTTTCATTTATTTTTTAATCCTATATGGCACCATTTTTCAATTTGAGAGAAAAAAAATCTACAATGATAAATTTTAGCTAAATTAATAAGAAATAATGTGGAAAACATATTCCATTATATTAGAAAATAAATTTTTTATTGGTTGCTGCAATTTTACAACAAAGTGAAACAGTGAAAGTTTTTTTTCATAATGAGTCATAATTTAAAAAAAAATATAAAGAATTTTTTTTCTTGACTTATTTTAATAGCATAACAGAAAACTAAAAATAAATACATATAGAGCATTGGCTTTAATAAATATGAATAATACTAACAGTGACAACTGGGTTTTTTTTTTAAATTATTGTCGTCATAAAAAATATTTTTGAGAATGATTTTCTGAAACAAGAGATTATTTGTAAGGCACATATGAGCCTTGCAATTTTCACAAGATATTGTGGAGTTAGAAAAGACGCAACGCCCTTTTTTTCTGCATACAATGGATAGTGAGTTACCTGTGTGATCAGTTGGGAAAATATCTTGAGCTCTTGCTTTTTTAGAAGCTAGTAAAGTTTCAACATGGTGTTGAAGAACGTCTATATTTTCTGATACGTTGTAAAGCGCATTGAGTGAGAGAATTCAAGTTTAAATGCAGGAGAGGTGAATGTAATATACCCTCATGTCAAATGTCTTCTCTGTAAAGTAGATTGAATAATAGGGGTATGACTGAATTATAAACCTACATCCCCGTATCATATTTGGTGGAGCTTTGTATAAAAAATAAAGAAAACATGGGTAATTTTTGTTTTGAATAAAAAAGTTCACCCTCCAATCGACCCAAATATTCTTAGAGCATAAACATTTTCAAATTTTTCGATAAAAGTTTCACCAGTACAAATAAAAGTGACATAAGAATAATGTTGATAATTGTTACAATGTTATAGTGTACACTTCTATTTTGCATTAGTTAAAAGAAAAATAATGTTCAATTTTTCAATGGTCTTTGCAAAGTTGAAGTAAATCTTGCATCACTTAAATTGCACGCTCTGCACAGACATTTTAAAGTTGCGTTGGTATAGGTGTGGGATTTGTGGACCAAAAATGTCTTTAATGACTTCAAAGACTTTGGGACTTGCTTTCAAGCTTCTGATAAATTATCAAAGTCAGTAGGATTGAAGCACTTGGGAGCGAACCAGATGTCAGCCCATGTACCACTAATGAAATCACACGCTGTCTAAGCTGTTTGTCGATATTCCGATATCAGAACGAATGATAGCAAACAATAAATTGCCTTTGAGTCCCATGTCGCATTACTGATGTTTGAAAGTGATCAAAAATTTACTTTTGGGAAGATTCCTGTACTTTTGAAAATCATTAATTGATCAAGAAAAGCCATGTCTTCTCGCCAGCACTCTTGTTCTGATTTCTTTAGTGGTGCTGCAGCATTATCAAATGATGTGTTGAGTTGTTCATACTTTTCTGTTATTTTTGAAACAAACGAGTAGCTGATTTTTTGGTGAAGTTGTTGATGTACTAAAATGATCATTCATGACGTGTTTCAATATTCTATCTAGAATGTGGTGTTGTCATCCAATGTATATTGCTTTTTCTAATCCAACATGTTAAAAGTGTTTCTATAACAGTGTGACAGGACCAATTCCTCTTCCTGTATTTGCTGAAGTTGTGTCAGACAATCATTTTTAATGAAGGCCAGAGTTTATATTCATTGAGCACAGTTTTTATTCCATTGAATATAGTCTCCTTTTTTTGCATTTGCCAGCTGAATAACAGCAAGTCTGACCTCCCATATGTTTTATTTTGTTGGTCTTTCCAACAAAGAGTAAGCACAAGTGTTCTTTTTTTTAAGTTTTCCTTGAAATTACTTTTTAATTTTTGTGTATTCCTTGTACTCAATTTTGTTGAAGTCACTAAACGCACTGCAGAAGCAGTTTTTGACATTTAGAATTTAATGGTTTCTAATTATCTTCCTAGTACGGGAACATCGTTCTCCGCTCATAAAATCTTCTTCACTCACAGAATCTTTTGTATCCGAAATTGGTAAGACTCTTGATTCAACAATGTTTTCAGTAAAGCTTTATTAGACTCTTTAAGTAATTTCATTATTCTTGGGGAAATCTTTTTTGAATCATCTTCTAAGGTACAATAGCCTACTTTTCCTTTTATTGAAATCTGAAGTGCATAGAACTCTCTATCTTCTCGTCACAAAAACTCTCCTTTTTCAACTGTTACATTAAATATCGCTGTGAAATCATAGTTTCCAGTTCTTCGATTACGTATTTCAAACTTCTTAACAACATTGTCAATTTTTCTCTCAACTGTTTAATGGGCAGTGTCATTTATTTCCATAATTGTTCCACTTCATTCGTTATCAGTACGATCCTGTCTTTTCTGCTTTTTACATCAGTTCACAATATGTAGATCCATTGAAATTGTTCTCATTTGATCAAGACTGTTAACAGTACTATGCTTTCGTGATTTAATGCCTTTTCGGAACTGCACTAGACTTAAAGACCAAATTCTCTTATTCTTCTCGGAAGCTGGAGCATTTTTTTTGACATAATTGCTCTGAGACAATCCGTAAACGACACAAATAGATATTTTGCGTATAATATTTGCCAAATAAAATGCTGACGGTGCAACAAAGAACAAAATTACAGTTAAAATACTAAATGCGAGTATGACATATGATTTACTCGGCGTGTGGAGGGTAACATTTTTTAACAGTTGAGGGGTTGTTATTGATATTTTTTGTTGAGATATGATAAATGTTCACTTGTAACAGTATGGGGAATAAAATATTATGCTTTTTTTATTCATATACCTATTGAACAACCATTAAGTCTACTACATGAAACTATCATGCAATAACATTTTGTAGATTTAATTGAGTTCTTGTGAGTCTAACAGATCAACCTCTCCCATAAACCTGTTGTATGTTGTAACGATAGATTGGGTTTTAGGTTTTGATGTTATTTTTTCCATTGAATGATAGATGGTCCTAGTTGTTCATCATCACGGATGATTTTATGCATTTGGCCTAAACATTAAAATTACAAATTGTTATTCACTTTTTTAAAGTTTAATTGTTTCTTGTAAATTACAATACAACAGATCTATAGAAGGTTTACTCACCATCTACCCCTCTGACACTTCATATGTCCAAGGCTTCTCGTCATTCGTATTCCTCATCAGCAAGCTAACTGTCCCCTAAATCAGATGGAATGGATCTTGTAATTACTTCATTGGTGGGAGTCTTTACGACGGAACTTTGCCTGCTACGAGCATTGTTATCCTGACTGATACGCTCTCTGTTCTCCAAGCTTTAACAAAAGCGATAGAATAGCCAGAGCGGTTGGAAGCCATGGTGGAGGCAAGCTAAGATCTTTTTTCCCGGTATTGTGTATTAGTGACTCTTCAGTCGATTCCCGGGCATATGGACGTGGCCGGGAATGACGGGGCCGACTTCCTTGCAAAGTCTCTACATGCCCAAGCGCAGCCTGTGGGTGCGGAAAAGAGCTCACTTGAGGCATATTGTGCATATTGACCAGGCTCTTTGAGCGAACTCTGTGATCTCTAGTTGGGACAATGGGGTGACGGGCAGAAATGTCCGCAGTCAGATGGAGCGGCCGTCCAAAACCCTTGGAAGGGGCTCAGGAGGATCGACCAGGCACTAATAGCCCAGTTTCGCACTGGGTATTGCCAATAGTTGCGTACTTTGGGCGGTTGGGGCCCAATGTCGATTCCCTTTGCCGACACTGCGGAGAGATTGAGGAAACCGTAGATCATGTACTTTTTGAGTGCCCCGGGGTGGCGAACCACTGGGTGGGCAGCAGGGTAGCTTGCTGGTCATTGGCCTTTATGGCAGTTCCAAGATTTTGAGGAACACAGTGTGTTCGATCTTACGGGTTCTAAGAGACTAAATCTCAGCCCGCATTTATCACTAACAGAGTTCAGAGAGAAAGAGAGAGAGAAAGAGAGAGAGAGAGAGAGAGAGAGAGAGAGAGAGAGAGAAATTTCTTCAGTTCTCTCATTACTGAAAATATAAAATATCAGATGTATAAAAGCAAAACGTTGCTCTCTGAAAATAATATAAGTAACTTTGCTTTGTCAAAGGTCTTTCAAAAATGCATGCTCGCCACATGCATAGAAAACGTGAGCCCCCCTACCCCCGACCTTTCTGTGACCATATTAAGTTAGAAATAAGTTAGTAACCAGTAGATAAGATAAAGATGCAGAAGTATAGCGCTCAGAGGTGGGCAAAATACTGACCACAGAGTATTTAAAATACCAAATACTAAAATACCCCAGGATACGTATTTTAAATACCAAAATACAAAATACTTTTCAATAGGGTTCAACATACTAAAATACAAAATACGTATTTAAAAATACTTTTATTCAAATACAAATACTTGGTTTTATCGTCCATCACTGCATTCACTGGATATTTTATACACCAACATCAATGTAACTATAAGTATCACCATGTTCAATGTTTACTGTGACAGCAGCTACAATATACATAAAAAATCAACTGAAAATTATCTCCAAAAAAACTTTAATAACAAACATTGCTTCATGTTTTGCAATAAAAAGTTGTTCATACAATTTCACAATATATTTTTATGATTTGCTTTCAATAGTAATTGTTGCTGAAAATTTTCGTCGGTTATACATGCCCTCTTTTTATTCAATACCATCCCTGCATACGAAAAAAGCCGTTCAACTGGTGCAGAGGATGGTATGCCAGTGTTGTATTTCAAAAACAATTTTTTAACAGTAGGGTACTTATGCAAAATTTCAAGCGAGGTAGACTTGTCATCAATGTATTGGAGAATTTCCATGTCTGATATAATTTCAGTTGGTGGAGTATGCCCACTTTCAAAGGAAAAGAAATTATCATTATCCACTGGGGCTGAGGCAGGAACATTATTTTGATGAACAATGCTTGAGAGCGACTCTTGTGTCGCCTTGGCCAAAAAAAGATTTCTAACGCTTTGGACATTGTTGGCTGGCACCCATCTCAAAATTTTCATGCACATCGTATAGTAATTCTGCTATACGGTCATATGTGTGACTGCCAGGAAACCTACGACAAGCTAAAGCTGCTGATTCTCTAGAAAGACTTGAGATATTTATCCAGTGAGCAGTAACACCGAGAAAACTTCGACGATTTGACGACCACATGTCGGCTGTAGTACATACAAAAGTTTGCTCTGACAGAACCTGCTTCAATTTCTCGATCATTTGCAACTCCATTTCATTTAAACGCCTGCCGAGGGTCCTACGAGACATTACCACAACCTCCGTATTCATCTTACACAGTCCAGCCACTAAAGCCTTGAACTCGGGTTCTTCAACGGTTGTTTGCGGACGCATGCCCATGACGATGTATTTCGTGATCAGTTGATCCGCAGCAGCCTGAGAACTTCCACGAACAGTCTGTTCAATAGTCTGCTGCCGAGCGTGCTTTAAAGATACAGCAGATGGCGCTGCAACGGTTTTCCGTTTTCGTTTACGCACTGAACTTGAAGATGGTGCCACCTCATTGCGGTAGTTATTGTAATCCTCCAAGCAATCTTTATGAACAGTCTGTAACAAAAAAATTAAATTTCATTTAGAATTTTAAAAATGCATTTGATTCTTACACTGTTACACATCTTCTTCGCTGAGTTCGACGGTTCAAACCGCATCTCAATCAGATTACAAATAAGCGATATATCTGGACTACATTTTCCAGGAAATTTGCATCGATATCCGTTGATAAGTGACTGAGATATCAAGGTGATCACGAAAGTGACGGACGGCCGAACTGTCATGATTGTAAACCGAGTACTTGTACTTACCCGCAAGTGCTTTAGAAAATTCGATGTCGCATTCAAACTGCCACTCAAAATTCTTTCGTTTGAACACTGACAGCATTTGGCCTTTAGAGAGCCATTTTCTTTTGTCACAATTGCAAAAAACTTCCCATCCAATATGGCAGGAACTGCATGACTACCAGCAAGGCGGACATCTGTTTGATTTTCATTCTCTGAAACTGATTTCACTGGATTACTTTCGCTCATTTTCACGGCAACGAAAGATAAAATATGGCAATTTCTCTTCTAGCCGGAATCAGAAAGAACCGGAACCGGAAATTACTATTTTCATTTGATAAACATTTTTGTAGCACTACTTGTGCGCCGGTATCTAATGCTTGAAGCATCATCCGATGCAAGTAAGAAAGAACTAAAGCAGACTGTATTATAAAACAAGGCGATGATAATTATTAGTGATAGGGTTGTAAAAGTATTTTGAAAAAAGTATTTTGAAAAAGTATTTTTGAATTACTAAAATACTGTTACACAAGTATTTAAATACCAAAATACTAAATACTTTCACACAAGTATTTAAAATACCAAATAAAATACGTATTTTATTTTGAAAATACGTATTTAAAATACTTGTATTTGAAATACTGCCCACCTCTGATAGGCTTAGAGTAGACATATGTAGTTAGAAGTAGTTTGTTATATTAGAAGTAGATAGAAGATTAGAAAGGTTTTCTTAAAGTTGATTTAAATAATTTTATACAGTGTACTGTAGTTTGTTCTTTTACAATAGTCTTGTAAAATCTACCGTAACATATTTAACGTTACAATTCCTATATAACCTATATTAATAATTATGTCATATTTATTGCCCCATTCTACACATTAGACGAAGTGATAACAAGTAAATGATCCATGGGGCCTCAAGGGCATCTGTCCCATTAACATATAATGAGTTTGATTCATTTTTCTAATTCCTTATTGAGGCTGGCCTGGGTATTAGTGCTTCTCAAGGCACTTTATTTCCTTTATGATCCTTTGTTAAAAAATGTTTAACCGGAAACATACGAAACAATAGAAAATAGTCATGAAAATAGTGAATAATTCCAATTTTTTGCGATAAACTAAAAAAAAAATGAATAGTTTAGTTTCTTAAATTGATAATATCGATGTGAAATCATTAATATTATGATTTTGGAATGTTTATATAGGTAAAGTACCAATAATATTTATCAACATAATAACAATCCATAATTGTTGAAATTACCAAATTTTTTTAGTACACATTTCACCAAAGGAAACATTAATAAGAATTTTTTAAATGTAACTTACCGAACTGCAGACAATTGACGAGATTCAATTATGTAGAAAAAAATCCATCTTCAGGATAGAAGAGTTTCCGGTGTATTAAATTATTCGCAGTGGCTACGGTTCGGTCCGACCGAACCCGTATTTTTTTTCTTCGGGTTCCAGCCATAAATATTGCTCCACACCCTAACCCTATCCCTAACCATAACCCTATCCCTAACCCTTACTCTATCCCTATCCCTATCCCTAATCCTGAAAAAAAATTCTGAAAAAAACAATTATATACGCCATGTTCCTTATACCCTAATATAATGGTTTTGGCTGGTGCAGGAGCCACTGCGTAAATTATTCGCAGTGGCTACGATTACAGCCGGCGGTAATCCGTATTTTTTTCCGGGTACCAGCCATAGATATTCCTCCACACCCTAACCCTATCCCTAACCCTAACCCTGACCCTAATCCTAACCCTATTCCTAACCGTAATATAATGGTTGGTACCCGAAAAAAATACGGATTACAGCCCTATTCCTAACCCTAATATAATGGTGCTGGCCGTAACCGTAGCCACTTCGTAAATTATTAGCAGCCTCGGCCTTTTGCAATTTTAAATAAAACTTTGTTAAAAAATAAAAAAAAATAAAGGGAAAGTATTTCCTGTTGCCAGGTGTTACGTTATTATTTTTAAATATGTAACGTTAACTTTTCTAACTAATAAATATATCAACGCCAAGGCTTGGTATATGAACACAAAAGATCTAAACTTTAATTGCCTCTAAACATATGTGAATATATATGTATATACAATATAAGTCCTTTGTCTAATGATGTCTACTTAAACAAATGTCACTACAAGTTTACAACTAACTCTTAGAATCTTAGAACTGTCTACACCGAACTAACTACGTCTAACTCATATGTCTGTCAGCGCCTTACTAACTCAACTACTACTATTCACGTCTTTTATAAGGTTGGGGCGAATACGTTGGTGCAACGTTTATGGAGGGGTGAAAACGACGATGTCTGTCACCGAAACGTTTAGGGGGGGGGGGAAGAGCGTCAGTGAAACGATTGGGGGGAAGGCGACGTCGACGAAACGATTCAATATGGCGGCTGGAACCTTGACCCGGTGATGAACTGGGTGAGGGCAAATTGTACCTCCCTCCTTTCCAAGTTTTACGTAGTAAAATAAACTAACAAACATTGTTATAAAAAAGTCTAGTGGGGAACAGTATTACCTCACACTGAAAATGGTATGGATGTCAAATCAAACATGTCTAGACTACTTGTCAAGCATCTATGCATAAGTCAATGTAATATAACGTAATACATTGTAATAAATTACAAAACTCAACAAAGCACGAAACAAAAAAAAAAAAGCATAGTGTATGCAAAGTTCTATAATACAAACAAGTTCATTCTGTTACTGGCGTATATTGCTCCTTGATGTCTTGGTTCAAATAGGTGATGGGGCACACAGGCCAGTTCTACACAACGTGTGCAACGGGAAAGACTAAAACGTTCCATTGTCTGTAATAGTCACTCGCTGGTGAACTTGAGGTCGAAGTGACATTAACAACACCTCTTGTAGTAAATGTGTCAATGTAGGAGGCGTGGTTTTAGTTTTGTCTGTTTCATTGATGTAAACTGCTGATGACGTTCTGCATATCGTTGATAACAGGAAATTATTGAGTGCGTCTTTGACTGGGTTTACGCTTGAGTGAGGGGCTACACGTAGATCAAATATGATGAGGTGAAAACAGGTGAAATTAGATCGTTGGTAACAGATAAATGTGTAGGCCCTCACAAAGGTGGCGACTTGAACATGTATGACGATATGTAGGTACTGGTCTTTGTTAGTCAGCCTGTGAATAACTAGCTATGAAATTTTAAGGTCATATTCTTTAGAGTGGGGGGGGGGGGATATTGAACCTATTATCTCAGTATCTTAGTGCACGAGTCAAAGAAACAAGACATCTAAACTTACCGTGTAACTTCTGGATTAGCTGATCATACTTAATTCAGTATATCTATCTAGTGTAACCTATATCACTTACCTTTGACTCCGCATTTTGCTTATATTACTTAGCCTTAGCAAACATCATATTCTTACTACTGTTATGGTAACAACATCAACTTATAACTTATGGTTTAATTGACATTCTACTTATTAATTAAAGCTATGAACTCATAGTCTGCTTAACTTGGGTAAGTTTATATATTTCTGGCGGTAATTCCTATTATACTCCGCTATTGTGGAGCAGAACTGTTCTTTGTGACCCATTTTACAACACTGTCTACAAATAACTTCATCTACACGCTTTGGACAGGCCCTAGACTTGTGGTTGTGTAACCCACAACGAAAACAAATTATTGGTTTTACACTACGGGTATTACTGTGCTGTACGTCACTGAATCTAGCTCTGGGCTTTTGTTTGTAATTTTTTCTAGTTTGTCTGCTATTTCTATCGTCCTTGATCTCCATAACACTATTACCTATAATAAGGTCTGTAATGAGACTGTCAACTACCTGTGCTTCCACTCTACCATTAAAATAGTTTGTCTGTATGTCTATTTCTGCTAGTGGGGAGGTTACAATATGTCCGTCAAAGCCTCTACATTTACCAAATCTGCCGGTGTATTGGGAAGGTCGAACTAAATATTTCTTAACTAAAACTGTATTACACCCTGAATCTCTCAGCACGTCTACGCTATTATGTCCTACTCTACCTTTTGTTACTGTCAAAGTCTTGGATGGCTCTAATGTACACATGGCTTCATGAACCCTGTCTCTTGAACTACTTCTACCTCTTCCCTGATAATTATCTCTACGGTTGTTCTCAGGTGACCTAGATTGTCTATTATTATGGTTCAAAGGACAGTCCCTAGCAAAATGTCCTTTTCTGTTGCAGTTTCGACATATTAATTCTGTCCTACCTGCCGGTCTATTCTCATTTACTCTGTTCTGACTATGTCTGTAATGGGACCTGCTTATGTCGCTACTAAAACATATAATGTCCTGTATATCATTTTCTACTGTAGTTGTGGGTCTGTCAGGGTGAGCGGTTTTATACTTCCTAATCAGGTCCACAGCTGTCTCTACTGTCTTTGGTCCCCTTTCTAAAATGAATGACTTCAATTCAGGGTGGCAGGAATGAATGGCCTTGTCTAACAAGAAAAATGTCCTAAAGGCTTCGAATGTCCTTTCTACCTTAGCATATTGTAGCCATTTATCCAAGGGCAGTACCTAATTTGTCAAAATATGTCTGGGTGTCATCGTCCTTTTGTAAAACTGTCTGATGAAACGCCTTCCTAAAACTAGCTTCTGTCTGTCCATATGTCCTTAGAAGCTGTTCTCTAGCTACCTGGTAACTGTCCTGGTTTAAACATATCTTAAGGGAAACGTCTCTAGTAAAAGATTTACCTAACAAGTACGTCCATTTGGATTCGGGGAAGTCGAGTTCTCTCATGTCACGTTCGAATTTAGTAAGGAAATTGTCGATCGTTGTCTTCTGTTCGTCAAATAGATGGTATTTATAGTGAGCTATTCTATTTGCAAGACTATGATCTATGGTTGACAGTGAGGTAGGTAGAGGGGTAGGACTATTGAGCTGGCTATCCCTTAACTCTTTCTCTAATTCTAACTGCTTGATTCTTAACTGGCCTTGTGCTATGTTGTAAGAATGTTCCTTATCTAGCCTAGCCTGTTCTCTCTCATGTTCCTTATCTAACCTAGCTTGTTCCTTCTCATGTTCCGTATCTAACCTAGCCTGTTCCTTCTCTAACCTATCCAGCGCCCATTTCTCTATTTTTTTTTGCCTCTATCCCTAATGTTTGTCCTAAGGTAACGAAATGTTCGAATGATGACATTCTGAGTTATGAATAATGATTTACAAACTAATTGAGTTACCTTGACTTACCTTAATATTAACTTCAACTATATAATGGTAATGAACTACTTATTATCTACAGTCTAACACACACAAACTAAGTAAATTTCTGCGGTACAAATACAATACGAAATAAACAAGACAAAAGGCAGAGAAAAACTGATAGTAACAACAAATAAAACAATACTATCACATATACACAAACTAGACAGTAACGATCTAACAAATAAATGTTATGTAATCTCTCCGAGCACCGCTTTTAAACACTCCGTTACAAAAGTAACCAAGATGTACTCAGTGAGAGACTACCAACAAAATATCTATAAGGATTAAAAAAAAACGAGACATTTGATTGTGCACTAAGATAAAATTAAAAAAAAAACTTATCTGGTTTTAAGAATATATCAACACAGACTGACTGACTCCTCTCGTCGCCTTCTCTCTGCTCTCCTAGATTATGTATGAGTCAGTGTGACTCCTCTGTTGGCTGCTCTCGAGTCAGTGAGACTCCTCTGTTGGCTGCTCTCGAGTCAGTGAGACTCCTCTGTTGGCTGCTCTCGAGTCAGTGAGACTCTTCTGTTGGCTTCTCTCGAGTCAGTGAGACTCCTCTGTTGGCTTCTCTCGAGTCAGTGAGGCTCCTCTGTTGGCTGCTCTCGAGTCAGTGAGACTCCTCTATTGGCTGCTGTTGCTGACTTAGATGAAGATTCCAGAAATATCTTTGGGCAGGCTCGCCAAATGTTACGTTATTATTTTCAAATATGTAACGTTAACTTTTCTAACTAATAAATATATCAACGCCAAGGCTTGGTATATGAACACAACAGATCTAAACTTTAATTGCTTCTAAACATAGGTCAATATATATGTATATACAATATAAGTCCTTTGTCTAATGATGTCTACTTAAACAAATGTCACTACAAGTTTACAACTAACTCTTAGAATCTTAGAACTGTCTACACCGAACTAACTACGTCTAACTCATATGTCTGTCAGCACCTTACTAACTCAGAGCGCCTTACTAACTCAACTACTACTATTCACGTCTTTTATAAGGTTGGGGCGAATACGTTGGTGCAACGTTTATGGAGGGGTGAAAACGACGACGTCTGTCACCGTCTCACCGAAACGTTTGGGGGGGGGGGGTAGGGGGGGAAGAGCGTCAGTGAAACGATTGGGGGGAAGGCGACGTCGACGATACGATTCAATATGGCGGCTGGAACCTTGACCCGGTGATAAACTGGGTGAGGGCAAATTGTACACGCCACACCAGGGTTGTTAAAAATACTCTTAAATTGTGTTGTCAATACCAATACTTCATAAAAAGAGTATCGCCAATAACAATACAAATACTCAAGTAAAAATGTATTGCCAAAATCGATACCAATACAAATCTAATACTTTTTAAAACAAAAAATATTATTATTTAAAATATAAAGAGTGCAAGTTCTTCAATTGTTTATATAACTGAGAGATCGATCAAAAAAGAAATACAGTTTTCTTTTCTGTCGTTCATTGAAACATTGAACAAATAGTTGATAGAAAGAAAGTAAATGAATTAAAGAATATAAGAATAATATGTATAGATATTGGCGCGCAAAGCAAAAACTTCAAAAGATAATTAAAATTAATTTTTTCCTTCAACTCGCCAACTGTGGTTGAATTTCTTCGGAGGTGGGTGGTGTTATTATTGGTAGGGTTGATGGCTATGATTACTAGCAGTGGTTGAATGTATGTAAGTTACATTTAAAACAATATATTAAAATCGCTATTGTTTTTCTGCAATTTTTGTTTCTGAATTGTTTGAACAATAAAATTGTGATATTTTGATTTTTTTTTCAAAACTGATAAACATACAAATAGTGGGGTTATTCTATTGGGTTTATGAATTATAAAGTATTGGTTTCGAGTTTCGGACATTTTTCGTTTAAAATGTATCGGCGATACACAAATCAATACTTGATACAAAAAGTATCGGCAATACAGCAACCAGTACTAAAAAAAGTATCGCAGATACTGTATTGACCGATACGGATGTTTCGATACTAACAATCCTGCCTGTTGCAAAATTGCTGCGCCGTCCCATTTAAAGCACGAAATGAAGTTTACAATCCTACTATGTTACGGTTAAAAAAAACAAAGCAACTCAGGGCAAAATCAAATAAAATTGGTAACATTAATTGACTAGCAGATATTCGTTATGTTTTTAAAACAAAACCAGTAAAATTATTCCCATGACTACTAAGCATGGAGTTTAAACGCTACAAATTATGTCTCTTACTCCTTGATCCACAAGCCTACACTCTTTACCCAGCAATCGTCAGCCGTTGATCTTCTGACCAGAACCATGACTTACTGAGGCTCAAATGGGCTCGAAACATTTGGGCGTCAGCCTATCGGTGGAGGCAGAATCTCTAATAATGTTTGAATACTGGCGGCAGATAAGCTAGGCGCGGCACTGCATCAGACCACTAATTGTCCGCAAGAAACTTTTGCTTGTCCACAGAAAATAGTTTCCATTTATAAACCATATCATTTATAAATTCAAATATTGTAACAACTTCTTGGATATGTTTAAATTTTGCGTAACAATAATAATCAACTTCAAGTGTTTTAGCATGGAAAAAGTAAAAGTTTCCTATAACCCTAAAGCGCCATCGTGACAGATAAAGTGTAAAATATATCTTTTTCTATAATCACGGCATATAATTATAAAGGTGTTGTATGGTTAACACAACACCCAGCCGCGTTTAATTCCCCAGCTAAAGTCAGGTACCTAATTTGAACTTTATACTTGATGGCACATGTCACTGATTTATGATACAGATAGCTCGATGGAAGGAATGCACACAAGATCATACACAAAAAAATGGTCTTCGAGATAAAAGGACTTACTTAATGGGTCTGTGAAATCTCAAAATTGACGATCGTTGCCTTATTCCTGTTAATATTCTGATTTCCTCTTTTCATTTCCATTTAATAAAAAATGGTATGTCACCAATTGAACTTTAAAACTTTAAATGTCTTACAGACATTGACATTTGAACTTCATTGACAATAATTTTATTTCTTATATATTTAAAATGTTGACAATATTCATTGTTAATGAAATACCTAAGTTAATACTTTTTTGCCCTATTTATTTAGTCAACCTATTGTGGTGCATTATCAGGGAATATATAGGAAATGTATTTTTCTTGTCTTGAATTCCTTTCTATTCCCACCCATCAATTGTCTTAGATGTCATCCTTTAGATCAATAAAATAAGTATTAATAGAAATATCTATGAGGATCCATTCGACACACTAAGTTATATATTCCGTTAATACCATGGCATACCAGTTATGGAGCAATCGTATTTAACAAGTTTGTAAAAATAATAATTGTATTCATAATAACAAACTCGTTTTCAAATGTACATCATATTAATACATCTTTGTTCATAGAGCTGTTTACAATTTTACTTTTAATATTTTTCTTGCTGGCATTTTTACTGCCACACTATCTGAATAAGTGAGTGTGTCTCTATTTATGTATGCTAAGATGTGTGATTTGTGTGACGTCATTTCGTGGGTAAGTTAATGGATGTGTCTATATATTATTATTATTTGACTATTGTTATGTCTGTCTGTCTTCTTTTCATTGTATTTCTGTTTTAGAGTGTATGTCTATCTGTTTGTTTTGATTTTCATTGTGTTTCTGTTTAATTATTATGTCTGTTTACTTTCTTTTCATGGTGTTTCTGTTTCATAGTGTATGTCTGTCTGTTTGTCTTCTTTCCATTGTGTTTCTATTCCATAGTGTATTGCTGTCTGTTCGTCTTCTTATCATGGTGTTTCTGTTTAATAGTGTATTTCTGTCTGTTTGTCTTCTTTCCATTGTGTTTCATAGTGTATTTCTGTCTGTTAGTCTTCTTTTCAATGTTTTTCTGTTTCATAGTGTATGTCGGTCTGTTGGTTTTGCTTTCATTGTGTTTCTGTTTCATAGTGTATGCCTGTTAGTCTGTTTGTTTTGCTTGCATGTCATTTTTGTGTCTCTTTGCCTACTTCTTTTTCCATCTGAGTCTTTCTATATTGAGTCTTTGTGTCAGTGTGTCTCTGTGTGTCTTTGTGTCTCTGTCATGTGAGTTTTTATATCTCCGTGAGTATGTTATAGTTGTCCGATGACGATGTAAAACTAATAAAAGATTGACTTTTTAACATTGTGGGTTGAATGGATTCATAACGCAGGGGTATACGTTCCATCAAAGTAGAAACAGCGTTACATAAGGTTATCTCAGCATGTAAATACTGGGGTTAGGGAAGATGGGTAGACAATTGGGCAGGTATTTTACCATTCAATTTATTAGTTATGTTTTTTTTTTTATAACAATGAAGCAAAAATTTATTTCTTACAAATATAGAAACAAGTAAACGAATATACATATAAAATAAATACAATTCTAAGTCAGTATGTTTATATTTCAGAACATTCAGTCTCTTCTGTATTGCTAATGTTCTGCCTTCTTATCAAGAAGGTATCTAATGTAATTTGCATTTTCCTTTTGCGCTCTGTAAGAAGTTGTTGGTAAGTTGAAAAGGCACCAATAACACCCCGTCTTGCCTCTGAACTTCTGTCAAAGTTTGGGCCATTTTCAATAAATTGGCCCATAACATCCATAACCAAGACAAACCAGCACAAATTCCGTCACCCTACAAGGAAGACAGCTGGAAGAGGTGCAGTCCTTAGTTTACTTTGGATCAGCAGGGTGGCACAGAGGCAGACGTCAAATTGAGAATTGGTAAATGTTTAGTGAGACCAGAGCATTTATTGAAGGGAAACTATGTACTGAAATTGATAGATGGTCAAACTTTGTCGTATCCTATCGCTCGTGTTAATATAAACACTCCATACATTAAGGGGAGTTACATAGCAGCGGTATTTAACGATCCGGTGGCAGATGTAATTGTGGGTAATGTAGATGGAATGGAGGGGACGCTATCTGGCAACGCAGTAACTAGATCTTTGAGTAAGTTAAAAGACACAACAAGTGATAAGTTAGAGACCAAAGTGGCAGATGTAGGTGTTAAGAATGAACAATTAAGTGACGTAACACTAAAAGGTTTGTGGGACAGAGCTAAGTGTGGTTCAGTAGAGGTTAAAAAGGGTGGTGTTGTTTCATTCTTAATTAAAGATGGTCTGCTGTACAAGCAGTTTCAACATAGAAAATACTCCGATATGATAGAAGAGCAACTCGTGGTACCAGTGGGAAAACGGGGTGTAGCTTTAAAGGCAGCCCACTCGATATCATTAGCAGGACATATGTCAATAAACAAAACCAGACAAAGGGTGTATTCGCAATTTTTTTGACCAGGGGTGGATAAGGAGATTAAACAGTTTGTTGGGTCATGTGATGTGTGTCAAAAGTGTAGATATCCGGGGAGGGGAGGTAAAGCGGAATTAGGGAAAATGGACGTCATTACCACACCGTTTTTGAAAGTAGCGGTTGACATTATAGGTCCATTGGAAATGTCCGAAAGAAAGAATAGGTATATTTTAACATTGGTGGATATGGCCACGAGATGGCCTGAGGCGGTACCATTAGCTAACATAAACACCAACACAGTCATTGAGGCACTTAGTAATATTTTCTCGAGAATAGGGCATCCAGAACAAATATTACCAGACAATGGCCCGCAGTTTAAGTCAGAGCTATATGATCAGCTTTGTCGTTTCTTCAATATTAACATTGTGAAGACAACTCCGTATCACCCTATCTCGAATGGTCTGGTGGAAAGATTTAATGGGTCCCTTAAAAATATGTTAAGAAAAGTGGCGGAGAAGGAACCGAAGGGCTGGGATAGATACATAAATGCAGCTTTATTTGCATACAGAGAAGTTCCAAATGATGCCACACATGTTTCCCCATATGAAATGGTTTATGGTAGGGGAATAAGAGGCCCGATGTTAATTATTAAACATCTTTTTACAGACCAGTTTTTAGAGAAGGAGACTAAACAGGTTTATGAGTACCTGTTAGATCTGAAAGAGAGGTTGGCAGTGACATGTAGAATTGCTAGCGAGCATAATAAAGCCAACAAAGAGAGGTATAAAAAATACTATGATAAGAATAGTGTAAAAAAAAAATATCAAAGAAGGGGATCTTGTTCTGTTGTTGAAACCGCGTAGAAGAAATAAATTATCTCTATTTTGGGATGGGCCTTACACAGTGGAGAAAAAAAACTCGGAACTTAACTACGTTATAAGAAAAGGTAATAGACTGAAACAGTATCATATTAATAGACTGGTTAAATATCATGGAGGTTCAACAGCGAATTATGACTGCGGGAAAAGGGATAAAGACATTTTGGATGCATGCTTGACATCTATCATAAATGAAGTAGATATAGACGAGACCGGAAATCCTGTCGATAACGAGCTTGATGCTATCCCCACTCTAAGCACCCAGGAAAAGTCTAATGAATTAATAGAGATTGATATTAGCCCAAATCTGACTGAGGAACAAAGGGAAAAGATGATGGCAGGGCTAATGAAGTATAAAGAAAGTATTACAGATATACCAGGCCAAGCTAAAGTGAAGGAGTTTAAAATAGAATTAACTACAGAGAAACCAATAACGCTCAAACCGTATGTAGTGCCTCTCCATGTGAGAGACACACTGAATAAGTAGATAGATAGAATGTTAGAAATGGATATAATAGAAGAATCTGATTCTCCATATGCATCACCTGTGGTGTTGATTAAGAAACAGGATGGAACAATTTGAACATGTGTGGATTACAGAAAGCTTAACGCAGTAACTCAGTTTGATACAGAAGTAATTCCGGATCAGGAAAATCTATTCTCACAACTCAATGGGGCACAGTATTTTACTAAAATAGATCTGACTAAAGGGTATTGGCAAATACCAATTGAAAGTAGTAGTAAGAAGTACACTGCTTTTTGTGTGCCAGGAGGGCACTTCCAATTTAAGTATGTGCCATTTGGGCTGGTTAACAGTCCTAGTTTTTTTAATAGAACTATGTGAAACCTGTTAAAGGGGTTAGCAAATGTTTATTTTATTTTGATGACATTTGCATATTTAATAAAGACTTGATGATCATGTAAAATCTGTTGATGAAGTATTTAATAGACTAAAGGAGAAGGGTTTTACTGTAAATCCTAGAAAATTGGAAGTGGCTTATAATAACATCAGGTTCTTGGGACATGTTGTGGGTGGGGGGAAATTACAGCCAGACTCTAACAATGTAGAAAAAGTATTGAATATTAAAATACCAGAGACAAAAAAGGAGTTGCGTAGTCTACTGGGGTTAGCAAATTACTATAGTAAATTCATTCCGTCTTTCGCGGACTTAGTCGTGGCCGTTTACTAAACTTATAGAAAAGGGAATGCTCACGAAGGTTGCCTAGAATTCTGATTGTGATCAAGCACTGGAGAGATTGCAGACGTCTCTATCGCGCTCTCCTATTCTTTTGTTAGCAAACCCTGATAAGCCCTTTGTTCTTCAGACGGACGCGTCTGATAAGGGTATCTCTTGTTGTTTACTTCAGGAGATGGGGGGAGTCCTTCACCCGCTTAGATTTCTTATCAGAAAATTGTTGCCGAGGGAGCAAAGATATGCTATCATTGAAATGGAGTGTCTTGCAATAGTCTGGAGCGTGCAGCGCCTGTCCAGATACCTCTGTGGTACAGCCTTCACAATACAATGTGACCACAGACCACTGTCATTTCTAAAAAGTGCATGTTATAGTAATCAACGTATTATGCGTTGGTCTCTAATTTTACAAAATTTTAATTTTGTTGTTGAGCATCTGGTGGGTCACCAAAATGTAATCGCAGACACGTTGTCCCGATGTGTCTAACTTGTATTATTGTTGTATTTATTATTGGTGTTGATTTTTGTAATGCACACAGAAATGTTCACTGTTGATTCAAAAAATTATTTGTTAGTAATGAATAATGTATGCCATGCTGTGTATATATTGAAATATTTTGTATATATTTATCTTTATATATTTTGTTATCTTTTTGGGTGGGGGGGTGTATAATGTCGTGAGTTGGAGATATATGCTACATGTTAATTAAATATTCTTCTCATATGTCCATTTTTTTGTGTGGCCAAAAGAAAAAAAATGGCCAACGGGGGAGGGTGGATGTCAAAATAGCATAGAGTAGGTGAACAGAGTTCAGGTCGGCGTGTATGTTTGGAAGGGTGTGTACATTGTTGTGCGCTGGGGTAAAACGAAACTTGGGTGTGCTCTGGTAGTGGACAGCTGCAAGTGACGGGCAGCGCATAGTTTGGGGACGTTTATGTTACATTCGCCCTTTGCCATGTAATAGGATTATTCACAGACATGATATTTGGTATGAGTGTGGAAGGATGACCGACCTGGAGGTAGGCTGTGTAGTGTAGATCAATACGTTGTATAATGTATTACTAAAAAAAATAGCATTGTGAACTTATTTCATTATGTTGTTAGTTACGTGTAGGCCCTGAATTGAACTTAACCTATCGGAATAGTGCTTAGTCATTGGGAAGTGCGCCTTGACAGACCTGAGTCGACTGTAACCTATCCGAATAGTACTTAGTCAGCGAGAAGGGCCCGGCCTGAAGTGTATTTTAACAGGCCTGATTTGACGGACACGTAGCCATCCTGGAGGGAGCTAAGATCTAGCCGGCCCAGTCTGGAGAGATCACTGGACAGTATAATGTAATAGCTGATGTTTTAGAATATAGTCTTAGTGTATGTTAATACTATTGTTTCTATGATATATTAATTTAACGGAATCGAAGGTGGAAATTGACACATAATTATTATATTTCCTGTATAGTAATTTATAAGTGGCATTAAACTTATTTGTTAGAATATTTAACAAGAGTCATTGATTGGTATATATTATATATTTACCTACATATATATTTAAATATAAATTGTGTATGTCCAACCTACAGGGACCTGGGTGAACCTCTCGCCAATGTACCCCTAGACCACGAGTTGTTCCTATTGGGTTGTGACACCAGAGCCGCCTTCATGCAGCTAAGGAATGTCTGGTCCTCCAGAGAGTTGTCCTTAGACATCAAGATTCGACTTTCTAACACCAACGACAAATCAGTCCTTCTGTATGGAGCGGAAACGTGGAAGATGTCTAAGACCACGCTAAGGAAAGTCCAAACTTTTACAAACAGTTGCCTCAGAAGAATCCTCCAAATTCGCTGGCCAGACACCACCAGCAATGTCAGCCTTTTGGAAAAGACCTGCCAACTCTCAGCTGAAGAAGAGATCAGAAAGAGGCGATGGGGCTGGATAGGACACACATTACGCAAACCAGCAGCCAGTATCACAAGGCAGGCACTGAGGTGGAACCCCCAAGGTTAACGGAAGAGAGGTCTCCCAAGAAATACCTGGCGTCAAGACCTGGAAGCGGACACCATTAAGATGGGACACAATGGGAACCAGCTGGAGAAGATGGCAAAGGACAGAGGACTCTGGAGATCTGTTGTTGGTGACCTATACCCTACCATGGGTGAAGGGCAATGATGATGATCTGTTTTAGTGGTCAATCTGGTTTTTGTTGCAGTTGCCAAATTCAATGCAGCACTATAATCACTTGCATTTTAGTTTTTAGGGTCATTCCATGTCAACTCAACAAGTTTTTTGACAATTGTACACCCGACCCCCTCAGATCTTCCTGAAATTTTCAGGGCTTGTGGTACATTCAAAGTTGAGTGATTCCTGAAAATTTTAGGCCATTTGGTCTAAAACTTTCTGAGATATGATTTTTAAAATTTTTAAGGGTAGTCGCAAGTGCGCGTGACATTTACATTTTCGCAATATTTGAACGTGAATATTTCAAAAACTAAAAGAGGTATCAGGCTGAAATTTTCAGTATTTACTCATTGTTTTGTCCTAAGTTGAATGATGTATTTATCTTAAGTGTAGCTTGCACACAGAATGCCCTAAAAAATTCAAAACATTGCACTTCAGACAGTTTTCATCAATATTTGACTCGGTATAGCCAAGAACCTATAAGACATGAAATGTTGTTTGTTATACAATTAGTAAGTACCATATATGTGTTTATTACTTTGATAGAGAATTCCTGTTAATCAATAATAGTGTACTCATGGCGTGCCCCTTTAAGCATCATGGTCGTCCATTTTTGCACTTATTGCGACCCCCAGATGACCATGAGGACAGTGATTCACACTTTTCATATTTTGCACACTTGTTAACCTTGGCAAGTACTAGCTATGGTGAAAATTTCATGTTGGTGTCTTAACGCCTTCTTGGTGAAAAATTGCATGAAATTGCATGATTATACACTATTATTGAATATTGCGTAGCGAATATTTCAAAAACTAAAAAAGGTATCAGGCTGTAATTTTCAGTATTTACTCATTGTTTTATCCTGAGTTGAATGATGTATTTATCTTAAGTGTAGCTTGCACGCAGAATGCCCTAAAAAAATTCCAAACATAGCACTTCAGACAGTTTTCATCATTATTTGACCACGCACGCTACGGGCCTCATTAAAGTGTATTATGGTAAATCAGCATTGCAATGAAATATCAATCAAATTTTGTGAAAAATACAGTTAGTTTTAAGTACAAAATCAAATTACAGATTGTTTGTTTTTATCAACCATACAAGCAACCATGCAAGGCGGATATCAGCGTATGCTCATAATGCTGCCGATGCAGTTAACTGATGGTATGTTATCTATGTACACACAGTCCTACTATCAAACCGTTTCTTGAAATTGGCAAAATGCACATCAAGCAGAGTGAAACTTTTTTGCTATGGAAAAGTCCTTGTGATGGTATTGGTGGCACAGTAAAGAGGCTAGTAGCAAGAGCAAGTTTGCAGGCAACTCTGAAACATTAAAAACTAACGCTACATCAGATGTACTATTGGGCAACCAAAAAAACGTTCCAGAAATTCATTTCTTTTTTGCAGCAAAGGACGACGTTAAAGTGCATCGTAGCTGTTTGGTTGGACGATTTGCTTCAATTCAAGCCGTTCGTGTTATACGGTCACACCACCGGTTTGTGGCATTAAGTGAAAACAAACTCAAGATATTCAGGTTGTCATGTGATAACTGTGATACGGTCGTCAATGTGTCAAAAGAACCTGATCGGGTAGTTGAACCGGCACCAAGCATAGCAGATCTACATCCAGTACAGTTTGTGGCTGTTGTTTATGACATTGATTGGTTTATTGGGTGCATATCAGAACACTCTATTGAACATCTTGGTCAAGATCATGAACAGATAACCTACAAACTTGGCCAAGTCATTACGATATCTGCTGGATAACATTTACTAATGCACAATCTTCCACCACCAATGTTGTCTGGCAGCTCATCAAGACAGTATTGCTATGATGATGTGCATTTTGCCAATTGCAAGAAACAGTTTGATAGTAGGACTGTGTGTACTTAGATAAGATACCATCAGTTAACTGCATCGGCAGCATAATGAATGTACCACAAGCCCGGAAAATTTCAGGAAGATCTGAGGGGGTCGGGTGAACACCACTGGTTGAGTTGACATGGAATGACCCTCTAGTGAAATGCTTTTTTTTTGTTGCTTTATTTTCGTGATTAAAATAAAAGTCATAATATTTGTCACTATATCAATCGTTATCCATATATATAAGGACAGCGTGTAGGAAAAAAAGAAGCCGAATTGAATGTGCGCGCGGGGGCTGTATCGTGCCACACCAACTTGCCTCTGTGCAGCAAACTGGCAGAGGAAAAACATAATTAGATCATTATTGCAATGCTTCATTTTGATTTTAACATTGAGAAAATTAATTACTGTTTAAACAAATAATCCTAAGTTATTAGCGTAATAACACGTAATTCGTGACGTATGAAATGTAGGTCGTTTTCGTAATACGTAGGTGGCATTAATTTAGTTTAGTTTTGTTTGTTTGGTTGGTTTTGATGGTTTGATTGGTTGGTTCGATTGGTTTGGTTGGCGTTGACGGGTAAAAGGTAATTTGTGATTATGAGATGTAGGTTATTTATGCACAATAGGTAGGTAGCATAATTAACACCCATATCTTTACCTACTGGTGTTTTAGAAATGATTTAAGTGTCACGTTTGATCTCCCGACTTACAGGGCAACGCCGGGTACACTGCTTGTATTATATAAATTTTTACAGTACTTACAATAACATCAACAAATGTTTGAAACGATAAAAATACGTTCGTATAACACCGCAGGAAAGAAGAAACACAGAAAAACTGCTTCGGATATCGGGAAGCCTAACGCTACCCATGTAATTTCGGGAAATATCACAATTCAAATAAAAGAGCTTTAAACCGAAACAGCGCTAAACGAAACAGCGTTAAGCTGGGTCTTTCAGTAGGCTATATACAACGTTCTATATTCAAATTTCGGGTTTGTCCACTATGGGTTTCGTTCTAGTGGGATCTCGTCCGCGGGGGATTAGTCCACTTGAGGTTTGTCCAAACTCCGTAATTGGTTGTTTTTAGTCTGTAAAGTAATCTTTTTTAGTTGCTTTTACAATTTTTTTCTTATTGTAGATTTATTTTTATCCAAAACATAAAGAGGAAGTAATAATGAAAATATATTATAAAAGAATTAGTAAAAAATGAAATACAAAATGTAATTTTAATAAGGCTTTGTTTAACACATATTACTGACAAATCCATTCTCACATACATACTCACACACATACAGATAAATGGGACCCCAACTATTGGTCCACCTGTACACATATACAGGTAAAAGGGACCCTGACTATTTGTCCACTTATACACACATACAGAAAAATGGAGCCCGAACTATTGGTTCACTTGTAGTCATTGTTTATTTCTAAGCTCTAAATTATTATTGTTTTTAAAATGTTGGGTTGGGAACGAGACAAAGCAATAACAAATGTTATTTAAACGTTTCTAATGGTCTTCGCTCTTTTCTATGACTTTTTAACACTGTACTTGTGAACAATAACTGTGTACCACAGACAATGTATGACAGTGTACTTGAACAATAACTATGTACCACAGACAACGTGAAACATTTTATTTGAACTATAACTTTAAAACAGACAATGTGCAAAATACAAATCATATATATATTAAATTGTTTAACCCAGACACTGAGTAGAATTGACATTTCAACCAGTGGCGTCACTATTTTAGGAACCCTGTCGTGAAATTTGAGGGTGAGTCTAAGCAATAATCCCACCTCTTAAGGCCTTGCCTCGACCCCATAACGATGCTGGCAACTCCATTAGTAACAGTGTAGTCCTGCCATAAAGAAACATTGACACGGTAATCTTAATTTAGGTTTCCCAGACACCATGTGACATGGAACATTAGATATTGAATCGACAAATCTCTTTGTCATTGTTCCAACAATAGTCCAAACCAATGAAGGTAATAGAACTACTGTATTAAACTTTAGTGGATCGGACTAGTTAAAGGTTGTAACAAGTAGACTTAGTGTCAATAATTTTTCTTGTCTATGTTGTATATATTCCACAAAACAATCGAAAAAATATCAAATTGTTACGATTTATTTAATGTTTTATAGTTACATCTTGTGTTTGTCTATGTAGAATAACCTTTAGTTCGAACTATTAACGTTCCTTGAGACTTTTGGCTCCTATCGAATATGGCCACCGTTGGTCTGTACAAGGTCGTGGTGATCTTCCCAGGCATCCGACTAGCACTGGTCATCGTGGATCTTATCATGTCCAAGAGGGTGGTCCTGAAGTCACGTGACATGATACAGTACAGCAGGAAGTTGATGCCGTTGTTGACCAGAGCTACTGCGTCCATGATGTCCCCCAGTGGCAGGTAGACCTCATTAAAGAAAGAGTCTTTGGTGGCCGAGAGCACTATGAGGAGCGCCTGGGGCAGTTCGGTGATGAGGAACAACGTAATGACCAGCAACAGCATGCGGGTGGTCCTGGAGTTGTCGTGGTGCCGGCTAGGCAGTCGGCGGGCACTGGTCAGAGGTGACGAGGTCGGTAGCTTGACCTTAACTTTTTCCCGTGTCGAGGCGCCACTGGTTAAAGCTGGAGTCTTGGCAGACTTTCGCTGTACCTGGACAGTTTTAGAGCCGGTGCTGAGAAGTTCTTCAGACTCTCCCCCAGTGTTCTTGTCGCTTTGATTCTCTCTGCTGCTCTCCACCGTCTCGTCCACCGAATGGACTTTCAAAAGGTGGTCATCCGTGTAGGGGTGGTCTGGCGACTGGTCAGCTTGAGATGGTGGGTAGAAAGTATCCGAAGTCCGTTTTGTCTGGCTCTTTACCATCATCCGAATATTGGTTCTGAGAGTGCGCACCAGCAGACCACCATAGACGACCATCAGGATGCAGGGCAGGAACTTGGCCAGTGCACATTGAAACCACAGATTGAGGTGAGTGATCGGCTTGACCTGACCAGTGCCCAAGTCACCTAGGTCAGTGATATAGATATGGGAGGTAACATTGGTAACTGGGGAAAGAAGATAAAAAAGAGAATAATTTTAAAAAATGTATTTCATATATATACAAATTACTCTATTTTTGAAAAGGCATTGGCACAAATAGTTGGTAATAAAAACAATCTCTTTTATGGACATCAAACTGAGAATGTAGAAACAGTGTAAAGAACATTTAATGAAATTTCATTTGACAAACCTGTGTTGGTCTGTGTGTGTTTATGTGTCTTTGAGTTTGTCTGTATTCGTGAGTATGTCAGTGTGTGTCTGTGATGTATAGTGTGTAGGGGTGTGCCTGAATCCGGTCCGGAATCCGGTTCCGCCGGATTTTGCACTATCCGGTGAAATCCGGTTCCGCCGGATTTACATGTATCCGGAAAATCGGATTTCGGAATCCGGAATATACCGGATTTCGCAATCTGCCAGATTTTGTGACTCACCGGATCATAATCTGAAATAAAAGTAATTCTCTTTCCCGAATCCCACACGATCACGATACATTAATCGATTGTTTCGAGCGTTGAGCTTGTTGAATGTTTTGAACATACCAGAGGCTAGAGTCAGCACCGCTAATAGTGGCCAATCGGCCCAATCCCATACATGATAGTGCAGGGATGAGTAATTATTATTCGTGACGTCATCTTAACCGCAATCACCATTGACGTTGTAACATAAATAATAAGCAACTATACTGCCCAAGCGCCTGGCCACCAGCCCGCCACCTTCATAACAAAATAAATAACACCAACGAATGGTTTTTGATAAATTCAACCTTTAAGTTATTTCGATTTCTCTGAGAGATGGAAAAGATGTCTTCATTGATATTAAATTAAAATGCATCACCCACGAGATTTCCTGTTGAAAAAAATAGTTCAAATATGAATATTAAATATTGTAAAATGAAAAAATATAATATTTTTCCATTCTGAAATTTCCGTGAAGAAACACTAATTCTCTAACACTAATTAATATAACAATTCACTGAGTTGGTAATCTAACCCTAACGTAATGTCTTCCATTAAAAGCAATTCCTTCCCAATTTTTTTAGAGCATTTTCGAAAAAAAAATGCTCTATTGTCCCCGTTTTGCCTGTTTGTCTGTCTGTTCGTCATCACCCTAGATCTCAACAACCATAAGTCCTAGACCCATGATGTATATACCATTTTGTAGGTCTTGGCCTGCCAAGAAAACACTTTGCTTCATTTCGCGATCTGACCTCTGAGGGCCGAAAAAGGGGGCGTTTTAAGTACCGTTTTTTACTATATAAGCTATATTAATAAAGGAGCGCCCTATATCTCAGCAACCATAAGTCCTAGACCCTTGATGTATATATCATTTTGTATGTCTTGTCCTGCCAAGTGTACATCAAAAGTCCATTTCGCGATCTGACCTCTGAGGGCCGAAAAAGGGGGCGTTTAAGTACCGTTTTTGCTTATATTTTAAATATAAATAATAAAAGCTAATCAAAGGGGCTTAATCATATTTATTTTTGTAACAGTTATTCAGCATGATTACTTCCCTCTCTATTTATCAAAACCCAGCAAAATCTTTGGCTGTCACCCGGAAAAAAAATACGGATTTCGTCCGGCGTAACCGTAGCCACTGCGTACACGAAAATGCTCTAAAATGTCCTTTGTCCGAAATGGAAAAGACTTAAATTGCTTGTTTTTAATTCTATTTTATAATAAAGGTTATTATAATTCTATTTAAACTATGAATTAAAAGTCAAATATGCTTTAAAAAAATTTACCATAATTTTAATTCATATTTTGATTTATATTATCGTTCACTCAATTGTTAAAAATGCGTATCATTTTTTAGTAAAAATTAACATTACGTTATCGGTCTAGTATAAATGTTGAGGTCTTTGGTGATTCTCGCTTGCGCTATGATCTGTGCTATTTGGTTTAAACGACGGTATTACGTAGCCGCGGCCCGCGGCGCTCAGCTGTGATTTTGTGTCATCACTGGAATTAGTACATTATTCGGCTGTGGACTTGGAGCAGCCCCGTAGCGTGAAAATTCTACAGGAGGGGCCAGGCATTCTACAGCAGGGGCCAGGCAATAGCAAGGGGGCCAGGTAATACATTTTACTAAGTAGAACAAATAAGCAGAGGGGCCAGACAAAACTCAGGGGGCCCCGGCCTCCTTGCCCCCCGCCCGCACGCTACGGGCCTGACTAAGTAACTTAACACTGTTAACAAACTAATAGTCATTAGTTATTTATCAACATCTTATTCTTACTTCTTTAGGCTTGAATAATGGCTTTGTCAAATGCCAATTGAATTCATTAAAATTTGTATTTCAATTTTCAAACTTGTAAAGTACAGAAATACAGAATTATTGTTCTCAAATCTCAATTCAATTCAATCTTGTTATTTGTTTTTTTCCAATTTAGGCCAGGAGTTTTAGCAACCTACCCAGAATAAATTCTTTACAATGGTTTAAATGCAGAATCTGACACATATATATATATATGAAGATTAACTGGTATGAATGACACCCAATGAAACTCATTGGAATTTTTTCTACAGCATTGCAAAATTGCACGAATTACACGTAACTTTCCACTATTCACGGTTCTGTAAGTGTCAATAACCTTGGTAAATCTGAAGTAGGCCTAATCCACATCAAACTGTCAGCAAACGTGCTTCAGATTATGTTATATAAGTATTTAAAATGAAAGGTCAAATAAAGTGTAACCAATATGACCTGCTTACAGTGGCGCAACCAGGAGGGGACGGTGGGGGGGGAGAAGCTTGAGCGCCCCTCCCCCAGCACAAATCATCAAATACATAATTTAAGCTATAAAGTTACAAATAAGACTGTCAAACTGTCTTTTTTCAACATGTTAGCCCCCCCCCAGCATTTTTTGCTGGTTGCGCCACTGCCTGCTTCCATTAGTAGACCTACGTTTTAACCGTATTGACGAAGCATTAGCTTCATAAAAGTAATACATAAATTTTTATGTTTGTTGCATTATATAAAAACTACTTCATAAAACAAACCATAAATAAATAAATAATACAACACTCTGAACTGATGTGAGTAGGAGCCCCGTAGCGTGAAAATTCTACAGCAGGGGCCAGGCATTCTACAGCAGGGGCCAGGCATAAGCAGGGGGGCGGGTAATACATTTTACTAAGTAGAGCAAATAAACAGAGGGGGCCAGACAAAATGCAGGTGGGGGCAGGGGGCCTGCCCCATGCACGCTACGCAGGCCTGGTGAGTAGTATGGCTTTCAGACTCGGGTGGGGCAGGCATCAATCCGCTGGTGAAACTGGCAGTTGCTTTCACCCCGTGCCCTAATCACAGTGTTCACATGCTGGTGTACACCTCTTCCTCAAATGCCCAAGGTATGAAAAATTCCAAGCATTCATCATCAATTATTTCTTCATCTTTTACATCCAGCATGTCATTATCATGTAACTCTTCATCGTCAATCATTTTCACAACATTGACCAGCTCCTTGGCATTCAAACATGACTCTCCATTACAATTTTTGAAGGCTGTTATGCATGACAAACCATACTCAAAGCAGCGACACAAACGTGTCCCACACTGGAACCGGAAGTACATTTGCAACAAACCACCTTCAGAACATCTGGTGGAGCCACATCTAAGTCAGTGGCAATATGGATGTACTTTTCCTCATGAAGCTTCCATCCCCATTCTGTGTGATTCAGTATTGCTTAACAACATCAAGATATGTTCCACCTTCCAGCCACTGAACAGCACGGAGTAAGTAACCGCCGTCTACAACATGAATCGAACTGCTTGGTTTCAATGATGGTTCTACACCCTTGCAGATTTCTTTACCGAGCTGTGATTTATCAACTTTCCGCATGTAGTTATCTTTGAACAGAGAAGTAGGAAGTGTTGACAGCTCATAGCTGAAATATTTCTCCATATCAGGTGATATTTGCATTATGACCAGAAGCCTATTAAATAGAACTGTGGGATCAACACCTGTCAAAGCTTTCTTGGAAGTTGATGAAGCATTGTTTACTTGTGCTAATGTTCTTATTTGAGATTTTCTTTTAAGGACAACATCCTTGAAGTTCTTGCCGCTCATGTTCTGAACAATATCAGCGCCAACTTCTTCAGCATTGTCGCAGTTTATATTATCAGATTCAGATGCTGCAATACCTGATGGTATGCTGTGGAGTCTTGTGTCAGAAGTATCAAATTGATTATGTGACTTCTAGAATTCGAGAACTTTTGTGAGATCGTCATTATCTCTATTGATCCTGGACTACCCCTCTTCCGGATGCTGAACTGCATCATGAGAGTAGTCAATATCAGCAAACTGCGCTAAAGATGTCCTTACAGCTGCAGTCCTATGAATTGTGGAAGTCCATGTGGTGCGTACACTCTCAGTCACTCCTCTTCCATGAGTTATTCCTCCCTTACCTTTAATGGCCTGCATCATTGCCTGCTCTATGGTAAGGTCAACTGACAGTCCGGCCCACTGTTTACTACTACGCCGTCCAACATGTGATCCTGACATGAGCTGCTTGTGTAGATCTGGATGTAGTTAGGTTAGCCCATCATCATCTCCAGGTAGAGACGAGCACACTTGGCATAATTGTTGTGACCAGATGCTGCGAAGAGATTCACCATTCTCCTGATACTGACAAGATGTGGCTGATTGTTGCCCATTCGTTCTACCCGCAGCAGAAGCTTTAATGTGGCAGTAGCTGTGGCAGTGTAATACATATACAGAAGTCAAAGGTTTTACTATATAAGCTATAGTAATAGTTATGTCATTTTCAGGGCCCCATTCTACATCTTATACGTAGCTATACGAGATAAAAGGCCCTAGGGGCCCCAAGAGTAGCTATCCCCCTAACATAAATTTGGTTTAAATAATTTTGGTAATGTCTTTTGAGTGCTGGACTTCAGTGTTTTTGAAAGTACCGTCTTATCTTTCAGTATTTTTTAATACTCTTGTAGTTGGCAGCTGCCTTTTTTTGTAAACAATTCAGGTCATGGCTGACAGTATTTTATATAGAATATAGAGGACCTTTTTTTACAAATTTATTTAATGCATTTAAACACAATTTAGGTATTCAAAACAAGGGTGTCATTAATCCTCGTTATGTTAACTCAACTAGTTATTACCAAATAATTTCACAAAACGCTTGTAAGACATTAATTCTAGGTACGTAGTGTAATATATTCAACTCCTGGCCTAATTAATTATCCATTTCAATACACATCATAAACTATGAACATTTGAACAATAACAATAAGCATCCATCATCCAATGAGCAAATGACAAGACGAGATGATCTCAGATGAGTCTGACTTTCTCCTCAGATTCAAAACAATTAGTGCACTACAATAGTTCTTCACTTCCAATTTCTAATCAGCCAATGTCATTTAACCATTTAGGCCAACTGTTCAGAAGGCATCCAACCCCTCAGATTTACCGGTATCTGCAAAGTATCAAAATCCGGAATAATAATCCGGATCTGGTACCGGATCCGGCGGATTTCACATAAGAAAATCCGGATCCGGATTCGGTTGGAATAAACGGATCCGGCACACCCCTAATAGTGTGTGTCTGCCAATGTTTAACAGGTAGTCCTCCGTGTAGGGATGGTCGGGTGATGGTTGTGTCTGCGTGTGTCTGTGAGGGTTTACATTTGTGTATGTGTGAGAGCGAGAGTGTGTATAGGTGTTTTAATTTGTGAGAGTGGTTATATGTTTTTGTTTACGATTTTTAGTTTGCGTGTAAGTGTTTATACTTTGGTTATTTGTCTGTTGTTTGCGAGTATGAGTAAAAATAACATTAGTATCTAAAATACTAAAATACAACGGAATACATCAAATCGCCTCCCCCACCCCAACTTCCGCAATGTAACTTCCCACACAGCTGAGGGAGGGAGCTATTTAATGGTATTTTTATACCAAAGTTTCTGGTGGTACTACATGGGTCATGAATATATGAATATAAATTTAATAAGTTAGTGACTGAACTCGATCACCGATTGGAAGCATTACTAGTGGATGGAGTCATTTCTGTTGATTCAACTCTTATTTATTCATCAGCTCACTAGATATTGGACTACCAGGCTCACGTCACCATTTGGTTAGTTACATTTCCTAAACATATCATTGATCAAGCCCTTAAAAAATTTAAATCTCTCAGATCTTGAAATAGCAGATGAACAGAGTGTGGATCAACAAATGAATCCAGGGTGGCCCGGTCTCAATCACCAGGTCTGACCCATCAGGTCTGAATCACCAGGTCTGACCCATCAGGTCTGAATCATCAGGTCTGACCCATCAGGTCTGAATCATCAGGTCTGACCCATCAGGTCTGAATCACAAGGTCTGAATCACAAGGTCTGAATCACAAGGTCTGAATCACCAGGTTTGACCCATCAGGTCTGAATCACCAGGTCTGAACCATTCGGTCTGAATCACAAGGTCTGAATCACCAGGTCTGACCTATCCGGTCTGAATCATCAGGTCTGAATCACCATGTGTGTCTCATCCAGTATAATCCAAAATATAGTTTATTATTCACTGGGTATTTAACCTGTTGGTTGACTTGAAAAAACAAACAAACAAACAATGTTACGGGGTGAGAGTTCAGCCATATTAGACATGAATTAAACAGACGTTGGTACAGTTTGAAAATTTTAACGTGATATACTACGGAGAAATAGTTAATTAATTACTATTTTTAGTGCGTACTAGTATTGACAATTGCACAAAAACTACCAATGCCATTAATTATTATATTTCTTAACAAAATGGTTGAATCCGATACATTTACTCTTCACGTATTGGACTTGCAAAGCAAATAAACAAAATCAATTGAAAATGTAAATGTACATTTTTACATTATGTCTTACCTTTGCTATTAATTAGTATCAGCCAATTGTTGTTTTACGTTTAATGAAATGTTTGGCGCCTCATTAATCGATGTTTATTTCTAGTCTTATAAATAAATAAACTGCTTATAAAATTAATGGAATTAGAGAAAAACAAAATAGACCACATCCCGTGGCACAAAGACTGGGAAGATAACTGGTAGAGAAAAGAGGTAATATAAATTCTTAAGGGATTAGAGGTACTACAGTAGAACTTCTATAACACATCTTCAGTTGAGATTCATCCAGACTGGGACACCAGCAATTATAAAGGTGTCATCTTGGTTTATGAGGCTTAAACCTTAGAAAACATCCAGATGATGCCAAGACAGATGCTTGTCCTCTCTGTACATTTACTTTTTTTCCAAAGAGAGGAGAGATACTCAGTTTGGAACATAACTGATTCTTTGTGGTTATGAAAGGAAGTCACACAGAAATATTAGACAAATCAAAATATTTCGTTATTTCCACAAGGTGTGTTTCGTCATCGTCATATTTGTCTGCATCGACAAGAGCATGATTGTGTGGGGCCCCATAAATGGAGCGGTCAGCATCACGGACGCCAAAAGCTGCATGGAGATCAGACGTCTGTACCAGCGAGAGGGCCTACCTTGTGAACAGCCAGGTTGTTACGGGGACGGCCACAATCCTCCTAGCCCACACTGATGGAAGATCAACGTCCTCTGTCTGACAAACGGTTATAAATATGTTACCGGCAATGTATGAAATCCGGCATTCTGTAGAATGCCTAGGCAATGTATAGATACATTGCCTAGGCATTCTATAGAATGCAGAGTTCCCGTGCGGCAACATATGTAACTGGCCTTTTAGGAACTAGAGTAGATTTATAGACCGAGACAATCCCCTTCGACTTTGTATAATAAGAAGATATATCAGGAGTAGGAGTAATGCACTTAATGGTTGACAAGGTGACGGACGACTTAAGAGAAGGTGGTCAGAAAACAATAGAATAGTAGAAGCAAAGGTGTGACGACTCTAGAAGTAGACCGGGAGGCGACGACGGACAGTTTAGGAGAGA
Organism: Bulinus truncatus; assembly: GCA_021962125.1. Taxonomy (NCBI): domain Eukaryota; kingdom Metazoa; phylum Mollusca; class Gastropoda; family Planorbidae; genus Bulinus; species Bulinus truncatus. The sequence goes on from JAGDYQ010000191.1 coordinate 1,384,778, forward strand.
AAACAATGACGACCAGGGGGCGCTCCTTAGGTGAGGACAATTCTGAAAAGGACTGTGACGTAATACCGGAAATTAAGGTGGGGATGGTAGGAGTATAAATACGACTGGATTCGGACATTAGTTAGCGACGGGAGTTACGAGAATAGTGCAGATTACTGTGTGACCATGTCAGAAGGGAATGTAGTGCCAGGACAGGAATCACGTCATGTTGACATCCAACGACGGTTCTAAGATGAATTATCTAAAGCAAGAGCCAATGCTGCTAAAAACTGCATTTTGTTAACCGAAACTAGTTACCAAAAATTAGTGGACGATGTGAAAAAGGCTAAGGCAACCATTAAGAAAGAACCACGGGACTATTAGCTGGTGAAAGACTATGATGTCATGATGTTGGAAAATAAGAATAAGTTGATCTACCCTGTTAAAGAAGGTGTGAGTGCCATTCAGTTTTACGTCTCGGACTCCGAGTTATTTGACGTACTTCTTAAGGCCCATTAGGCTACTGGTCATGGAGGACGGAACAGAATGTGGAAAGAACTTTCACCAAAATAAAAGAACATTAAACGTCATGATGTTAAACTGTATGTCAACCTTTGTGAATCTTGCCAGAAAAAACAAAAAGGCATTGTAGACAAGCCAATGGTTTTTTCTGTATTCAACTCCCGTTGTCAGGTCGATCTCATCGACTTTCAACCCCATCCTGATGGAGAATACAAGTTTATAATATTGTATCAAGATCATCTCACCAAGTTCGTGGTTCTCAGAGCCCTGTAGACAAAGAGGGGAGAAGAAGTTGCATACAAGCTCGTAGACATATTTACTTTTCTAGGTGCAGCAACAATTCTACAGTCCGATAACGGCAGAGAATTTGCAAACAATAAGGTAAGCAGCTTAAAGGAGTACTGGCCCACTTTGAAGATCGTTCATGGTAAGCCGCGCCACTCACAAAGCCAGGGGAGCGTCGAAAGAGCTAACCAGGACATCGAAAATATGTTATGTGCTTGGATGCCAACTGGAAAAACTGGCCGCTGGAGTGAGGGGTTACGGTTCGACCAACTCATGAAGAACCGAGATTTTCATTCTGGAATTAAAAGATCACCATACGAAGCACTCTTTGGCTGCAAAGCTAAAGTAGGCCTCACAACGTCGTCCCTACCTGACGATGTTTTACAAGATGTGGAAACAGAGGAAGACATCGAAAAAAGAATACAGAGCATACAAACAACACAAGAGCAGATAGAGATGAAGGAATGCAAGAGACATCTCTTTCTGCAGAAGACATGCATGAGGATGCAAGCCATGTTGATGGTAACCAAAGCAGTGGTACAGCCATATTTATTGAAAAGACTTCCCATTCCGTGGTTACCGAAGACCCTTCTTCTTCCACAGCCTGTTTCGTTTGCTTAAAAGAAACCAGCGGTGCTCATAAATGTCGAAAGAGTAGCCGAAATATTCATTTTATCTGTAGGCATTCCCCTAAAGACGATGACGATTCCGAAGTAGAAGGTTATGGTTTAGCATTTTGTGCACTGTTTGCTTCAATATTGAGAAAGCTATACAAAAATAAAATGGAATCGAAATCAAGCCTCGAAATGCAGGCGCCTTTGGGAGCCACTGTGTTGGCAGTTGTTATGAGCATGACAGAAGTTGACTTTTACCGCCTTGGAGCTGCACATGGAATCTTTAAGCAACTATATGCCACATCAGAATTCACCGTATGTCCAAAAGATTTAATAAAAGTGGAAGACGTTTCTGACCTTGAAATAGCTCTCCGATCTGCTGCTACTTCTCAGTCTACAGGAAGCGGCCAAGCATTCGTCATATGTATGTGCAAGACGAAATGCCAAACTATGAGGTGTCTTGTGTGAAAAAGAAAATTAAGTGCAATTCAAAATGCAATTCTAGTCTTCCCTGCTGCAACAAGTAGCTCATTCTAGTTGTGCTCTGGTTGTTTTTACCAGAAACAACATCTTCTTCTTATTATTATTTATCAATTCTTCACTAAATGCTAAAATATGAAGTGTTTTGTGTGAAAGAAGAAAATTAAGTACAGTACAATTCTAAGTGTCAATCCAGTCTTAACTGCTGAAGCAAATACTTCAATCACAGCTCTGCTGTCGTTGTTTTTTTCCGGTATGAACATCATATGCTTTATTTTGTATTCGTTCCATATTAAAATACGTTATTAACAATAACGGCTTTTGTTGTTCTTTTCTAATACTTTGCCTAAACGAAACTAGTCATTCTATACAATGCCTAAGCTTTATATAGAATGCCTAGGAAAAGTATGCAAAATTAAAAATAACAACTGATATTTTATACTTTTCCTAAAACCACCAGGCATTCTATACATTGCCTAGGCATTCTATAGAATGCCGGAATTTCACACACTGCCGGTAGCATAATAATATATATAACAATGCATATTTTACTGTTCAGTTACCACTATTCAGATATAAGAATGCATATATAACAATTTTGTATTAGCTATATAAGGACTTCTTGGCAGCATATTTGATAGAAATTAAATCTTGAAGGGGTCTCAAGTCAGTTAGTTTTCTTATCTATAATAACAATGGGGTACCATGTCGCATATTTTCCTACTTGTAAAAACGGTTCAGACGTAGATGTCCGTAATCATAAAAAAATATCGTTGACCCAGGTTGTAATTATTAGTACAGTTCAAGAAATGTAATGATATTTGTAGATGCAAGATAATCACATGAATCAGAAAAGCAGATTAAACCCGTGATTTACTATAATCTTGATATAAACAGTGTGAATGTGATATGATGATTTTGACATCAAATGATTCTGCATGTTACTTATTATACATTATACCGGTCAATTATGCATGTTACTTATTATACATTATACAGATTCTTCACGTTAATGATTATACATTATACTGACTCTGCATGTTACTGATTACCAGTGCTTGATTAAAAAAAAAAACCAGTGCCTGGGATGAAAAAAAAAATTTTGCAGAGCCGGGGATAAATGTCATCCCCGGCGGGGATGAAAAAAACTAAACCAGAGCCGGGGATGTCATTTCTCAGTGCCGGGAATATCCCCAGCGGTGGTGAGATGCCAACATTTTTTGAGGCTCCCCGCCGGGGGTGACATTTAACCCCGCTCTGCAAAATTTTTTTTCCCCGGCGGTAAATCGAGCACTGCTGATTACACGTGTTCTTATACTTAGAATCATTCACATACACTATAAGAATGAAATTGACTGCTTAGCAACAACAATATATATATATATATATATATATATATTAGGGTGGGTCAAAAAAATTTTTTTTTGGAGTTGGGAATTTGAAACATTTAAAAAGTTGCCTATGATCCTACTGATTGTAAAAATGTAAAATTTGTACAAATTAGATAATGTCTTCCACTCCCAACTTTTAATTCAAAGGGGTACGGGGGGGGGGGGAGTAATGCACTGTGTCTACAAAACATAAAATTTTTTTTTTTTTACCTTTTTAGATACTAAAACATGTCAATAATAACTATGAATTAACTATATTGCAGAAAAAAATATTTAGATCAATTAAAATGTATTTTCAGAATGTTACTCATTCAGAAACTTCAATAATGTAAAAAATTTAAAGTCATTTTTCTCTGAAAAAATATTTTTGACATTTTGCTTTACTGTGGCAAGAAAATCTCAAAAACCACATGTCGGATTTTAATAAAACTTCTAATTTATATTTAGAATTGGTGCATTTATAGAATGACAGAGGCTTTTCAAGCAATTTTAAGTCCTTTTTTTTTGGCAATTTTTTAAATTTTCAAATTAGCATTTTTTGCTTATTTTCACCATAAAAAATTTTTAAAATTCATAAAAAAAATTATTTATTACATTATCAAAAAAAAATTCTGACATTCCCTATAGTAAGCTTTCCTAATTATAAAAATGTACATTTTTTATGAATCAGTCTATAAATATTTCAGAAAATATTTGCCACAAAAAGGTCATAAATTTCAAGATGGCGGCATGCCACACCCACAAATATCAATATTTTAATATTTTTTTTTGCTCAAAATTATTTTTAAATCTACTATATCATTACTAAGATATTAAAATGATTTAAACTTTAATAATAAAAAAGATTTTGCTTTGACCCGGGTACCCCCCAATGTAAGACATTTTACAACATTTAGAATGTTTGGTATAAGTAATATAAAATTGTAAAATCTATAAATCGTTCATGCAAAATATACAATGTACATATGAATAATACTATTTACGGATTGTCACAGGAAACTTGCTTTGCTTTCAACTTTCGGAAGAACATCCCTTGATTTCTTTGTTTGCGAAACCATCCCATGTTGAGAGCTATGTCCGTACAATTTCAAACTAACAGCAGTAACTTCCTTAATTGCTCTTTCAACAGCTTGAGAGTAACAGGGAATTTGATCCAGTATGATTGCGTTGTTGCGTTTAAGTTCATCATCACAAATATGTTCCAGCAGAGGAGGGGATGTCACTGCACAAAGATCACAGTTAATCATCTGATCATATGATTTAGCTGCAATATTCAGGATTATGTCATTTTTGTTGAAAATTCTAACTCTGCATGGAGCTGGTTTATGTCTGCTGTTATGATTTTATTTAATGCATACCTTCCAATTTCTTCATCATTGTCCAAACTGCAGCCAATAGAATGTTTTCTGGATGTGCAAAGTAGCAGTTATTTTCCACTACAGGCAATATAATAGACTGATCAGCAGTATCAATGTTCTGAAGCAGTTGTATCATATAGAAAAAAAGTTTCTAGCCCCACTTTGATCAAGATGGATCGCAAAAATCCTGTTCGCTTTGCTCTCATCAGTATGTTCCTTGGCTGCCCTATCTCTCCAAATTTTTCTATGTCAACGCATCTTTGCTGGGTCTAGAGCTGTAGATGGTGTTAACATGTTCAAGTCCTTCAACACAGCATTAACGATAAGACATGTATCACTATTGCTTAGTTTACATAGATCCACTGCTTTGCATAATTCTTCATATTTGTTCTTTGGAACATTCCTCATCGCTGGAGAAGTCTGCATCAAATAGTTCATCTTCAGCATCCTGATCTGGAATATCATTATCTTTCTCATCATTGACGTTATCATTTGTGGTTCCTATCTGATCGCCACCCTGCATCAATGAATGTTTTCTTTTCTGTCGATTTTGTAATATTTTTTTTGTTTGCTTGTCAACATTGTCTATGAACATATTTCTTGCCGTCTTTTGTCCCACCCAAAATGCCCACTCAAGCACAGGAATTTTTACTGATTGTGAACATATACAGTCTCCTCTATCCCTAACACCTGCATCAAAACATTTCCATGGACAAATGTCAAATAACTTTATATTCATACCAGCCTGGTCATATAATTGTTTAACTTCTTGCGATAATGCTTGCGCTAGTGAATGAAGGCTATGATTGTATTGTTCCATTTTAAGCAATCCACATATAGCCTTGAAAACATCTTCACTGGTTGGAAGTTGTCTCATAGGCAATTCAGCTGCTGACCCAAACACAGAATGTACAGTTGCACTTCTTGTAGAACTCATATTCATAGAAGAACTAAATGAAATAATTGAAAAATTAATCAAAAATGAAATAAAACAACTATGCGTGATCCGATAATGAATACATGGTACACCAGTTATATTGAGAGAAAAATGGAAGCAATACTTATCCCAGTTTTCTGAACTAATTAGTTATTCATAAAAAAGGTTATAAAGATAAAACACAAATTTTATATGCATATCATTTCTTTTTTGAATAACCTAGGTCACAAATTTAACATGTTCAGTCACAATTTACTCACAATAAATATGGTTAAAATTTCGAACAAAAGTTGGGAGTAGTAAAACTATGTAGTTTTCAAATATTTGTACATATTCCATGTACTATCATGATGTAACAGCTTTTTAATAATGTTTCAATAAAATAAATTGACCCACCCTAATATATATATATATACGTCGTCCTGGACAGTTGGTTATAAACAGGAAGTTCTCAATCAGGAGTTGTAGAACCTGAGAATGAAGACTGACACAGGGGAGGAAATGGAAAAAAAAAACATCATTCCACTCCCACCCACCTTCATACAAAAAAAACGTGCCAGATTAAAAAAAAATCACAGAGACAAACCCAGTGGTGTATCTTAATGGCGATACTCGGCGTATGGAATCATTTATTGACACAATGAGTGTTAGGGTGATAACTATTTTCGTTATTTTTCGTAATGAAACTGAAACCCCTTACATTCGAGGAACAAGTATATGCAGAAGACAGTAGCAACATTCATTTTTTTTTAAAGTGTAAAAAGTTCCCCCACCTTTTAATTTTTATTTTTCACATATCGCGCAGTTTGACAATCGGTTTTTAATTTCACACTGAATTTTATATTACTTTCTAGACTGCTTTTAAGCACATTCAAGTCAGTTGTTTTCATTTGTTTATAAACACATTCCAGTCAGCTGTTTCCATTTGTTTATAAACACATTCCAGTCAGTTGTTTTCATTTGTTTATAAACACATTCCAGCCAGATGTTTCCATCTATAAATATAATTCTCATCTTCGAGATGCAAGACGCAGGACTATTTATAGATTGTGGAATTCCCGAATACGTCGACAACTCGCGACAGCGGAAAAAACACTATAGTGTGCTCGGAGAAGGGAGGGCTATATGTGCTGGGAGACGGAAAGGCTGGATCACAGCAAGCGTGTTGTTTAATGTGGGTCAAGATGGATCACAGCAAGCGTGTTGTTTAAAGTGGGTCAAGAGAACTCATTCAACGTTGAAGTGTGGACAATAAAATATTAGTAAAATATTAGATAACACTTTAGTGATCTTACAAAAAAGGCAGTAATTATTACATCTGCCTGCAAGACTATTTACAGAAGAATTTGTGATTTCTTTGTGCTGAAGGTTTGTTTCAATTTCGCCCCCTTCGTATTGCCCTTCGGTTCCTAAACATGGCCACAAAAACACATGACCTTCTGGTGCCATCTGTTGCGCCACATGCCACAGATAAATTTAAATGCACCATTTGTTCCGAAACCTTCCAACTCCAGAGATATCTCAACGCACATCTAAAAACACACCCCAGTGAACAAACGCATTCAAATTAATAAAGCACAGGGACAAACGTTCAAAAAGATATGCCTGTATCTTCCAAAACCTGTTTTCAGTCATGGACATTTGTACGTTGATCTCTCCAGAGTTCCTTCTTTTCATTCACTCACAGTCGTTTGCCCGAACCCACCCCATTTGAACATCTGTGTCTTCAGGAAGTCTTCACCCGTCAGCTATAGATTTTAAAATGTTTCAAAATAGATTTCGCTTTACAGAAAACTTACTTCGCTTTGTCATTGTGTCCGTATCAAAGATTGTGTCAGTATCAAAGATTGTGTCAGGATCAAAGATTGTGTCAGTATCTTTCCCCCCTTTCTTTTCGGCGTATGCTACGCCGCGGGTCGGCTAGTTTGTTTATAAACAAGACATTTACAAATGGTTGTTAATTTTATTTTCTTTATTTTGATCCCAGCTATACCGTGCGATCTCACTCTAGCTTGGGGTGAGTTTACTATATATAACATCGACTATCAAAATCTCAACCTCTAGCAAGCTCTTCTCAACCACAACCTACACAAACACATACAACTGTCTCACAACCTAAACAAACACATACAACTTTCTCACAACCTACACAAACACATACAGCTTTCTCACAACCTAGACAAACACATGCAACTGTCTCACAGTCCATACAAACACATACAACTGTCTCAGAATCTTCGAATTCTGTAGCCCCTGCTTCTTCACTCGAGTCGCCAACCTATTCTTTCACGTCATCTCCTGAATGCAAACCGAAATACCAAAGAGCGAGCACTACAACAGCGGGTTTGCTAGTAATGAAAAACAACGTTTCTACACATAAAGCATATGACATTCTTGCAACCATTGCCGAAAAGTGATGAAGAATGATGTGCCGTTTCCAAGTCAGGCGGGTGTCTGGAAGGACGGAAAATGAAAACCAAAATTATTCAAAAACTTCAAAGCAAAGATTGTCTCCAGTTTTATGGTAAAAGAGTGCAAGGGGAAGAGTATCAAGTAGTTCTGCTGAAATATGACAACCGAAATCAAACTCCGTATTCTTAAATGTGAGAGTGGTTCTGCCGCGGCCATTCACAAGGAACTACATCATCAAATTGATGAATATGACGCTTGAAAAAATATGTTCACGATAATATGCTACACGACCGAGTAAATACTGGTCGTTTGTACTGGATTGTAAAGCTCATGCAGGATGATGTCTTGAGCAAGGGCTTTCAGAAGCCACAATATATTGTCTGTCAGAACCATGTACTTGATCTCTTTCTGAAACATTTCATGCATTTTCTTACTCAAGAGCCAAAGAGCAAACTAGAACTCAACTATTACTTCATTGACAAATTAACACAAAACTATGCCACTCTCGTTGCGACAGATGATGTTAGCACAAGCGAGAACCCTGGATGGCAAGATGATTTCAAGTTCTTATATGAATTATGTCAGGCATATCGTCATTACAAAACAACTTCACGTTGGCCTCGCATCAGCTGGAAGAAACTACCAAATTTACACCAGGCAAGATGGAAATCACGTGCAATATTTACTGTTATAGCATTATTTCTGATACTAGAGTGGCGCAGCATCCTTGCTCCTGCCTCCGACTTCATCTGCTACGAATGGGCAAATGCTTGTTTCCATTCGCAACACTACAATGAAGCGTCCGTCAATGAACTGTTTACCTCACTCATCAAGATAAAATCTAAGAAGGCTATTACGTGATTAAAGACCCATTGGTCATCGAAAAGTCATTAATTGACATTCCCAGATCTAACCAAATTGCTGAACTTGCTGTGAAACTGATGGAGGAACTTCATGCGAAATCGAGAAAATTTGAATTTTAGATTCTGAAGTTGATAGGACAAAATATGTTTTGTACATCTCCCGTGCATACTGTACATATTACTAACTGTTCTACATCTTATTTGTTAATAAAAGTTGCTTAGTTATTATTAATACTCTTTTGAATTAAGCTAAAAAAAACATGTCCTTTATTTTAAAAAAAAAAAATATTTGTTCACTTTTTTCTTCCGAAAAAGGGGGAGGTGGGTGAACTTTTTTTAAATAAATAAAAAATGCAATTTATATTCTTAAACTACACATAAAGACTCCTCGATTGCAAGTGGTTTCATAAAAAAAACTGTTATCGCCCTTGTGAGTGTCCTAGTGAATTGTGGCGAGGAAGTTGTTGGGATGTAGAAATCATCTATACTAGCCGACCCGCGCCGTAGCATACGCCGCAAAGAAAGGGGAAAAGATACTGACACAATCATTAATACTAACACAATCTTTGATACCGACACAATGACAAAGCGAAGTATGTTTTCTGTAAATCGAAATTTATTTTTAAATATTTTAAACATCTATAGCTGACGGGTGAAGACTTCCTGAAAGACACAGTTGTCCAAATGGGGTGGGTTTGAGCAACGACTGTGAGTGACTGAAAAGAAGGAACTCTGGAGAGAACAACATACAAATGTCCATGACTGAAAACAGGTTTTGGAAGATACAGGCATATCTTTTAGAATGTTTGTCCTTGTGCTTTATTAATTGTCATGGCAAAGGCTAATCTAACAGGGAATTGTCTGCGCGTAAAGGTAAAAGGCAAATTTGAATCTGATGGAGTCAGGGATATCCGGGGAATAAGGACAAGTTGTGAGATAGCAGCTGCAATAGTTTTACACTCCAGTACGTTGCGGTGAATGCTGGTAACAGTCAGTCTAGTGCCATTACAGAGACCTCTAGCTGGCATGAGGATTCTAAGAAGCATGACGACTGAACCAATTTTAATTTTGAGTTTATGCAGTAGGTGTAAGACTGTTAAGAAATTCTTCCGGGAATGAAAGTTGATCTGCGGGATCGTCTGTGACGATGGAGTCAAAGCTGGTAAAAGTAACTTCGTCGGTTGGGATAAGTTTCAATACTTTTTCATTCAGGTTCAGGGAGTCTTCGTTCGTGACACTTAATATAGCTCGCGTACTGAGTTGTTTCGAAGTGACATTTAAGAAGTCGAGGTCGCCATATAGTTGTTGAAAGGGATCAGAATTTATAGGAAAACAATGTGAAGGTAATGTTATTAGTGATCTATTAGTCCCGTCTCCAACATTGAGAAGCCATTATGCGAAATGTTGTTCGTCAGGAAGAGCTCTCATATATGTCGTCAGTGTAAGTACGTGCATGTGACGCCACAAAGGTTGCTTGTTAATACAACTGGCGACAGTGAGTGCTCGTGAGCCACGCAGAATGACGGTAAGTATTCGTCGGAAATCTCCACCCAATAGTATTGTTTTCCCTCCAAATGGGTGCGTCTCACCTGTGAGATCACGTAACAACCTGTCAACTGCCTGGAATGCGTATGCATGTGTCATTGGCGCCTCGTCCCATGTAATCAATTTGGATTGCAGAATATGTTGCGCGTGTTGCGAGTTAGGTTTGATATTGCATGTGGAGGTAGTAGTGAGCTTCAACGGTATTTTAAACACCGAATGTGCAGTACGTCCACCAGGTAACAATGTTGCAGCTATTCCTGTAGATGCAACGGTTATAGGGATGTCTCCCCTGGCTCTGATGGTATGAATCAGGGTTTTGTAGAAAAGGTCTTCCCTGTTCCTCCGGGACCATCTAAGATGAAGCAGGTTTGTCGCGGATAGTAGTTGGTGTATGCAGCGGCCAAAACAGTGTCTACAGCAAGCTTTTGTTCTGCGTTGAGTTTGTCGTAGCGTGGGAGTGTTCAGTCTGAGCGTCGAAGACAGAAGATGAATGATACATTGGAAGAATGTCAGTGAGGGGTAGGTGTAATTTGTGCAGATTGAGGCCATTCGGTTGGAGCATGTCATTTTTCTCTGCGAGAGCATATATACAAGCAGTGCGTGCTGAATATGTTCTTAGAAAGTCATCAGAAAGGGAGAGTTTATGCGTGTCCCAAAGGTGTGGAACATTATGTGGTTCGCCGAAGACAAAGACGAAAACGAAAAGTTGTCGCAAAAACGCTTGCATTCGTATCTGAGATGCGTCTGTAAGAGTATCATGCCATATCTTGTCGTCTTTAAGAAGACCCAATTGTTGGTAAGCCTCTTTGAAAGTGTTACATTTCACGCCGTTGACAGTTAGTAGATGGTTGAAACTTGTGATGCCTACGGAACGTGTAAAGAGAAGCCTGAGGTAATAACGTTCGGTATCGATAATTGCAACTACAGGCATTCTACCGATCACTTTTGTGCCTCCTTTAATACTCTTTTGCCATTTTCCAGATGATTTTTGGAATGTGTAATGTTGGGGAAGATCAGTGTAAAGTAACACCACAGCTTCAGGATCCGTCTTGTTGAGTTCAAACCAAGCTAGGAGCATGGGGCTTTTGTTGGCCTGTCCTTGTAGCGCTCGTTCTTCGTGACCCTCATGAAAGAAGACGACTTGTTGTTCTGGAAAATGAACTGGTAATCGCGTAATAACGTGCGATTTTTCTGAAAAACTGTATTCGTTCAAACGCCACATAGCCTCAGGAGCATCGAGGAAAGTTTCTTTTTCGTCATGTTGGAAAACACCATCGGCTGGCTCCTTCTGAAGTGCAATGGATACAGCGTCGTGTACTTCGTATACATACTTATATAGATACTTGATACATTGAAATGAAGCGCACACTTCAACGTTAATGTGAGCATTGAATGTCGTATTTGCCAACAATGGTAGTTGTGTCCTGTCTTCGGCGGTATATGGGATACCCTTGTGTGTTTTCTTGAGTCTCGGCGTTGTATTCCTTTGGGAAATTTTCTTTGCACTTGCCGTCTTTCATGCAAGCTAAGTTGGCGTTGAGCGTGCCACACGGACCATGTACCATGCATTTAGTAACAATTTGGAAAAGTCGAGAGTGTATTTCGGGATTTGGATCTCAGCGCTGACATATTTGTCTATGTCCTCTTTGGTCCTTATTTTGCACTGTGAATCAAGTGTCAGTAACATATGGCAATGAGGCAAACCTCATTTTTGAAACTCTATGACGTAAATGAATGCGACTACATTGACGAAAATATTCCTCTCCAGAATGTCAGTTAGGAACTCCCGCAGTTTGATATGAAAAACGCGGGCGACGACATCAGGTCTGTGTTCTGGTCGCTCTTGATGGGAAATGGCGTTAGAGATTTCCGGCCAAGCAGGATTGCAGGTGAATGTTAGGAATAAGTGCGGCTTTCCACATTTGCGGACAATTGCCATCGCGTCTTGGTAGTTCTGTTGCATGTACCGTGGACTGCCTTGAAACGTAGAGGGAAGAATGATCAACTGTCCAGGGCGAAGGTTATTGTCTTGTACTTTCGTAGCGATAGCATCCATCAGTCCCCTGTATTGTTCTATGCGCAAATCTTGTCGATGGGAGCGTAGGTAATGTAAACGCGCGCCTTCTTTTCTGACATATGCGTCGACGACATATCGTTGGAAGAGTTTGCCGCTGGAATGCAAAATGCTGAATGCAGATCTCATGGCAAACCTGTAAGCATAAAATTGGAGTTGTGTTACTCGGGTTCTTTTCGCGGTTCGCTTTTCTTCAACATGGGTTAATTGTATGTGCCAGCCTTGATCTCCGTAAGGGAATAGCAGTGGTTAAACCATGGGGTCACAGTTCATATTGAGTACAGAGATACGCTTGCAAGCATCTTCCCTTGGGTATATGCAAATATCGCGTTGTGCAGGAGGTTCCCTGTCTTCCCCTACAAAGATAGCAGCAACATCAGTTTGACAGGATGGCGCGTTGTACCTTCTCATATCCAGAGTTGGATTTTCCATGAATACCATTCGTACAGCAGCAACAGGGTTACTATGAGTGATAATGTCGTGCATTTGCATGTACGATTTAGCAAAGGGGTTAACCTGTCGTATCATTTGGTCTAGTTGCAACAACAACATATCACTGCAAGCGCTGTTGCAATCGTTTTGCAAATGTTTAGTGGTAGCCTCAGCATAATCGAAGATATATAGTTGACCGTATCGAGGGGGCGTGTTAGGATTGGTACACAAAGGAGAGACTTGATGATAAATTTGACCGTGGATTTGGAAAGCAAACGGTCCATGGCCAGGTGGTTGAGCGATGTTGGGGCCCATTGATGCGAAAGCTAAAGCAGAGTTGTATTCCCTGATATGATCACAGAAATGTCGTGACAGAGGATTCTTGCCACTCAAGAAAATTTGTAATAAAGGAGGAGTTTGGGATAGCGGTGGCCAAGACGCTTTGCCGTTATGACAACACTTTGTATAATGTTCGGATTTGTTTACCTCTGATGGCCAATGAAGAGCATTGCAAGAAGTACAAAGTGCGGTAGGTAGTTCAATGTCATGTTCCTCTATAGGAATGGCAGTGTGTTCTTGAAATGCAGCGAAAATTGAATGCGATGAATGTGCATGTGGATTTCGAGAAGATGCGGCTGTTTGAAAGAACGTTTGCAATGTACACACTAAAAAATATGCCATGGGAGTGTCCTTCAGTGGAGTGTGTTTTTAAATGTGCGTTGAGATATATCTGGAGTCGGAAGGTTTTGAAACAAATGGTGCATTTAAAGTCCTGCGTGGAATGCGTTTGTTCACTGGGGTGTGTTTTTAAATGTTTGTTGAGATATCCCTGGAGTCGGAAGGTTTTGGAACAAATGGTGCATTTAAATTTATCTGTGGCATGCGGCGCAACAGATGGCACCAGAAGGTCATGTGTGTTTGTGGCCATGTTTAGGAACCGAAGGGCAATACGAAGGGGCGAAATCGAAACAAACCTTCAGCACAAAGAAATCACAAATTCTTCTGTAAATAGTCTTGCAGGCTGATGTAATAATTACTGCCTTTTTCGTCTACACTTCAACGTTGAATGAGTTATTTAAACAACACGCTTGCTGTGTTCCATCTCGACCCACTTTACACAACTCGCGTGCTGTGATCTGCACACTATAGTGTTTTGCACACTATAGTGGTTTTTTTCCAGCTAGCGAGATGTTGTCTGTGATCGGGAATTCCACAATCTATACATAGTCATGCGCGTCGTGTTTCTCGAAGTTGCTTTATATATATAGATAATGTTATCTTTTGAGAAAAAAAAATGTGTAGAATTGATACTTCTAGTTACATTTTGAGATAATCATACGCGTTAGTGAAGATGAAGCTTTGTTCCACTGGGTCTGCATCTTCAGTTTATAAATATATGTTTTATGTATTCAGTTAATAAATAGTTATTAAATCGTATGCCTTATGTATTTAGTTACTTAATAGTTTCTAAACTGCATGCTTTGTGTAGTTATTACATATTTTTAAATCATATGTTTTAGGTAGTAGTTATAAATAGTTTGATAAATTGACATTATTAATTTGGCTTTGTTACGATTATGTACTCATAAAGTGAGATTTATGTGATATATGAGTTTATATATATATATATTTGTTATTACTTGCGATTTGTTATGTTTATCAGTTTATATATTCTGTATATAATTGGTCTTTACGATATATACTTAGCTGGCTTAGTAAGGGTTATAACTTCATACTGTAGATAAATACGATTACGATGCATTAAATAATGGTAATACCACATACTATATAAGGAAAGCTGTATTCAGGATAATGCCACTGAACATATTGATTACCCATGCTCGATATTTGCTAATAATGCCCATACACATATGAAAGACTGCTGGAATGTATTAATTTGACGTAATACGTAAAACTGACCTGTACAGTGACATTGTATATCTTCGGTATAATTTGAGTTATTTGTTATTTTGTAAAATATATTCAGGGCTGAAATGAAAAAGAAAAAAAAAACTATAGGGTGATGTATAAAATGAAGAATATGTAAATATTTCTAGTAAACATTCCATACACTACTTCTATCGTGTGTTTCTAGCCTGCCACCGTTAGTAAACATTCCATACACTACTTCAATCGTGTGTTTCTAGCCTGCCACCGTTAGTAAACATTCCATACACTACTTCTATCGTTTGTTTCTAGACTGCCACCGTGTCAAAATTCAGCGGTTCTCAACCATGTTTAGGTTGTACACCAAAGAATGAGAAAGTATGTCCGCGGGTACACTTCAAAATTAATTTTGCAAATAAATGCAATTATTTTTATAATCGAACATGCTTTACTATCTAATGTGATACTTGAGAACTTGTATGGCACTACATACCCCTGCATAATTTTCCCCTAATGGTATGGTACCACCGGTTGAAAGCCGTGATCATAATCTACCTGGGATCATTGGGCATTTCCTGGAAATTTGGTAAAAAATAACGTTCTAGCAAAATAGACATCAAGGGTAACATCTGTATTAAACCACCACATAGTCAATGGAAATACTTTGATATATTTTATTATGAGAACTTCATTTGCTATGTTGTAGCATTTTGTACAGAGATAGTATACATGAACATAAACAAAATATGAAAATGACTGTTTACTAGATCATTGACAACATTGACTGAAATAACTCTTCACCAACAGTCGGCCTTTGTTCAGAATATCTCTACATTACTAGAAGTGAGTTACATAAATTATGTTCTATCTGGGGAGCTGCTCTGTGAGGGGCTCTGGGACCTGGTGCATTAGACCAACATTTTAACGTTGTTTACTAACACAATCTGACAGCGACCCTGAACTTGACCTAAAATTTAATATTGATTTCCTCCATGTTAGTTAATAGCTGAAATAAATGAAAATAACTTTCTCAAGTTTGTGATGAAAGGAAAACAAATAACTAAGACTGATTTGATCAGGAAATATTAACATGTGAACCTCAAAATAAAGTGAAAATAAAACACATTGGTGGAGTTTAGAGAATAACAAAATTGTAATTAGCTTCAAATCGAATAAATAAAAAGTGAATTTCTTGCATTCTTTACTTGAAAATGTCTGGCTTTAGTTAAACTAAATCTTGTGCCACTTACATTTCCTTCTTCTATTTAAGCTAAATTCGTGTGCCACTTAAGTTCGTAATTTCAGATACGCCTATAAATGCATTACATCTTGCGGGATATGCTTTTTTTCACATTTTTTACAAATATTTTAAACAGAAGATGTCATCGTTTAATCATAGGTGTGGTGTTTCTACTAAACCAGCCAAATGGGGCTCAATGTCTTTTATTACGTCAATACCAAATCATGCTTACAGTTTTTGTTGAGAGAAAATTTTGACTTTTGTTTGTGCTAATTAACTGGAGGTAATTTGGAGGATTTTTGTCGGTTTTCGTTTAAAAAAAAAGAAAAAAAAAAGCATTTAGCAGAATTGACAGTTTAAGACAAGCGTGGAGATTGAGAATTTTACAACGATTACACTTTTATTAAATATTTAAATTATTTGATCATGATTTTGAGAATTATAAAAAAGGGGAAAAAAAACTTGGATCTTTGCGGTGGGGAGGGTAGGTGGGAGAGGGGTCAATGCTCTCCTTCTCTTCCCCTGCAAATTTTAAAATTAGATAATGTCTTCCATTTGTTTAGTTGACAAATGAAGCCATTTCAAATTATTTAATAGTTAAAAAAAATTAAAACTAGACTAAATTTCTTTCTTTAATTCTATTCATACGATCGCCGCCAAGATTTTTATCCCTTTGATTTAGATTTTTACCAAGAAGACAAAAATTTAGCTAAAGCTTCTGCTAAAATAATATCCTTCCATTAATTAATTCACACAATTGAAACAGTAGTTTTTTTTTTCCTTTATTCTATAATATGCTATTATAATTTTGTAATTAAATATAAGTCAAGCTGTTAGGACAATGAATTTTACTTGCAATTAAATTAGAGATATTATTTCGTCGAAAAGATTAAAAAAAATATAAATAGATATAGATCTTTAAATAATCTCATTTTATAAATTTTTCATTGTGTAAAACGTGTATGATGAGAAGCACATGCAGCTTAGTGCTCCATATGTGGTAAATTGCACCACAAGTGGCATATTGCACCACATCAATAAATGAAACCCATTAGTCTTTATATTTTGTTTGTGTATATTTATGATGTGTTACAGAATAAATGACAGGTTTGTACATATATTTATGCGTGTATATATTTTAGGGTGTCCCAAAAATGCTCGAAAATTATTTTTTTTTAAATCTTTGGTGTCTCACCCCCTGAAATGTGTATCTTGGGTACAATGAGTGAATTGGTGAAGTTGTAGCTCATTTGAACAACATTTAGAGGTCCCTCAAGAGCTTTTAAAATTCCAGTATTAGGCCAACATAAAAATCCAGACGAATCGTGGCTCAAATAATTTGCAGTTTTTGCATGCCATAGTTGAATAAAATGAAGTTTAAATATACTTATATTTATCTCATTGCTACCATTAACCAGAGTTGAAATTGTGTGATTCTTAATTAGAAAATGTAATAAATGCTAGAAAACATAAAATACCTAATGTTCAAAATTTAAGCAATGTGCATATTTTTTGAAGATTTAATTTTTTTAAACTCCAGCATGCTAAATTGTGCAAAAGTTGCTGCAGTGCTGGACAGAACGGAACACCAGCATTAGAAAATCAACAATGATACTTTGCATCCCCCCCCCTTATCCAAGAATTGGTGTTCCGATATCTAACACAGTATTTTCCAAGAGCACAATGGTCATCGCAAGCTTTGTCGTCAACAAGCTGCAGCATGTATAAAAAGAAGACTATGTTCCCTCAAAATCAATTGTACATTGGGATGGTAAGCTATTGCCAGATGTTACGGACATGTTACCAACAACGGCGACTCGATTACCTGCGTCCTGCTCTCGTCACTTGTCGATGGCACTACAAAGCTTCTTGGTGTTCCAAGTTAGCATCCGGGTCAGGATGGGTAGCTGCTGATGCAGTATATGAACATATCAAATCATAATACTGGAAAACTCAATGGAGCTTGCACTCTGTTAGAAGTAGCCCTGGGACATAATCTATTATGGATGGCATGCCGTCATCACATGTTGGAAGTACTCCTTTCCGATGCATTCAATGTTTGTCTTGGACCATCCACTGGACCAGAGATTTTGTTTTTTAAGAGGTTTCGATAAAAATGGCCAGAATTAAACCACACACCCGAAGCCAGATCCGCCCCTTTGATAATCGTGTCTGATTCGATTAAAGAATTTATTAAATGTCAACTTGAGGTCAGTCATTCATGGGATGATTATTTGGAATTTCTTCTGCTTGCTGCACAAATGGTTGGGTTGGAGGTTGATGTCAGTATTCGCAGACCTGGTGCCCTACATAGGGCAAGGTCGATGGCGAAAGCAATCTATGCATTGAAAATCGATCTATTGTTTGCAGGCAATGAAACCATCTTTCAGTTAACAGCTCGAGAATTACAAGGTAATCAGCGCTTTAATCGGTTTACCATATGTGTTTATCTTCAATCATGGTTTTCATGCAGGCTCACCGCAGATGCACCTATGAATGATATCTTGTTGATACAGCGTTTATACGAATATGATAATGTGATAATGCTGTTCTTCGATCGACTGGATTGAAAATGATGGTGCGTCACTCGTGGTACTTGAGTCCGGAACTGTCGACGATTGCGTTATTTTCAACCCTTTTGTCGGACAAAGAAAAAAACTGGCCTTGTTTGGACAATGCAATCAGAACGTGGACCGTATCTCATAAAAACACTACCAAAAAGTGTTGTTGATTTGCGTGCTTCTACCACATTTTTTGAAACATCCAACATTGATGCCCTAATTAAAGTTTTGCTATAAGGAAAAAGGTTACAGGGTGTCTTGCTCTGTAGGTAAAAGTTGAGTTTTTTGGGCAACCCTAGTGTGTGTATATATATACTAGTTGCAAGTACCCGGCTTTGCCCGGATTTAAAATAAGGTTTTCTGTTTACCTTTTGTTTTCTCCTCCCTCCCTCCCTCCCTCCCCTCTCTCCCTTTCTCTTTCCCTCCCTCCCTTTCTCCCTCCCTTCCTAACTCTCCCATCTCCCTCTCTCTTCCTATATCCCTCCCTCCTTCTCTCACCCATGTCCCCCTCTCTCCACCTTCCTCCCTTCCTCCTCCCCCCTCTCTCCCTCCCTGCCCCCTCTATCTCTTTATCTCTCACTCACTCCCATCCTCTCTCTCCCTCTCTCCTTCCCTCCCCTTTCTCTCACTCCCTCCCGCTTAATCTCCCTCCCTACCACCTCTCTCCCTCCCCCCTTCTCTCCCCCTCTCTGCCCCCTCCTTCCCTCTCCCTCCCTGCCCCCTCTCTCTTTATCTCTCTCCACCCTCCCTTTCTTCTCCGTCCGTTCAATTACACATTCACTTGGTGCGCGATTTTTATTTATAGTGAAGGCGATCCCATACCGTGAATACTTTAATATAGTAAAATACTAAAATAATTAATTACAATTAAACTACGCATTGAGATTGTATTAATAATGTTAATAATGTCACAGAAACATTTTAATTAACGTATTTCGATTTATTAAAGTGCACCTTTAATTTTAATCTTCCGAATACATAAAACGATAGGTAAATAGATATGACTGTTGATTTCATCATGTTTACAATTGGAGTTTCCGGGAGTTACCCCTCTTTTAAAAATGTATCATAGGGAAATGACGTCACAGAGGAATTTTATCTATGGCGCCGTCGAGATTACTTTAATATAGTAAAATACTAAAATAATTAATTACAACTAAACTACCCATCGAGATGAAACGAAACCTGTCCTATAACATTCCCCATGCAATTATGTGTATGTGTAACAAATTTCACGTTATTTGGTTTTCTGGATCCTGAGTTATAAGGGAACAGACAGACAGACAGACAGACAGATAACAAATGCGTCTTATAAGTATAGAAATATTTCACCATATCTAATATTTTATTGTCTACACTTCAGCGTTGAATGTGTTCTCTTGACCCACTTTGTAGCCTATTGCATTTTCACATCTTATCTATATTTATACACCATTTATTTATTCTAAAATTGGAAATTAGCTTGATATTACTTTATGTTTCACACATAATTGTATTATTAAAATGAGTTTTATTTTGTTCCTTTTTTTTCAATAATCAGTTGACATTCTGATTTTATTTTATGTACAGCATTCCCTCATTTTCCGCGGTTAAACGGATACAGAATTTACTCGACGTTGATCTATGAAATAGTTTCGTAGTTAGAACACATACAAACATAATTACGACCAAACAATACTGTTTTTAAAATTACTGAAGCTGTCTAGACACGAGTTGTCGAACGTTGTAGAACGCGTCTTGCTTGCTGTGACGTATTTGGGAATTCCACAAATCTATAAGTTGTCTTGCAGGCTGCTGATGTCCAAGAAGAGAATTATATATATACTAGCTGTAGCCTGCAAAACATTTGCATAGAGTTATATCCCCTTATGCTTGATCGGTAGGCTAGGTTATTTTTTGGTTTCGGGCAGATCCGATTTTTTTTCATGGTTGTATTTTAAACTGGAATACTGTTGTATTAATTCTTTACTTTCGATTTAACGCACACTGGAAATGAGTATTATTATATATGATATACTAGTCATCCCGCGGCGTAACATACGCCGCCTTATCAATCAATACAATTACTGTAATTATATTTTAAATAAGCAATCAAAAAAAATAACAGGCTGACATCTTCGGAGAAAATACATGGTATGTGTAATAATCAGTTTAGGCTAGAGAATTTACAGTTGGCACAGAGATGGTTTTAATTATCTGGTCACTTAGTTTAGCGGAAGTGGGAAAAACAGACGATAATTAAGAGACGATAGATTTTGGTAGAGAAAGTAGACGCACTTGATTCCTCATCTCACATCATTTTTATGTATGTATTTTCATGAATAAGAATAAATAAATAAACCTATATATATATATTTATACAACCAAGTCTACTCAGTGATTTCTACATGTGCTTCGTCTCATACATGTGGACATTTAATAATATAATTTAATATACACCAAGTCAATAAGAATAACTCCGAAGAGACTGAATTGTATTTCACACCTACCAGAAGCAGAAGCAAATATAAATTATACACATACAACTGATCTACACAAAATATACCCATGACAGTATGCAAAGTTGAACTTTGACATATCATTGCAGACTTTATGGTCACTATCTGGTACCTTCAAGCAACATGTTTTTTTTTTTTTATTTTATTGTTTGTTTTTTTATCATTCAGTTTCTAACAATATATTTCTGGGGGGGGGGGTGTAATTTTCATTGCTTTTTATTTTTGGTTTGCAACAATTCACTTTGTGTCTGCCTCAATCCACCCCTTTCCAAGCACACTATAGTGTTATTCTTTTAGACTTGCTCAACCCAGCTTACGTTTCTTTTAGTATAACCTTCGTCCTACAGTACCTACACTATTCAGTACAGATAGATGTTGTGTAATGCGTACATATTCTGAAACCGTTACCATTTGTTTTTAATCTATATTAATACACCATTTTTTTCTCAAATGGGAAATAGTTCAATATTACTTTATTCTTCACAAATAATTGTATTATTAAATGTGTTTTTTTTTTGTTATTTTTACAATAATCACTTGACATTCTAATGTTATTTTATGTACAGCATTCCCTCAGTTCCGCGGTTAAACGGATACAGAGTTTACCGCGACGGATAAATGAAATAGTTTCGTATAAGAGCACATAAAACATTATTACGAAAAAACAATACAGTTTTAAAAATTACTGGAGCTGTCTAGACATAAAATAAAATTATACAACCACCATTGTGCTCATATTGCTTAATATATTTCACTAAATAAAAGGACAATGCGAGTTATCGAACATGGTTGAATGTGTCTTGCTTTTCGGGAATTCGACATTCTATAAATAGTCCTGCATCTTCTCGAAGTTATGAAATATATATATAGATATAAATTGGTATGGATCCCTCGTTGCGTCAGCGCACCGTGGAGTTTTGAATTGGAACGCGATGACGGGTCGCAGCGATGACGTAGAACAGCAAAAGAGATAGAGAGAAGAAAGAAGAACGAAGCCGGCAAGATAATGTCTTTGTTGATATTGATGAAGTACTCTTATAAGGAACCTACGCCTGTGTGTTAGTTAATAAACTGGGAGAGTACTCAACATTGGTGTCAAAGGTGAATATATTCTTAGAAGGGCAAGTAGAAGTATCTATGAAATGTTAATTAGAGAATTAAAAGAATAAATAGAAGAAATGGATCTCCTACCTCCGGCATAAAATTAGAATTAGTTAATAGACTTAAAGAGGCTCTAACTGCAGAGGGAAAAGACCCTGAAACTCAGAAAATTTAAACAGAAATAAGGGCGGTTGAAATGATGGAATAGCTCAGGAAGAGGGATCCTTTATCAATGAGAAGCACGGGCTGCAGCGATGACAATCTAGCAGAGTTTGATAAAAACAACGACATGAACAATGAACCACTACTCAACAAAAGCCACGAATGCATGCAAATCCACAAATGTGGAGCTGATGCTAGTCCAACATTTGGCACTGCAATGGAAAGACCCTTACAGGTCTGATTTTCGTGCACAATCTGCCGCGTTTCGATAGCAAGAAAACCATGGTGGCCCGAGAAGAGCGAACTGAAGAGCTGGTGAACCAAGAAGAGCCACCCGAAAAGCTGGTGACCCTTAAAGAGCCACCTGAGACGTTGGTGATCCGAGATGAGCCACCTGAGACGTTGGTGACCCGAGATGAGCCACCTGAGACGCTAGTTACCCGAGATGAGCCACCTGAGACGTTGGTAACCCGAGATGAGCCACATGAGACGTTGGTGACCCGAGATGAGCCACTTGAGACGTTGGTAACCCGAGATGAGCCACCTGAGACGTTGGTAACCCGAGATGAGACACATGAGACGCTGGTGAACCGAGATGAGCCACATGAGACGTTGGTAACCCGAGATGAGCCACATGAGACGTTGGTAACCCGAGATGAGCCACCTGAGACGTTGGTAACCCGAGATGAGCCACATGAGACGTTGGTAACCCGAGATGAGCCACCTGAGACGTTGGTAACCCGAGATGAGCCACATGAGACGTTGGTAACCCGAGATGAGCCACATGAGACGTTGGTAACCCGAGATGAGCCACCTGAGACGTTGGTAACCCGAGATGAGCCACATGAGACGTTGGTAACCCGAGATGAGCCACCTGAGACGTTGGTAACCCGAGATGAGCCACATGAGACGCTGGTGAACCGAGATGAGCCACCTGAGACGTTGGTAACCCGAGATGAGCCACCTGAGACGTTGGTAACCCGAGATGAGCCACATGAGACGCGTGGCCATTGATGTTAATCTAGTCAGTACATTGTACATTCATCCTAGCTCTGTCAAACTCAAAACACTGCTTTACTGCTACTGCGTGTGTTTCAGTTACGTGTTATGCCTGTGTACGTGGAACCGTGCCTCTGTCTAGTTCAGAAACACACACATCTTCAGTGGTAATGAACAAATGTTACACACAGAAACTAGAAAAATTCAAAACTATTCGTTACTGCTACAACGTGTGTTTCGTCATCGTCGTGTTAGTCTGCATCAACAACAGCTTGACTGTGTTGGTCCTCATCAATGGACAGGTCAGCATACCGGATGCTAAATACTGCAAGGGGATCAGGCGGCTGAATGTGTGTTCATGTGAGAATGAACACATGGAGAATTCACAGCTCGACATGTGGACGGACTTAAAAATCCCCCACCCGCACCGCCCTGAACGTCATCGTGTTCTACCTGACACAAGCCATGATCATAGCTGACCTTTACTGTCACAATGAGAGCGTAAGCGGGTTCGGTTTGTCAAGTCTAATTCTTCTGACTACCTGCTTAATCAGAAAACCGTACTTCGGTTGATCTAAAATCTCAAAGCTACTCAGCACACTGCATGATATCACATCCGTGAAATGTCTGTTCGGGACGAAAAAACTTAAGAGGGGGCAGTGTTATGGCTTTCTCGTTGCGTCAGCGCACCGTGGAGTTTTGAAGTTGAACGCGATGACGGGCCGCAGCGATAACGTAGAACAGCAACAGAGATAGAGAGAAGAACGAAGAACGAAGCCTGCAAGATAGTGGCCATGATTGTTGTTGTCTTTGTTGATATTGATGAAATACTCTTATAAGGAACCTACGCCTGTGTGTTAGCTAATAAACTGGGAGAGTACTCAACAATATGTATGGCGCATTACAAACAAAATAATAACTGTTTCAAAATATGTACGCGTTACAAAAAAAATATTAACTAACATGTATCTGTATTCTGTACTGAATAATGTAGGATGAAGGTTATACTAAAAGAAACTTAATGTTGAGCAAGTCTAACAAAATACACAATAGCTGCTTACATGTAATATGGAAACTGGCATGTCATGAATGAAAAAAATGCTACATCAAAATAACACTATAGTGTGCTGGGTGAAATATGTTTGTTAGAATATGAATGATAAAAAAATTCAAAGGAAAAAAAATCCTGATCATAAAAAAGGCATTAAAATATATCTAAACCAGAGGTTCTTAAACTTGTGTACTCCGCGAACCCCCACTTGAAAATTTTTTTTTTGACGGACCCCATCCCAACTTTAGGTACTTGATATATGTATATATTTTACGATGATTTTTTTTTTTCAAATGGCTTTGCGGACCCCCAGTAAAGGCTTCGCGGACTCCCAGGGGTCTAAACAATAAAGAGAAAATTAAGTCTGGCAGCTCATCGAGAATCAAGGCATCCAAAGAATTAACTAAAATCTGTAAACAATAAAATAAAAAAAACCAGTTGCTGGAAGGTACCAGATAGTGACCATAAAGTTTGCACTTGATAGGTCAAAGCTCAACTTTGCATACCATGTATTTTCTCCTAAGATGTCAGCCTGTTATTTAGCGTACAGCTAAACAAACTTTGATATAATTATATTACTTTCTACGATATGTTCTCGTTTTTTCTTGGCCCACTCTGTAAATATATATATATATATATATATATATATATATATATATATATATATATATATATACATATATATATTATATATAAGTTTGTGTAAATATATGTGTACGTATATATATGTATGTGTATATATATATATATGTGTGTGCGTGTGTATATAAATGTTTGTGTAAATATTTGTGTGTGTATATATACAATCGATTCCGCTTAATTGGGACACATCGGAACCGGGGCTTTTTATCCCGATTAAGCGGCTGTCCCAATCAAACATACAAAATTACTATTGTCTTCTTCGTTTGGTTTCTTTGAGATTTGTCCCATATAAGCGGCTGTCCCTATTAAGCGGTGTCCCAATTAAGCGAAATCCACTGTGTGTGTATATATATATGTATATATATGCATGTGTATATATATGTGCGTGTGTGTCAAGGGCCCCTTGCGGGGTCCCTGCGGTCGTTGTCTATTGGCATGATCGCCTACTGAGTTCTGGCCAGTATTTATATGTGTCCCAGCCACGTGGTTCTACAGGACGCACACAATACGTACGAGATATGAGTACGCAATAAATGTAAATAAAATACAACAGCAAATATTTATTTACATCAAAAAAGAATGAACATCAGCGTGCCCTAAAAAGGGCCGTAGCTTTATCAGCTACTACATATGAATATAAATGTCAACATAATACAACAAGACCTGGGCCTGGTAGTTCTAAGAACTCAGGACTGAGGTGGTCGAACATCTAAGTCCTGCCACGCTAACAGCCTGTTTCCCAAGCCCCGGCTCGAGTGTGAGCTCGACTGTCTTTTCTCAGTCACTGTCTCCAACTGACTGCCCCATGCCGACTCGACCGGAAGTTTTCCAGCCCCGCACATCCGATCTCGCTTGGCGAGACTTCGCTGACAAATGGGCAGCGATCCGTGTAGGCGAAGCCCACATCAAGCTTCGTCAGTTCCAACTAAGCGTGGGGCGATAAAGGGACACCCCTCTCCCGCTTGAATATAACAAGGGCATGGATTACCTCCCCCTGTCCACTTTAACCCTTCTCTATATACTTTCCCAGGTGACGCCAGTGATAAGAGGGTTAATACCTGGTGCGAGACGGTGACAAACACCTGGAAGACAAAAGCCTTTGGCTATCCTATTTCTTATCTCCCCCTGAGTCGATGACACAACACGAAAGGGGGGGGGGACAAGAAAGTGGAGAGTGCCCTAAATTTATTTAAAATCAACTACACATTAGCCCCACCTGAAGATGAAATCAAGGGGGCAAGTAACCCGTGAAAAGGAATAGTAGTTGGAATGATAAGGCCCACCTACAAACTAAAATTAGGTCGTGTTACCTCAACCTCGACACAACATCTAATTTACAAGACATAGACAATTGTGCCCCTTAGTCTACTAAGGAGGCCAAGAAAAGTCAACTTTGCAAAATGCAATATAAAAACATGCATCAACATAATAAAATATGAAATCAAATAGTTAATTACATAACCTTTCACACCACATTCACTCCTAGGTAGCCATCTAACTAGCCTCCTCTTCTCTGACATGTGAGTGTCTGCCAAATGTAAATACCTTGAATTTTAAATGTTGGAATTTCTAAATATATATTTGGCCTATCTCGCAGATACGGCTAACTTTAAATTTACACCACGTCTTACGGCGTAACTCGGCCAAGAACGACAATTTGCCACCTGCCAAACCAAGACAATTGTTGATACCCCAGGTTTGGACTTACACAGACACTCCTAGTTCTAACATAGCATCGTCAGGATGACTACATGAATCCAGTCCGTCACCCACTTAATCATAAGATATGAATGGCCTTAGAGCACGATCTTTTAACTCTGCCAAGGGATGAGGTGTCAGACCGCCCAAACTGTTGAAACTCGATGTTTGGCGTAGTTATGGGTACAGGAGACTAAACACTCAGATTTGAAAGAACAATAGGACCAGCAACACATTACTTAAAGGACCCGTCAGAATAACTGCAAGCATCCAGCCCAGCGTCCACCTAATCTAAGATACGAATGGCCGTGGTGCCACGATCTTTAACAGCCCAAGTAATGATTGCGCTGCCTCTAGTATACAACAAAAAGCCCATAATAATACACAAACGAACGGCAACCACCGAATCGCCTCTAACAAAATATCACTCCCGAAAACAGTATGACCAGCCCCTTTAGACTTCACTGCCATAACTGCTCAACGTTCGACCTACAGCTGGTGAGCATGCCACTATGCCTTACACAGGGTGGCGTCACCTCTGGTATTACAACGGTAAATGACTGGCGCGCCCTTACAGGGCCGCCTAAACAAACAATCACTCACAACAGTATGCACAACAGACCCTTTGGGTTTCTCATATGTCAAACACTCAAGTTCGATTGAAGAATTGAGCCAGCCACTCATTCACTTAAGGGACCCGTCAGGGTGACTACAAGCATCCAGTCCGGCGTCCACCTGATCTATATGAGGCCCGCCTGCCCGTAGCGCACAACCTCTTATCTTGCACAAGGAATGAGTATGCCGCGCCTCTATGCAACCTTAATTCCCCATCACCCGGTCCACTCAATCATTCGGGGAACTCTACGTTGGTCGCACCAGACGAGGCGTTTGCTGCGCGGTTTCGAGGGCCTCTTGGGCTCCTCTAGTCCCACGTCCAAACTTCGTATATCCAAAGAGCAGCTGGATCTTAACTATCTAAAGAGACATGTACCATGAGGTAGGTGGCATGGCATCAACACCATATAGTAATAGGCCCACCCAATCTATGAATGGTTCTAATGTGGCGCCCCTGGCAACAAATGAGGCACCCGAAGTCCCGCCTGCTAATAGGCGACAATGACTCGGCCCTCACACAAAATAATAAACACATGAATGTACACAGAATCAAAAGGAATGTACACAAAATCAAAAGGAGTGTACACTAAATAAAGATGACTATTAACAGTCAAAATAATGCACAGATTCAAATACATTAACCTAGCATGGACCAACAAATTGGTGCACCCCACAATCAAAATAACTAACGTCCACTAGTTACATGGAACCTGGCATGGACCAACAAAATAGTGCACCACATTTTCAAAATAAATTAACGTCCACCGGTTACAATGACCCTGGTATGGACCAAGAATGGCGCCTTAAAGGCCCATCTCCTACCACATGTACATGGCAGCGAGATGCCTTGCACCATTAAAACTGCATGGCCGGTACCTTACCGCACACCTTACAACATATTAAACTGCCATGGGCCCTCCCATTATCTATGAATGGTGTTAACGTGGCCCACTGACAACAACTTAGGCCCTCGACCCCTTCTCTCTGTGAGCTCCAATCCGTACCTTTTCCTTTCATAAAATTCAATCCCTCTAAACACGTACGAAAAATATGTATATATATATATATATATATATATATATATATGTGTGTATGTGTTTGCACATATACGTGTGTGTATATATATGTGTGAGTATATGTTTGTGTATATGTGTGTGTGTATATATGTATATACGTGTTTGTATATACGTGTATGGATATATATGGATATATGTATATATATATATATAACCATTTTTGTGTGTGTGTTTGTTAACTACACGCGGATATCTTTTTATATATCACTACAACACACACGTATTTCTTTTTACTTTTGACCTGTGTACGTGACATAGTGACCAACGGCCACATTTCAGACAGGTTTAAAGTCAGAACGAAACAATTCAAAACACAAACAGAAACTTGAAAAACTGTAGTGTAAAAACACATAAAATACAACATGTCATATGACATTGATGTTACAGAGTGTCCAACTTGTGAACAGATAGTAAGCTTCATGCTAATCAACCATTCACCTACGTATGTTTCCCGTGGTGCTCCCATGACCATTTCACTATCGGCCATCGTGAGCATGAAAGAAGGGCACTACAAATACCGTCCAATTATGGGTTCTTCCGATCTAAGAGATAAACATCTTATCCTTCAGGGACAAATAAAAAAAAAAGTTTATTGAATTATATTCACTATTTAGTAGTATTCGGTGGGGGTAAGTGATACCGTCAGAAGCCGTATCTAAGCATGGCCTGGAGCACACCCAGACCAAGGTCAAATGGGTCCCCATGCGTAAAAAAACAACTTCGGCCCGTAAAATACAGAAATGCATAAAATAGTGATATTAGAAATTGTTGTTGCGAGTATTGAGCTATATAAGGCCCCTGGGCCGTTAAATCCGTTAAGAGACGAATTAGGAAATAATATTTTTTTTATAGATATTTATTTCTAAAATGCTATAAGATAGTCTATGTATGAATCACAAAATAATTTATTTACCCGTATTTAGGATACACAGTGAAATATAATTTATGAAAGCAAAAGCAGACTTTCTTTTTAACACAGACAAGCTCTATATTCGATTTTTAAAAAAAATGCCAAAAACATGATGAAAATAAAAAAACCTTGAGTTTACAAGATGAATCGTTATTAAACATTCAACTGTTAGAAAATATTATAATATAAAAATTCTCCCACGAAATACACATCAAAAAATATAGAAGGTGTCATGACATTAATGGGAACAGTCATTTTTTGTTTAATGTCATTTGTTAGTTTTTAGTATGCCTGTGTGAAATATTTATCACAGAATCGAGTACAGTTTTATAAAAAGTTAAAGAAAATTCGGATAATTGTAATCCCATACGGTGTGTCAAGTAGAGCTATGATGTATCTGTAAAGTGAACTAAAAATGAAGTTTCCAACGTTCAACTGGTTCGAACCCGGGACATTCTACGCCGCTCCAATAATAGAAAAAAAATATAAATAAAGGCTGATTTTCATCCACAGTTTAGAACATATTTTTGTGTGTTTTGTGGAACTTTGTCATTTAATTCAACAACATTATATTTTGTGCAATAATCAGCGCCAAAAATAAACTATTGTCAGATTTATGAAACAAAAAAAAATCTTATTTTGGTGACTTGATATTTCGGTAAACAACTTAGTTGAATGTCGTGTTGCGTAAGCCCTGAGCTTAACTTAATGGGAAAGAATTTAGTGAAAAGAAAAAAAGAAAAAGTGAATCATTTTATGAATAACGAGAAGCTTCATGAATGGATAATGAATCAATAGAGAATCTCACGCTTGTTGATACAGATCAATTAAAGACACATTGAATGAAATTGTTCCATTAGCTCTAAACAATGTTTTGTGACCCAATCTGTGTTACAACATCTAGGACCGGGTCAACGGCTACTGAGGGCATCAGTTACAACATATAGGACCGGGTCAACGGTTACTGAGGGCATCAGTTACAACATCTAGGACCGGGTCAACGGTTACTGAGGGCATCAGTTACAACATATAGGACCGGGTCAACGGTTACTGAGGGCATAACGATAACAAAAAGATTCTAATATTGCGAACAAAAGAAATACAATAATTTAAGCTATGTGGTGCATTATGTACTTATATATTTCAAATAATATTGCTGTTTCCAACTGTTGGCACGAAGAGTTTTTTCATAAGTTTCTCCGTTTAAATGTATACAACCAGCTAGACTATAATTTAGACTACCTTCTAATAAAAAATCAAGACTACATTCTATACTACCATCTTTACAAATATTATTAAAAAAGCCACTAAATTCAGACTTCTTAATCTACAAAGAAAAAAAAACATTGAACTAGAAAATTGGATCTTTTTCAAACTAAAACCTAAAATTCACCAACATATATCATCTAGTAATCATAGACTAGGAACATTTAGGTTTAAGATAGACCGACTGAATTCAATCCACAAAATGCTTTAATTCATAAAATGTTAAAAATGATATAGGGCTACTTAAAAAAAAATCAACGAACTTATTTAAAAATTCAAATCCTGCAGCCACCTTATAACAGCAATGGCCAAGTCCAATCTCCATATCTTGGTGTCTAATGTTTGTTGACAAACTTTATGGACTACAAGTCTTCGACTCGGCCAGGGGGAGATCACTCGATTGCATTTCACAGATGTCATGTGACAACGCTATCCAGGACACGCCGTTGAGAAAATAGGCCACTGGGATTGAGTCCAAATCCATGACAGAAATCGGACGTCAATTAAAAGGGACTTCCTGGCTGCTTGCTTAATGACCAGGGCCTTTAGAGGAATGAATATAAACACAAGGACTCCATAGGGTGGATGGGTAACTCAGTGGGACACTTGGCCAATTAGGTCCCCTTATTGTTCATGTTTACTGTTGGAAACAAGGGGTTTGTGACAGCACGATGACTTAGTACTGGAGAAAATATCACACTCATACAAAGAACAAGCATGCTGGAATCTATCTATCTATCTATCTATCTATCTATCTATCTATCTATCTATCTATCTATCTATCTATCTATCTATCTATCTATCTATCTATCTATCTATCTATCTATCTATCTATCTATCTATCTATCTATCTATCTTTCTATCTGTTTGTCTGTCTGACTGTCTGTCTGTCTGTCAGTCTGTTTGTGTGTCTGTCTGTTTGTCTGTCTGTCTGTCTATATTTCTATCTATCTTTCCATTCGTCCGTCTGTCGGTCTGACTGCCAGCCTCTCTGTCTGTCTATAAATGAGTGCCTGTATATCTTTCATCCTGCATATTGATCTTTATTTCTATATATAGGTATGAGATGTAAGCAATAAAATATAGGTCCAATATAAATATAAGTAATGCAAACATTTGTTGCTTATAGATAAACTTTAATACTCACAACATGTAAATTGTATCCCATACAATAGATTTCACATGTGAATTGTATGCCTTACAGAAGATCTCACTACATATAAATTATATGCCATACCGTAGATCTCACAACATGTAAAGTATATCTCATGCAGTAGATCTCACAACTTTTCTGCTTCAACTATTTTAATTGTTCCACCTTTAGTTATCAATTTCATGCCCCAGACAAGTTATTTTCACGTTGTTTATAAGATAGAGGTCAATGAATTCGTTCTAATGTTGAACACATAATTTGTTAAAATGGTTATTGGTTATATATTAAACAAAATGTAAATGCGTCTAACTTGCATTTACAAAAGGGTTGATCAATTGATTGCTATGTTATTTGTCTTTGTGTAGCTGATAAGAAAATGGCTGTTAGGTGTAATACAATGGTTGGTAGCTTAATACAAGAGTTGCTAGGAAGGTTGCTATGTGTAGTACTGAGAACGTGTCTGTATTCTAGGATGGTATCACTATGAGCTAAAACTAGCTTTTGTGGAGAACGGACTTAAAAAATGCCGCCCTAATCTGTCTCATAATGATTAAAGTACTGCAGATGGAAATATCATGTTGGGCAAATAAATATAAATCATAAAAAATAACTAAACAGGCCAAAATGTCGCACGGAGAGGTTCTCCCGTCCGTACCAATATGGTTACGGCACTGACTGTGTGTATAAACTAGCTATTTGATTATTTTTTATTTCCCTGTATTATGAAGACCCCAAGAGTGTGGGGAGGTAGGTCATAAGTAACCATTAGCCAGTGGATTTTTTTGTTTCATAGCAGCCATAACCAAGCGTGCAATGGCCATGGAGGTACTTCGGTAGAAATACTTATTTAAGCTAATTAACCTCAGTAGACATAATAACTTTTACCTGGATCGGAAAAATTCCCGCGTCAGTCAGCGAGGGGTGAACCCGGGACTCTCAGGTCGACAGACGAGTACGTGCATTGTACGACATTTTGTCTCCCCCTCCCATATCCCCCATATCGACAGTCGATTGCCTACGTCACACGAGCATTTGTCCATCTCCCCTGCAAGTCAATGGAATTAGATTCCATCATACGGAGTCGAAGTGATGTTAAAGTGGAACTTGGAGTAGGCCAAAAAGTTCTATTAAAATGATGGATTGGAATGAATTTGGCAGCCAGGGAACACACAGGCTGATAAATACAACGTAAATATACTTTTTAAACTCGTATATATTTATTTGGTATGTCTTGATGCAATATGTCACTGTTTGTCAATTCTTAAACGGTTTTATGGTGTACTTTTATTCACACAATTTCTGCATGGGACGCATTGGTCAGTCGCATAACAGACGTTAAAAATCTGCACAGACACCCCCATGCTGACTACTTAACTATTAACACTTAACCAAAAGCATCACATGGCTGACCATTACACTAGCCAATTGTTACCACACGTCACCATCATGCTGACCACCACATTAGCAACATGTCACCACCATGCTGACCACAACACTAACAACACGTCACAACCATGCAGGCCACAACATTAACAACACGTCACCAACATGATGACGCAACACTAACCAAAAGTCACAGCCAAGATGACCACCACACTAAAAACACGTCACCACCATGCTGACCACAAAACTAACAAAACGTCAACAACATGATGACCACGACACTAACAATACGTCACCACCATGCTGATCACAACACTATCAACACGTCAACACCCTTATGACCACCACACTAACAACACGTCACAACCATGATGACCACCACACTAACAAAACGTCTTCACCATGCTGACCAAAACACTAACAACACGTAACCACAAGGATGTCTACCACACTAACAACTAATTACCACCATGATGACTACAACACTAACAGCACGTCACCACCATGATGACCACAACACTAACAACACGTCAAAACCATGATGACCACCACACTAAAAACACGTCACCACCACATTGACCAAAACGCTAACAACACGTCACCACCATGCTGACCACAACACTAAAAACACGTCAACATCTTGCTGAACATAACAAAAACAACACGTCATCACCATGATGAACTCAACACTAACAACACGTCACCACCAGGATGACTACCACACTAACAACAAATCACACACATGATGACAAAATCATTAACAACACTTCACCATCATGATGACCACCACATTAACAACACGTCACAACCATAATGACTACTACACTAACAAAACGTCACCACCATGATGACCACCACACAAACAAAACGTCCCCACCATGCTGACCAAAACACTAACAACACGTCACAACCAACTGACCACAACACTAACAACACGTCACCACCTTGCTGACCACAACACAAACAACACGTCATCACCATGATGAAATCAACACTAACAACACGCCACCACCATGCTGATGACAACACTAACAACACGTAACCACAAGGATGTCTACCACACTAAAAACTAATCACCACCATGATGACTACAACACTAACAGCACGTCACCACCATGATGACCACCACACTAAAAACACGTCACCGACAAGCTGACCACAACACTAACAACACGTCACAACCAACTGACCACAACACTAACAACACGTCACCAACAACTGACTACAACACTAACAACAAGTCACCACCTTGTTGACCACAACACAAACAACACGTCATCACCATGATGAAATCAACACTAACAACACGCCACCACCATGCTGATGACAACACTAACAACACGTAACCACAAGGATGTCTACCACACTAACAACTAATTACCACCATGATGACTACAACACTAACAGCACGTCACCACCATGATGACCACAACACTAACAACACGTCAAAACCATGATGACCACCACACTAACAAAACGTCACCACCACATTGACCAAAACACTAACAACACGTCACCACCATGCTGACCACAACACTAACAACACGTCACCACCTTGCTGACCACAACACAAACAACACGTCATCACCATGATGAAATCAACACTAACAACACGCCACCACCATGCTGATCACAACACTAACAACACGTAACCACAAGGATGTCTACCACACTAACAACTAATCACCACCATGATGACTACAACACTAACAGCACGTCACCACCATGATGACCACCACACTAAAAACACGTCATCGACAAGCTGACCACAACACTAACAACACGCCACCACCATGCTGATCACAACACTATCAACACGTCAACACCATGATGACCACCACACTAACAAAACGTCTTCACCACTATGACCAAAACACTAACTACACGTCACGACCAACTAACCACAGCACTTAAACACGTCACCACCTTGCTGACCACAAAAAAACAACATGTCACCACCATGATGAACTCAACACTAACAACACTTCACTACCAGGATGACTACCACACTAACAACAAATCACCACCTTGATGACTACAACACTAACAAAACGTAGCTACCATGATGACCATGACACTAACAAAACTTAGCTACCATGATGACCATGACACTAACAACACGTCACAAACATGATGACAACAACACAACAACACGTCACCACCATGATGACCCCAACACTAACAAAACGTCACCACCATGATGACCACCACAACCATAACACGTCACCACCATGCTGACCACAACACTAACAACACATCACCACCATGATGACCACAAAACTAACAAAACGTCACCAGCATGATGACCACTACAACCATAACACGTTACCACCATGCTGACCACAACACTAAAAACACGTCACTTCCCTGATGTCCACCATACAAACAACACGTCACCACCATTTTGACCACATCACAAACAACACGTCACCACCATGATGACCACAACACTAACAACTTGTTACCACCATGATGACAACCACACCAACAACACGTCCCCCAAATGATGACCACCACACTAACAACACATCACCACCATGCTGACCACAACACTAACAATACGTCACCACTATGCTGACCACCATACAAACAACACTTCACTACCATGCTGAGCACAACATTAACAACACGTCAACACCATGCTGGCTACCACACTATCAACACCTCACCACCATGCTTACCACAACACTAACAAGTCACCACCATGCTGACCACATCACTAACAATACGTCACCAACATGATGACTACAACACTAACAAAACGTCTCCACCATGCTGACCACAACACTAACAACACATCACCACCATGATGACCACAACACTAACAAAACGTCACCATCATGATGACTACCTCACTAATAAAACGTCACCATTATGATGACCACAACACTAACAACACATCACCACCATGCTGAGCGAAACACTAACAACAGGTCACCACCATGCTGACCAGAACACTCATAACACGTCACCACCAACTTTATGAACATGGAGATAATGGCGAGTTTTTTGCTCATTTTCGAGAGGTCGAATGCGCTATTGTCCCCGTTTTATCCGTCTATCTGTCATCATCCGTCTGTCTGTCATTACCCTAGATCTCAGCAACCATAAGTCCTAGACCCATTGTTTTGTATAGTCTAAATCCATCAGCCATAGTTTTGTACTGGGAAAAGGAGAAAATAAAAACAATAAATAGTAGACAACAAGACCTAGCACTCAGACTTAGCATAACAAGACCTGACACTAGGACTTAGTTGATGAGATAACAAGACCTGGCACTCAGACTTAGTATAACAAGACCTGACACTAAGACTTAGTTAATGAGATAACAAGACCTGACACTAAGACTTAGTTGATGAGATAACAAAACCTGACACTAAGACTTAGTTGATGAGATAACAAAACCTGGCACTACGACTTAGTATAACAAGATCTAGCACTCAGACCTAGTATAACAAGACCTGACACTAAGACTTAGTTGATGAGATAACAAAACCGGGCACAGACTTAGTATAACAAGACCTAGCACTCAGACTTAGTATAACAAGACCTGAAATTAAGACTTAGTATAACAAAACCTGGCACTAAGATTTAGTTGATGATATAATAAGACCTGGCACTATGACTTCGTTTATGAGATAACAAAACCTGACACTAAGATGTATATACTTTTTTGTAGGTCTTGGCCTGCCATTCCTGTATCAAAAGTCCATTTCGCGATCTGAGCTCTGACAGCTGGGCATCAGTGTTTCTTAGGGTACCGTTTTTACT
Source organism: Bulinus truncatus (assembly GCA_021962125.1). Lineage (NCBI taxonomy): Eukaryota > Metazoa > Mollusca > Gastropoda > Planorbidae > Bulinus > Bulinus truncatus. Next base: position 1,421,683 of record JAGDYQ010000191.1, read on the forward strand.
ATAAAAGCTATATTAATAATATGTCATTTTCATGGCCCCATTCTACACTTTATACATAAGATACAAGATTAAGGGCTCTAGTGGCCCCAAGAGTATCTATCCCCCAACATAAATTTTGCTTGATTAATTTTGGTCATGTCCTCTGTGGGCTGGTCATCAGTGTTTCTTAGGGTACCGTTTTTTACAATATAAGCTATATTAATAATTATGTCTTTTTCCATGGCCCCCATTCTACCCATTATACCTAACGATACAAGAATAAGGGCCCTAGGGCCCCCAAGAGTATCTATCCCCCCTAACATAAATTTGGTTTGATTTATTTTGGTCATGCCCTCTGTGGGCTGGGCATCAGTGTTTCTTAGGGTACCTTTTTTTAATTTTTTTTTTTCAGATATATGCATTACCAATTGAATTGATAAACATTTCCAAAATTTACAAATATTTACTGAAAGCTAACATACGTACTGATACATAACACGAAAATGCGCTAACACATCTTGTGTCCAGAATTGAACAGGCTTAAGATGCTGGTTTAGTTTGTCTACTCTATGATACAAAGTGTTAAGTACCTTTGTTAGTGAATGGCACCTTAATCAGTTTGTTCATCATGTAATTGGGCACCATGATGAGAATGGACATGATGACTACAACAAACACGGCTATCCTGGCTCGTATCAACCGCCGGACTCGTGTCAGGTGACCCTTGGCTGGAGAGAAGATGTGTTTGTACCTAAAAACGAAATGGTCAGTATTTATTAGAGGAACAAAGATAAAAATCTGTCAGAAGTCTCTCGGATATTGTTTTTTGTACTATGTCATTAAACATTGACAATGAAATATAACACTTTTAAAATGTGTGATAACTAGAGTTAGAAAGTTTCTTAATTGCACTTAATTTATGTATAGCGGTTTTCTTCCGTCTACTTCAACTATCATTCTTTCATCGCTACATATATGTCAATCTTTATCATTTCCTTCCTTTCTGTCTATATTACTTTTTGTCTGACCGTCAGTATGGTTGCCTGTTTAGTTTCTTCTTTTTGTTTGCCCAATATTCCATATTTCATCTATTCTCACATAATTTAATTAAACTCACATTAACGGCAGTTGAATCATAAATGTGTCAAATATGACTATGTGGTGTCAATCTGTTAATGATCTCTAATATAACCCTTTAATGTCAGTCTATCATTGGTATTTACTATGAATGTATGTTGGCAGTCATTCACATATCGCTAATAAAACTCTGTAATGTCAGTCTGTCACTGATATATAACTCTGTGATGTCATTCTGTCACTGATATATAATATAACTCTGTTATGACATACAGTCACTGATAATAATATAACTGTGATGTCAGTGTGTTGGAAAGGAAAATTAAAAAAAAAAGGTTTACGGAATGGATGAATAAACAAGGGAAACACCATATATTGTTTTAAGTTTTTACTTATTGACTGAAGCGACTTAATATCAAATGCCGAGCCATTAAGTAATATATTATTTACATATTTGAATAGCCAATAAAAGGGCAAACTCCAAAATAGCTTCAAATGTTAAAATAATTGACTTTTGGCCTCGTAGAAATGGAAAGTTTAAGAAAGATGTTTTTTTTTTAAGATACATACATTTTTGCTGTGTTTTTAGGTTAATTTGATTTTATTTAACATTGAGTGTAAAATTTCATTTTATTCAGAACTTTACTCGACCGTTTAACAATAATGTTGCTATGTAAAAAAAGACAAAACAAAAAGGGTGTTTATAAGAGATTAAATTGGACATCATTTATAAGATGTCTACTGGCGTGTCCGATATATCATTTGAGATGTCTACTGGCGTGTCCGATATATCATGTCTACTGGCGTGTCCGATATACCATTTGAGATGTCTACTGGCGTGTCCGATATATCATAATATAAAAGATTCAGTCTTGTCTAAATGAATTAGAAAAACCAATGAAGAAATAATCGCCTGGCTGCTGGCATCAATAACCAGTGTATCAAAGACGAGACGGGTGTCCAGGCAATAAAATTGTTTTTAATGAAGGGGTGATGAAGTTCATTACGGGGTCATGAGTCCAAGTAAACACGCTACGTCAAAGTGTCACTTTGTCCGGCTAAAGCGAATTTATCCCAGACCTGACAGACAATAGTGGACAGGCAATTGTTAACATTACTGATTCACTTAACATCACAACAATAGGAAGACTGAACACAGGATGTCTGTTTGTAAGTTTTCTGTCTGATAGATGTCTGTCTCCGTAGAGAATGGCGTTTGACTGCTTACCAGATGTCTTCACTGTACTGTAATGTTGTATTAAGAAGTCTTGACTGTACTTTAATGTTGTATGAAGTGGTCTTCACTGTACTTTAATGTTGTATGAAGTGGTCTTGACTTAACTGATATCTAATAAAACTCTGTGATGTGAGTGTGTCACTGATATCTTATATAACTTATGTCAGTAATAGATAAAAAATGGTGGTCACGTTAATTTACATTTGACCAAACAGATTTACTTCTGGTGATGCTAGAAATACTTTCTGAAACGTTTACTCTACATACAGTTTTTCAGTTATTATTAGATTCTATTGTTTTCCAAGGATGAAACACTAATCTAATTGTCTAAGACAAACTATTCACCATCCACTGACCAAAACTAAACAATGCAACACTGTCATCATGAAGCAAGACAAGTCATCACCTTCCACTGACCAACACTAAATATTGAGGTAGTGTCATCATGCAACAAGACAAGTCATTCACCATACACTGACCAACACTAAACATTGCAGTACTGTCATCATGCAGCAAGACAAGTCATTCACCATCCACTGACCAACACTAAACATTGGAGTGGTATTATCATGCAGCCAGACAAGTCTTAATGAAAAGCCGGGGCAAAAAACCGGGAAAAATTGGCAAATATGCCAAGAGAGAAAATAACAACCAACCACTCGTCACTTGTTTTTTTCCTATGAAGTAAATTGGGTCACTTGACGTCATAAACACAATCTACTCTTAGTGGAAAGTAAACAAGCTATAAACCAGAGCTCGCTGTGACACAGATTGAAAATAAATCTATTTATAAGGTACGACATTATCTAGGTCAAAAAATAAGTATGTCTGTTTATATCACTGTATCCAACAGATACACAAATGAGTATTTGAGTATTTACCAACAACGTAGATGAAGAAGTATGATTTATAATTAAAGTTAGGAATAGGGCAGATATGTTAATTAAGGTTATGAATAGGGCAGATATGTTAATTAAGGTTAGGAATAGGGTTGATACGTTAAGGTTAGGGTTGATATGTTCTGTTTATTTTTGTAGAAAGGTCTGTGAGTCGGGTTTCATTTTTGTTCCACTAAGGAATTATTTTTGTACAGCTTTAATCATGGATGTGTGTTTAAATATAGACTATAGATCTCCAGTTGTTGAAAGAAATGTGAGACTGTCACTGTTGTTGTTCGCCACATGGAGTGAAGTAAAAAGATTTGTGCCGCCCGGAACGGGCTATAAAAATTGCCCCCCCCCCCCCGGACTATTTCGAAATTCGAACGGCTTAAAAGTCGAACAACTTTAGACAGAACTAAATAAATTAAATACCTTTGATAACCTCGGCTTGGTGCGACAGGTAAATGATCGAATAACGATGTCAACGAAACCGTATGAAAGAAACAACATCGATTTCGAGCTTTTTGAGTGTGGGAAAACATTAAAGCAAGTGAATTTAATGTTAAGCATTTACCACTTGGCTTGGCCGACTGCTTTTGTTTAAACTGAATAAATTTAGTTCAGATCTGTAGTTCTTTTCATATTAATTGAGACACCTAGAACTAATAATTGTTTTTCTCTGTTAATCCTTGTTTAAAAGAAGGGGAAATGTGGATGTCATTAACAACTCATTAATTTGATGAATGTCTTCAATAAAATATGTTTCTTTTAGAAATAATGAATTTAACAATTATAATCGCTGTTAAATCATTATGTAAATAGAAAAAAAAATAATTTAAAGTTAGTCATAATGGAGTCAGCGTCACTAATGGAGTTAACTTCACTAATGGAGTCATCGTCACTAATGGAGTCAACGTAACTAATGGAGTTATGGTCACTAATGGAGACATGGTCACTAATGGAGTTAACTTCACTAATGGAGTCATCGTCACTAATGGAGTTAGCTTTACTAATGGAGTCATCGTCACTAATGGAGTTATCGTCACTAATGGAGTCATCGTAACTAATGGAGTCATCGTCACTAATGGAGTCTTGGTCACTGTTGGAGACATCGTCACTAATGGAGTAGGCGTCACTAATGGAGTAGGCGTCACTAATGGAGTCATCGTCATTAATGGAGTCATCGTCGCTAATGGAGTCATGAGTTGATCGATTCATCCAATCATTTATATTGATCATAAATAGATAAAATTCAACACTGAATATACTAAAGCGTAAATTCAAACAATTCAAGCAATATTAAAATTGTACACATTGAAATATCAGATGATTAGTTGATAACAAAATACAACAACTGTACAGCTAAACCCGTGAAATATTTCTGTTTGTTTAGATCAGACATCAGATATCATATTATCCAAAACATCTAAAAAACAGAATATATGTATAAAGACGTGATGACTGTCATATGATTCCGTAAACACACCAGGACATTGTTTATTTGTTCCGTTCTGAACTGGGTCAACAAATGTCATATGTATTATATTACATATCAACACAAAATGATAAGAAATTCATAAACTAGAACTGCTATTCGATTAAAAAATTTAATCGAAATTAACATTTATTTAAAACGTTTATCGCAAATTAACGCATTTTTAATCGAAAAAATACTTTATTTCTTATTTGTGTTTGTAAGATATTCTATCAACATGGCATTTTAAAAACAGTATAGTTGACTAATAGAACTAAAGTAGTCTTATTTATTCAACCAATGGCTTAAACAGACCAGTTTATTTACATTCGTCAGTTCGAGTAACGCTCTGTTCCTGTTAACAACACAACAAGAAACAGAATAGAGACGTTGACAAGGGACAGTTGTGTTAAGGGATGCTAAATATGTTTTCGCTAACTTAGCTAAAACTGGGTATTTGTTCGCATATACATTCCACCACTTGAATACTTAATGGGTTCAAGTCATTTTCAATAGGGAGCGACCGATATGCCTTTTTACCGATAGCCCGATACCGATATTTTTCCCCAGCATTTTTACCGATACCGATACCGATATTTTTTTTAATCTACAATAATGCCAAACACGTGTTTTTCTCGTGCTATAGTTCCTAATCTAATGACGTATGTCAACCCATGTTCACCATTTCCCTGTCATATTTCGTAACACTTCGCCCACACGTAAGTCTTGTTTACCCCCCCCCCCCCCCAACTTCCCATCACAAAAAAAAATACACACAGATGTTAACTAATTGTATCATTCAAGGTCATACATTAGAATTAAGAAATGCCAATCCTATTGTTTCAAGGTCATATCGCTGATGCAATTTTTGTGGACATGACAATTTCTGTGTACGGGTTTTTTTTTTAAATCTTGTCTGATTTGGTTATAGAATTGGGTTATTTACTGATTTTTTTTCTGCAACTCTGTTGTGAAAAAAAAAACAATGTATCGGCAGCCAAAAAACGGCCGGTCCGATAGTTAATCCATAGTGCCAGCCCCGTAGCCAAGGGGGAGCACTGGGAGCCGTACCCCCCCCCCCCCCGCTAGGTGTGGAGTGCCCTCCGCTTAAAAAAGAAGAAAAAGATGAAAAAATAAAGAAAAAGTAAAGGTGCCCCTTACTGGGTATTTGTGCCCCCTGCTTACTTTGACCTGGCTACGGGCCTGCATAGTGCCAATATCGGTTCGACTATCGGTCGCTCCCTACAAAAATCGGTCGATCCGATATTAACCGATAGTGCCAATATCGCTCCGATACCAATACCGATCCGATTATCGGTCGCTCCATAATTTTCAATGTATTGCTCCAGTCTGTAACTGTCGGAGTCGAACCAGGCATTAATGACTCATCTTCAGAATCTGATGATAGTTCCTGCATTCGCGCTTTCTTTCGTGGTTCTTCTGATGTTTGTCTATCATCATTAACAAGTCTATATTCGTTTATAATTATTTCAAGCTGTTTCCAAACTTCTTCAAATGTATGCAATCATCTCTGATTTTTTTGAAACGATGGTCCAGAGCAGTAGCAATTTTCAGCCACGATAGGTTAAGGTTCAGTTTGCGTCGCTTAGATCATTTTATATCACAAGTTGGGCTTTTGTCGGCATACCTGGGAGTGGGAGTGTGTTTGCGATTTACGACCGGATGGACGTAGTAAGTGAACATTAACTTCACTTTTTTAAAGATTTGGCGCTACTCTGAATTATCAGCATTTTTGTCAAATTGACGCATTTAGGTTTTGCGTTAAACATTTTTATCGCATTTTTGGTCGCGTTAATCGCGCCTTACTGTAGTTTAATCAGCAGTCCTAACTTAAAAATATTAGACAATAAAAAGGTATAGTAACAACCTACATACCTAAACATATCAAGATATAGTACTGTATGGTAACAATATTATTTTATTAAAGTGATATTTATTTTGTCTGTATAGCTAAATAAACAAACATTGTATCCTCATACTAACATACCACATGAGATTTCTCAGGAACTTGTCGACATAGCTTGCCGACATCGCCAAACTAAACAATGATTTGAACACAAGAACGTTTCGGCAGTGAAGACCTTTAGTGGTCACATTCTTATTCGACTATAATATCATCAGGTCACAAGTCTATAGATATTCTAGAGCCTTACAGAGTGATTTTAGCTTCATATGAAGTTGAGTTAACTCTTAACACAAAACATACCAATATATAGATATATCCAACTCATTGTTCTAGTTTATAGTCTTATTTTGAATGTCCTTGTATAAAGTTTATAAATTGAATTAATTGTCTTTAAAAAAATTTAAACTGTGACTCGGGAAGTAAAAAAGATGAATTACAAATTTATAGAAACAAAATGTATTGATGTACCATCGGGAATAGAGGAACCAATGGGTATAGAAGTATCATCGATCACAACTGGCTCAATGTTTCAACCATTACGCTCTCCCAGGGGACAATATGAGTCCCCTTTCCAGATGTCTCTCAATAACCATTTCCGCCCTCTTGAAAAAATCAGGACATAATTTTAGTTTACAAATTCTGCTATTTAAGATCCCGTCAACTTATCTGTAAATTTTACTTTAAATTGATCATTTAGATATAGAAATGCCCCAGACTTCCTTCTCTGGTAGGAAACATTAGTCTAAAAAAATATGAAGTTTCATCTAACTTTTACGTTTTATTAAGCACTATATATATTCGTAACGAGCATAGGTTTGACTCTGTGTTGGAAGTCTCCCATGCCTTATATAATGCTTACATAAGCTACTTCCTTTTACTTTGTGGTAAACTAAACTAATCTCTTTTTGCGGGTTAAACTCCCGGCGCATACTAACATATGTCTAAAAAGATCCCGTGGTGCCAAAAATTGGCCATTGAACTATAGGCTATGGTTGAACTAATGGAGGGCAGTACAAAACCGACTTAAGTTGTCCGTGGATCAAAGGGTACTGGACCGCCCAAGAAACACTTATTGTGATGAATTTCTCTCGGGATAGCGTGACTTTCTATGGTTGATTGGTTAACAGGGAGCTGAGTGGATGTGAGCGTCAGTGGCATTGTAAATAAAAACAATCTAAAATATAAATAATCAAATTCTCCCCCCCCCCAAACACCCCAGCGGGCCGCGGAGAAATTATTAAACGTCGACCGTCCGCGGAGAGAAAAAGGTTCGTGTTCACTGGTCTAAAGCATTTGAGAGAAAAACATTACTCGCTTACCAATTTAACATAACTTGCTTACCAATTTAACATAACAATCTTACCAGTTTAATATAACTCGCTTACCAATTTAACATAACTCGCTTACCAATTTAACATAACTCGCTAACTAATGTAACATAACTCGCTTTCCATATTAACACTAACTCGCTTACCAATGTAACATAACTCGCTTACCATATTAACACTAACTCGCTTACCAATTTAACACAACTCGCTTACCATTTTTCTACTAATGGCTGAGCCAATATAATATTAATTAATTTTAATTATGAATTTCGTGGCTGTAAGTTTTGTTATTTCTTCATATTTATGATACGTTGTATTAAACACATATCACATGATGTCTTAGGTAATGAACATAAATTACTAATCATGTCTTGATAATAGTGTTGTTTTAGTCCCAGGTCATATTTTAGTTTCAGTTTTTATTTCGTTTTTTCTGTAATAATTTTAGTTTTCGTCTACTTTTAGTCTTGCTTCTCATTTTAGTTTTAGTTTTAGTTCTCGTTGACGAAAAGTCAACATTTTCGTTAACGAAGGGTTTAGTTTTAGTGAACGAAGGAAACAATGTATTTTAGTTTCAGTTTTTATTTCGTTTTTTCTGTAATAATTTCAGTTTTCGTCTAGTTTTAGTCTTGCTGCTTATTTTAGTTTTAGTACTAGTTCTCGTTGACGAAAGTCAACATTTTCGTCAACGAAGGTTTTAGTTTTAGTTTTCGTCAACGAAAACAACACTACTTGATAATGAGTTTGTCAGATTTTCATTTGGTAATAAATTTCAATTCTTACATTTTAAGATTCTTTAAACCAATTTATGATACACCCAATACAGTAGAGGCATATAAAAAGCCCCTCATTACATCTCCAGTATTTTTAGCTGCCCTCCAAACAATATCCCCACCATTCTGAGCTTTCTTCCATACAACATATCAACCTTAGTGATCTGCCATCCATACAACATATTAACCTTAGTGATCTGCCATCCATACAACGGTTCTATCATAGCAGCCTTCCGTTAGTAACTCAAATTATCCACCTACCTTTAAATCATGGGTATTTCCTATCAATTATGATAATTTTTTAATTAATCATAAGCCTTTTGTCTGATAATCATGAGATTTATGACCGTCAATCATGACACTAAATTCCCACCAATCATGAGAGTATTTGTCAATCATGGTAATATATTTTCGTCAATTATGATACTTAACCTCCATTAATCATTAGACTTTCTGACCTGCGATCAACCAATCTCTTGTTATCCTCTTAAACCATACCACCCCCCAGCCCCCAATAAATAAATAAAATAAATTAAACGAAATCTTTCAAGTGAGATTACTTACCTAAACATAGCCAGTGTGACACCAAGCCAGATACTGATTGTGTGAGTCGTTAGTGCAAAGTCTCCATGAAATATCAGGAACGTCATCCATCCTGTGTGGAGAGATGTAACAAATATTACACATACATGACATACTTAGTTTGACATAGACAGAACATAACAGATATTACAAAGACACAAAAAAGATTACATACACAAGACATACCATTTTATTGCTGGTTTAAAATATGAGAATTTAGTGTTAGTTCAAAATATGAGAGTTCTTGCTGGTCTAAACTAATTCAATAATTAAATTAGTGAAGTGTCTTTAGTGTTACACTAGATTATTTTCTCTCCATAACATGTTGCACAAAATTACAGGTTAAGCCCATTGCGAGTTTAACATTAAGCTGTAGTGTATTAACTACCATATCCATTCATTTCAAGCTATATTCACTGTAGTGTATTAACTACCATATCCATTCATTTCAAGCTATATTCACTGTAGTGTATTAACTACCATATCCATTCATTTCAAGCTATATTCACTGTAGTGTATTAACTACCATATCCATTCATTTCAAGCTATATTCACTGTAGTGTATTAACTACCATATCCATTCATTTCAAGCTATATTCACATGTATTTAAAATCCCTACAATCTAAACAAATCCATTCTTACGTTCTTTGAGGGTCCCTGGCAAATATACATTTAAGGATCCTAGGCATATTAAGTTTAGAAACCTAGATAACAATGTTGTAAATACCGCCAATATCATTGCAATATCAAACAACTTTTTTCATAGCTTAAGCTAGCAGCTAGACAACCCAGACAGGATATTTCTATTTTAGCGAGTCTAACGATTAGCAATGGAAACAGATAATGTACAATTTCCCCACATCACTTCTTGTAGAACTAATAAACATATATGAAGCATCAAGATGATTTAGATAGAATTTAGAAGATGTATCGTTTGAAATAATTTCTTTGAAATAAATGAAATTCCCGACAGGGTGACAGTGGGGACAACTATCTAGTTTGCCTATCAATAAAAATAGCTCAACTCACTACAGGTTCAACTCATTTTGTGGTCTACCCACCTAAAGAATTCTTCTCTTCTGACACACTGGTGTCACAGTCAGGGGTCAAGCAGTAAAAATGAACAACAAAAGGCACGTAGCTGACCATAGTGAGCAGATCAAACACCGCCAACCAGGTTAGAATACAATTCACAGGGGTTCTCATGTGTTGACGGGTCAGCACGGATATGTTCAGCACGTTCATGGGGATCCCGAAGGTGCAGACGACCAGACTGACAATCCCGTGCACGGAGCCGTACGTATCACCGATCAGCGCCAGGGTGGAGCGCTCGTCGGTAGAAGTATTGTTGAATGTGACATCATGTTCATGTTGACTGATGCATACGCAGGACGTGGTGTTCCCATTATGACGTAGATCCATTGAATGAGTTCAGTTATAGACAGAATGCAAGTACGTGTGTTTGTGGATTTATTACTCCATTGACTGTGTGCTGAATCCAAGTACATGAATCTGTCGGTACACTTGTGTTAAGTCAACATTTATAGTGCATATGACCAACCTAATTATGTTAAACCACAAATAAATGCACTTTTCATATCTTTTTCTGCATTGAAAAATTAATCCAGTTTTCCATCAGTTGTTCAATCCATTTCTTGGTACAATAGAGGGCAGAATTTCTGATCTTGAAAACCATTAAACACACTTCAGTAAGTTTTATGCTCATTAAAAATTCATCCCAGTTTGAGTGATTTTTATATAATTGTACTGTACATATACTTCGTCTACACTAAGTACAGACTCTGTAAATCAATTGAATTCGTTGTAAAACTGTTATTCATATTTTTACTTTTGAAAGATCTGAAATAAAATATAAAAACATTGCATGAAGTATTAAATACAGACAACTGCAGCAATAAGGCTTTATTTCATACAGACTTTTCAGCAATTATAAACTAAATCTTGTTGTATTTTTTTTACTAAGAAACTGAAGCACTTTAAGTAACAAAACAGTAGATTGGACAATAATAAAACATATTTTGATTAGAGAAGAAATGAATACTATGTGATGAAACAGACTAGTTGTAACTGTGTTAAGAAAAGTGCAATCTACTGTCACACAAGTACATAATACTCATTCAAAAGATAGTGCGTGTAAATGTGAACATTTTCTTGGTCTTAACTAGCACTGGTATAAATAAAATATTAAATAAACACAGTTCTAGTCATTTGGCAGCATACAAGAAAATAGCTGCCAAATAAACATGATAGACAAACTTGTCACAAAGTTTCATTTATTATCAGTAAAAACTTCTTGGCTACAGTTGACAGAAAAAGATTGACAAAATATTAGTCTGTGACATTACATCATGCAATTAATATTGACAGTGATAACATGATTCATAACAGTACACTCATTTATCAACAACAAACAACATCATTAACATGCAATACAGTCATTCATTCATCTGTAACTACCATGCAACTTATTATTAAAGTCATACGTTTACAAGTATCATACAACATATACATATCTCTATGTCTCACTGTCACTTTATTAGACATAAAAATACAAACACATTAATTTATTATTTATACTAAATTACTATTGACGGTCATATGGTGACTCTAAAAGAGGCATGCGTTTCGGTCACAGAAAGTGACAAATAGGACAACCTACTCAGGGAGGGGGGGGGAGGGGACACAGCCTGAATTATTTGTCACCCAAGAAAAAAATCTTAAAAATTAAATCGTAAATTCCTTTTTCCACGCCAGTAGGCGCGACTCTTGTCCAATGCATCGTAGACTGTAAAGCCGCTTCTGTGGCTATGTAAGTCTAGTTCATATGAAGTATGATCGATAAAGTCTGTGGCTATGTATGTGCCATTCATATGAAGTATCTTCCATAAAGTCTGTGGCTATGTATGCAGGGGTGGACTGGGCCGCCGGGACACCGGGAAAATTCCCGGTGGGCCGCCAGGACCGGTGGGCCACCAGGACGGTGATATAATAATTAATAACTATTATGCAGTGATATTAGTGGCAACTAAAAAAATGGCGGTCCATAATGTCCAAACCAACAGCGGCCGTCCTCTTACGTCAATAAAGAGCTTTGTACTAGGGAAGTTCACGGTTAACCGCCATGTTAGAATTTACATCTTCCATTCTACTCTCGCTGAGTTTGCTTTGATAAAAAATCTTTTTTATTTGTTAGTTAATTATAAGTAGTATTAATTAAATAAAATATTTTACGGTTATGAGTGAGCGGAGAAATTAAGAGATAAAAAACTAAAAATTCTTGGTAAAGATGGAGCTAAATGCCGAAATCTAGTCGATTTATTTAAAGCCACTCCAATTCAAACTAAAGACAACGTCTCTCAACAAACACCTTCTACAAGTACACAACCCGACACAAATCAAAGCGATGACAACAATCAGCATTGAGTAGTGCCAACAAACTTGATTCCCACCTTACATTTTGAAAATGTTACAGCACAATATTTATGAAAACAACGCTGGCAGTGGCAGATCTAAATCCCGAAAATGATACTTCAGTTATCGATGATAAAAACACCAGTTACTATTTCAAACGTCCTCGACAGAATACTTAACAATCATTTTTTAAATTTCACCCGATACAACCAAGAGCGAGTGAAACTGATCTACCATTTACAATGCGCATCGAGTATTTTTCAGAAGCAATGGTATCAATAGGAATTGTATGTCATACTGTAAAGAATCTAAAGCTTTGTTTTGCACAGTATGCTTGGCATATGAATTCCTGGAAACGTGCATCAAAGATTAGAGGGACATGAAAACAGCAAATATCACGAGAAGTGTGTGAAAGCTTATACAATGTCTGTAAGTGAAAGAGACATTGATAGCATTTTATTCTCTCAGCAAAATAAAAAAGGTACCAACAAGTTCAAGAAAAGAGACAAGTGCTGGAAAGAGTAATAGAGATTCTGAAAATGATTGGAAAACGTGGTCTTAGTTATCGGTCAAAAAATCTTGCTGCCTATACATTAAACGACGATACAATCGATCATGGAAATTTCTTGGAAATATTATTACTCTTGTCAAAATTTGACTCAATAATTAAAAAACATCTTGATATGGTTGAGAAAAGTAATGACAGACATGCATCTAATTTGGCGAATAAGGGGAGAGGAAATTTGGTTACCCTCATATCGAAGACGACATTGATGCAATAAGAACAATAATAAAGAAAACCATTTCGAAGGAAATTAAATCTGCTGGTATGTTTTCAGTTCAATTGGATACAACTCAGGATGTAAGTGTGAAGGACCAATGTTCAATAATTGTAAGATGATATGTAACAGATAAAGTTCATGAGCGATTGATATGCGTTGCAAACTGTACATCTTCTACTGGAAAAGGTATGTTTGAATTATTTCAAGAGAAACTCATTCAATGTAACATAAATATTGAATATTGTGTCGGTAATGCTACAGATGGGGCAGCCAATATACTAGGACAGTACAATGGGTTTGCTAAATGACTGAGTGACGTTGCACCTCATCAAATTCATGTCTGGTGCTACGAACATGTATTGAATCTTGTTCTAAGTGATACTACTCAAATCACGACCTCTTCAATTAGCCTATTTCAACTGCTTAACGCATGTGCGATGTTCTTTAGAGAATCGTATAAAAGAATGGATGTTTGGGTCGATCACCAATAGAAATCTAGACACCAAAGATTAAATATTATTGGTGTCACGATTCCTTATACGCAGATATTGCCTGTCTTGATCCAGAGAATTTCGAGGATATTAAACAACAAGGTTTGACCTTAGCAGTATTCTCGTTAAATTTCATGAAAGTGCCACAGCGACTAATCTCAGAGAAGAGCTAACTGACTGCGCAGAAACGGGACAAATTCAAAAATTCTGTCCCCGACGAATACGTTCTCCAAATGTTCGATGATTCAGTAGAGGACAGCATCAGTGAAGATTCGCCACATGAACTCTGGGACGACCAAGTTATGGAAAAGAGTAAGGAACTTCAAAAATGCTAATTTGAGTCCTAATAAATTGATTTATAACTTGAATTGACGCATTCTTGTTAGTTTATATACAATTATAAAATTACATATTCCATTTATCGGTTTTGTTATTGTATATTGTAATTTGTAAAATGACCCATGACTTTGAAGGCCTCGGCCCTCAGATTTGGATGGGAAAAATGCACAAGGAAAATAAAATTCATGAAGATAGGGTCGCTTTTTGTTTTTTTCCCGGGCCGCTTGAACTCCCCAGTCCACCCCTATATGTATGTGTATTTCATATTAAGTATGTTCCATAAAGTCAGAGGCTATGTATGTGTAATTCATATGAATTATGTTTCATAAAGTCTGTAGCTATGTATGTGTAATTCATATGAATCTGTTCAAATGAAGTCTGTGGGCTATGAAAATATAGTTCATGTGAAGCTATTTAAATAACCTCTGAGGCTATGAATGTTTATAATTCATATGAAGTCTGTTCCATAATGTCTTTTGCTATGTAAGTGTAATTCATAAGAAGTCTATGTTCCGTTAAGTCTATGGCTATGTTTAAATGTTTGATATTAAATCTCTGATATGTAATGTCTGTGATAATGTAAGTGTAGTTCATAAGAAGTCTGTGATCTGTAATATTTGTGTTAATGTAATTGTAGTTCATTTAAAGTCTTTGATATGTTATGTTTATTCAGGTACAATTCAATCGTAGATCCTTATTTTTTTTAATTTGAAATACCCCCCCTTTTCTTGTCTTTTTACACTCTGTTGAGATTATGATCTCTATTGCACTGACCAGTATATCAACCAATGAAATAATCACATTTCCATTACAAAGTATACGCATTTACACCACTTTCTCCGTCCAACAAAAGCTGCTATAAATTAAAATATCTTGAACGAGCTCAACTCAAGAACTCAGTTTCCAGTATTGTGGAACATATTAACATTTTATTGGCACACAAAAATAAGATGAATTAATGCGCTATGACCTTTCAAAATCAAAATACAGATTAAACAGACCATAAATTTAACTAAAGAAAGCAAGACGTAGTACAAATATGTGAACTATTGTTTTGAAATTTAATACAAACTGCATCTCAATTATGGAAAACATTGTTAAGAAATTTAATTTAAAATAATTCAAATGAACGTGCAGCGTTCAGTAATAGAGTTTTCGTTTACAACATTCATCTTCATTACTCTCAAACACTACAGACAACGAGGCTTTCTCAACGTGCGTTTCCTCATTTCTGTCTCTTTCACTTGTTTTTCATTTCACTATCACATCATATATGTGCTTCACATTAAAATATTGAAAGACATTAATTGTTTTGTTTAGTCTAAATCCATCAGCCATAGTTTTGTACTGGGAAAAGGAGAAAATAAAAACAATAAATAGTAGACAACATTTGATGAGATAACAAGACCTGACAATAAGACTTAGTTGATGAGATAACAAAACCTGGCACTCAGACTTTGTATAACATGACCTGACACTAAGACTTAGATGATGAGATAACAAAACCTGACACTAAGACTTAGTTGAGTTTATGAGATACCAAGACCTGGCACTCATACTTAGTATAACAAGGCCTGCCACTCCCACTTAATATAACAAGACCTGGCACTAAGACTTAGTCTATGAGACAACAAGATTTTGCAGTAAGACTTAGTTAATGAGATAACAAGACCTGACACTAAGACATAGTTGGCACTCTGATTTAGTACAACAAGACCTGACACTAAGACAGTTGATGAGATAACAAGACTTGACACTCAGACTTAGTATAACATAACCTGGCACTAAGACTTAGTTAATGAGATAACAAGACCTGGCACTCAGACTTAGTATAACAAGACCTAGCACTTAGACTTAGTATAACAAAACCTGACACTAAGACTTAGTTGATGAGATAACAAGACATGTCACTCATACTTAATATATCAAGACCTGGCACTAAGAATTCGTCTATGAGATAACAAGACTTGACACTAAGACTTAGTGAATTAGATAACAAGACCTGACACTAAGACTTAGTTGATGAGATAACAAGACCTGGAAATCAGACTTAGTTGATGAGATAACAAGACCTAACACTCATACTTAGTATAACAAGACCTGCCACTCCAACTTAATATAACAAGACCTGGCACTAAGACTTAGTTGATGAGATAACAAGATCTGGCACTGATACTTAGTATAACAAGACCTGCCACTCCCACTTAATATAACAAGACCTGGCACTAAGACTTAGTCTATGAGACAACAAGACTTGGCAGTAAGACTTAGTTAATGAGATAACAAGACCTGACACTAAGACATAGTTGGCACTCAGATTTAGTACAACAAGACCTGACACTAAGACAGTTGATGAGATAACAAGACCTGACACTCAGACTTAGTATAACATAACCTGGCACTAAGACTTAGTTAATGATATAACAAAACCTGACACTAAGACTTAGTTGATGAGATAACCAGACCTGGCACTCATACTTAGTATAACAAGACCTGGCGCTAAGATTTAGTCTATGAGAGAACAAGACTTGGCAGTAAGACTTAGTTAATGAGATAACAAGACCTGACACTAAGACTTAGTTGATGAGATAACAAAACCTGACACTAAGACTTAGTTGAGTTTATGAGATAATAAGACCTGCCACTCCCACTTAATATAACAAGACCTGGCACTAAGATGTAGTTGATGAGATAACACGACCTAGCACTAAGACTTAGTCTATGAGATAACAAAACCTGGCACTAAGACTTAGTTAATGAGATAACAAGATCTGGCACTAAGACGTTGTTGATGATTTAACAAGATCTGACAATGTGACTTAGTTCAATAATATAACAATAATTACAATTCAGTTTAGAAAACATATTTCTATAGAGTTTATTTACTGTAGTACTTACTTATGTGGTGGCTAAGTTCAACGAAAATACCGCATAAATTAATTCTCGTATAAAAATCCTACGTTTTCCTTGTATAAACGGGACACGTTGTTTAATTTTCTCTATTCGTATTTTCTACATTGACACATTATTATCCTATTTTGTTCCTATCAGGCAGTTTGGGATGTGTATTAAATACATAGGCCCTAATTTTCTACAACATGGCACATGGCAGCCACAGAATGTGGCTTAGTTCTCTAAACTTGTTACAACTGTAATAAACATTAGCACATGTGTGTTAAATTTGAAATTCAAATCAGTTTCTTCAATGTCCTTTTAATTAATGTCTTTACTTCTCAAAATAATAGTTCAGCAAGAAAATGCCCGTTCACTAATTTTAACGCGTTTTTTTCTTGATTTTTACTTCTAAACCTCTCTGTCCACAAAGATCATGTTACTTAATGCATACTCATTCACCATACCCCCTCCCCTCTATCTCAAAAATGTTCACACGGAGTTCAACATCAGATGTCATTTCAAACCCATTGCACTTGTCTATCAAAGCATCAGCTGATCTTAACTAATTGTGTCAATCAGGGTCAGAAAATATAATGAAGAAAGAGAAATCTTATTGTACCAGGCCAAATAGCTTCTATAATTTTTTGTAAACGTGACAGTTCCAGCGTTTACATATTTTCTGTTTTTTTTTATCCTTTCTACTCAATTTCCGTTCATATATTACAGCTTTTATTAAAATTTTAGACTTGATTTTTTTTACAACTGTGAATTAATAACTACTGGGTAAAAATTACCGTTTAAAGTTGTAGCGTTAAAAATTGTATGTAATATTTTAATGTTTAATCAAGCGTTAATAGCTAATAATCAGCATCACTAGTTTTAACATTTTTTTACCCAATGCTTTTGCGGGGAAAGGAGTCCACATTGGAGGGCTACATGTGGCTCCCGGACCGTACGTTACCCAACCCTTTCTTGGCCCAATGATTGCAATCTAGATAGACGGAAGATCTCATCTGCTGTTGTAGGCCAACTACAGGCTAGGGACTGAGTGTTTCATTTTAGGCTTTTGGAAATTATAAGTTTAGCATCCCGTTTCTACCTACAGATAGGTTTACTGTCACCATCTGAAAACACTTGTCACAAAAGGGTAATGAACAATGCATATTTATGTACATTACCAAATTTCTCCAATATGGGTCACTAAAATTGTATAGAGAATGACATGTTCTTAATCTCTTTTTCTACCTAGCAAAGATTTATTCGCGAACTTTTAATTCATCTCTATACTTATAAGAGGCATTTGTTGTCTGTCTGTCTGTCTGTCTGTTCCCTTAAAACTCAAGATCCAGATAACCAAATAATGTGAAATTTGTTACACATACACATAATTACATGGGGAAGGTTATAGGACAGGTTTCGTTTCATCTCGATGGGTAGTTTAATTGTAATTATTTTTTTTTATTTTAGTATTTTACTATATTAAAGTAATCTCGACGGCGCCATAAATAAAATTCCTCTGTGACGTCATTCGAATAGAACTTGCGCGCTTTGTGATGCAAAGAATTGTTGTTTTTTCATGCTCCCTGATTTGTACAGTTTGAGGAAGATAAAGGAATGAAGAAGGATTTTAGAAGAAGTATGAAGCCATAATAATAAGTATATATATATATATATATATATATATATATATATTTATATTTATATATATATATATATGTAGAGAGAGAGAGAGAGAGAGAGAAAGAGAGAGAGAGGGAGAGGGAGGGAGAGAGATAAAGAGAGAGAGAGGGGGCAGGTGGAGAGAGAGAGGAAAGGAGGGTAGGATGGAGGGAGGGAGGGGGAGAGAGGAGGGAGGGGGATGGACAGGGGGGAGAAAAGGAGGGGGAGAGAGCGAGATTGGGGGAGAGGGAGATGGGAGAGGGAGTAGGGGGAGATGGAGAGAGAAAGGAAGGGAGGGAGAGAGGGGAGGGAGAGAGGGGGTAGGGAGGGAGAGAGAGGGGAGGGAGGGAGAGAGAGAGGGTGGGAGAGAGGGAGGGAGAGAGATAAAGAGTGAGGGGGCAGGGAGGGAGAGAGAGGGAATGAGGGAGGGAGGAAGGGGGAGAGAGGGGGAGGGAGACAGAGAGGTGGAAAGGGGAGGGAGGGAGAAAGGAGGGAGAGAGGGGTTAGGGAGGGAGAGAGGGGAGGGAAGGAGAGAGGGAGGAAGGGAGAGAGGGTAGGGAGAAAACAGAGGTAAACAGAAAACCTTATTTTAAACCCGGGCAAAGTCGGGTACTTGCAACTAGTAATATATAAGAGGCTGTTTGTATGATACGGCAGTTCAGTTAAGAGAGACAGTCAGTTTAGGAAGTTTAGTTCTCTGAATCAGAGTATATGAGTTCAGTTAATTGAGTTGAGTTTATTGGAAAGTTGATAAGTGTTTATTCATTGACTTAAGGAGATTATTAGTCATAGTGATAATTCAGTTCATATTGGATTTATTCTACTGTTTATATTTTATTGTAATGTTAATAAACTATTATGAACCATGGAACTTTAATAGAGTTTCTCATTACAAACCGTTACATGGTGACAACCATATTTCATTCGTTACAACTAGTTACATGACACATTAACCTGACTGTCAGGCCCATAGCCAGGTCAAAGTAAGCAGGGATACATCAATACCCAGCAAGGGGCTCCCTTTATATTTTCATTATTTTTTCCTCTGTTACTTCTTTTTTAAGCGGGGTGGGGGCACGACCCCCACAGGGAAATGATGACGCCAGTGCTATTCCCCGCTCGGCACAGTCATTGACAACATTCAAGGAAGCGACCACTGCTGTTGCCTTCTGAAAGGATGGAGTTTGTTGCCAGGTGGAAGCATCATGAGAAAATTTGTGGGAAGCAGAAGAGCATTAAAGAAGAGCAGCGATAACGAGGTCACAAAATCCTTAATGTCACATTATGAAGTGCTGATGGATCATTTGTGCTGCGGATGCACCTTCCTTCTTTCTGATCATCAGAAGATTTCTCCATGAATTGACTCAAGCAAGCAGCAAGGCTTTTTTTCTCATCCACTGAGACACGTTGAGAAAAGAGAACCAGAGGAATAAGTTCTGCACTAAGGTACCAGAGATGTCCCGCAATCGTTTTCAATGCAATCTGAGAAATGGAGAAAGAACATTTTAATAATCAATAATAAGCTTGATGAAATCCAGATCATGCAGAGGTGTGTCTGCTGGAATGAGACATTTAATCCAAGCTTTAATGTAAACCAAAGATACAAAGATACAGAATTCTGCATGCTTCATGCTTAGTTAGCTTTAATCGATGACGGAAGAGATAAATCTTCATGATGTAGATTATTTTAGACATCCACCTTGCATGATGATAAGCTCCTGGAACACGACAACGCACCCCAAAGTGAGGGGGGGGAATTCATCCCAGGAAGATAAGATTTAGATTTAGAGGTTCTTTGTATTCTTCACGTTGCAAATATCTTGAATTGTCTTTCATTTGTTGGATATTTGAACAACATTTGATGACTTCTTTTAATGGCTTGAGATTTTGCTCCAGTCGAACATCGTGGCATACACTAAATTCTGCCTGTCTTATTTTTGGCCAAAACGCTTTAAAGCACTTGAATAGCAGCACATCCTATCCAGTAGTACTACCCCAAAATGTCTTTTTGAAGAATTTAGCACATATCAACTCAAGTACAGTGGATTCCGCTTAATTGGGACACCGCCTAATCGGGACAGCCGCTTATTAGGGACAAATCTCAAAGAAACCAAACCACGAAGCCAATAGTAAATTTGTATGTTTAATTGGGGCAGCCGCTTAATTGGGACAAAAAGCCTCGGCCTCGATGTGTCCCAATTAAGCGGAATCAACTGTATATGATATCTACATGGTAACCAGCTCCTTACTCAATTTCTTTTCAAGAATATCACATGTTCCATTGATGTGGCTCATGTTTGCCGCAGTTGTGTCGAACGACATGACAGAGATCTTTTCTATCAATCGCCAATCGTTTAAAATATTTACAACCGCCTCTGAAACAAGTTTCCCTGTTCCTTGTTTAACTTTTGGCACAACGAAAAGCTTCTCAACACCTAATCCAGAGACGAGGATAGCGACACGGTTTTCCTACACTGGACTACCATCTATTGCAAGAAGTAACTTCCAATCAAAATAGACTACCAGTTGACCATCAACTTGGAAGCTTTCTTTGATATCAGGTGATTTTTTGGATCGATGTTTTTTTTCTGGCTCATTGCACGCTACTCCTTGACAAAGCAATATCCTTTGCTTCTGCATCACCAACTCTCGTCACGAAAGGATGTGAACTGCCTGTCTATCACTTATTCCAGTGCTATCAAGAGCAGAGACTACCTGTGGCGAAACAACATCCATAGTTTTCAAGCGACGTCGTTTAGGCAGAATTGATGTCGATTTCTTCGCCACTGGAAATAATTGGTTTTCGTCTTCCTTCTGTGGACAATCACTACTGCTTGGTACTGAGAGGTCAGCATGGTTATGGATTACAGCAACATCTTTTCCCTTTTCCTGTGCAAATCTTTTAAGCAACCAATTCTTCCGTTTTTTGAGTTCGCTGTTCCTTCTTTGCCAATGTTTTGTCTTCAGTTCCCATTACCATTTTGCGTTCAGTTCTCTGGTCTTGCAAGAAAAGCCTGTCTTCTTCAATTTAGATCATAGTGTGAGCATTGATGTGTGCGATGTCAAAGATGGATGATGTGAAGCTAACAAAGTCAGATTCTTTTGCACGTTGAACATACCCTTCTCTTTTAGTATTTTACTCAACCTCTCAGTACTTGTCAATAAGTACTTCCAACTTTTTAATAATAGCCTTTTTTTCAGCCTTAGGGATTCGAGATTTATCCTAGATGCTCAACAGTCTTTGCACGACATCAGAAATATTATCTTTCTTGGACACTTTATTAATTTTGTGTAAATGAAAGTATACACTCAAAACATTTGTCGCTATTGGAAGAACTCGTTCAGAAAAATCTTCAGATGGTTCACCAATTAAATGAACAACAGTTTTCGACCTAGTAGTCATAACTAAATGAATGATATTTATATAGCCGCAACACTTGATCTTATAACATTTGATATATATACTCAATTGAAATGCATTGGTGAAGTTTTCTAGAATTTCCTGGAACCTTCTCAAGTTTTCCACGTTTTTCTAGAAGCTTCTAGAACCTTCTAGACATTTCATAGAACCTTCCAGAACCGTCTAGAAATGTATATATTTTTCTAACACTTTCCAGAACCTTCCTTCTAGCATTTTCTGTGTATATATACTCACATTCAAAATTCATTCAAAATTATTTAAAATTTCAATGTCAGATATGTAAGTCAAATACTGTCAGATATATGAATCACTAATACAGTCAGATATGTGAGTCACTAATTCAGTTAGTTATAATCATGAGTCACTGTATACTGTCAGATATATGAGTCACTAATACAGGTATATACATGAGTCACTTTATAAATTGATATATCAGGCACTGTATACTGTCAGATAAATTAATGGCTAATACAGTCACACACATGAGTCACTTTATATAGTCATATATATGAATCACTAATACAGTCAGATATGTTATTCACTAATACAGTTATATTCTTGAATCACTAATACAGTCAGATATGTGCATCTAATACTGTCAGATATATGAGTCACTAATACAGTCAGATACATGAGTAACTAATACAGTCAGATATATGAGTCACTAATACAGTCAGATTTGTGAGTCACTAATACAGTCAGATAAAAAAGTCACTAATACAGTCAGATAAATAAGTCACTGTAATCATTAACTGTGTGGAAAATAAAACATTCAGCACAAATAATGTTTGTTAAGTTTATTGTTTGCTAATGACATTTAAAACAAAATTTGTCTTTAACTTTATCATATGTCTTTGACTACTAAGTCTTTTGCATTTTGAAATTATATTAATTAAAACAAATCTGCACAAGATTAATAATACGCCTTTATATGATTTTTTTCCAGTAAAATAAAAAAAAAAATAAACCTATATGAATGTACTTGTTGACAGTATAAGTCGCCATAGAAACCAAACATGAACATCAAACGTAACATTTGCAAAGTTACAAAAACACAACATTAATTAAATGTCTATATGTGTGTTGATGAAGTCTATACGTGTAGATCTATAATGATGAAGTCATCATATTTACATGTGTGATAATAAAGTTTTGATGTATGCATGCAAGATAATAAACTCATAATTTGCCTATTAATGTGCTTATCTATTTCTAACAAAAACAATCATCTACGATACTGTTATTTTTATTTAAAACTGAAATATTCAATTTAAATTTAAAGGAGGCTTATCTTAGACTCCTGATTATCTCCATCAGCTAGGTACTCTCTGATGAGACCCAGTGAGATATCGCTACATTATTTTATATATATTCTAATGAAGTCAATTTGTGTTTTAGATGATGATGAAGTCTTCATGGGTAGATGTATTATGATGAAGTGAAAATATATACATGTATTATGATGAAGTCAATATTTATGCATGTATAATGTTGAAGTCAATATGTATACATTTATTATGTGGAAGTCAATATGTATCCATGTATTATGATGAAGTGAATATGTATACATTTATTTTGATGAAGTGAATATGTGTACATTTATTATGACGAAGTGAATATGTGTAAATGTATTATGATGAAGTCAATATGTGTACATGCATTATGATGAAGTCAATATGTGTACATGTATTATGTTGAAGTCAATATGTGTACATGTATTATGATGAAGTCAATATGTGTACATGTATTATGATGAAGTCAATATGTATACATGTATTATGTTGAAGTCAATATGTGTACATGTATTATGATGAAGTCAATATGTGTACATGTATTATGTTGAAGTCAATATGTGTACATGTATTATGATGAAGTCAATGTGTACACATGTATTATGATGATGTCAATATGTATACATGTATTATGATGAAGTCAATATGTATACATTTATTATGTTGAAGTCAATATGTATACATGTATTATGATGAAGTCAATATGTGTACATGTATTATGATGAAGTCAATATGTATACATTTATTATGTTGAAGTCAATATGTATACATGTATTATGTTGAAGTCAATATGTATACATGTATTATGATGAAGTCAATATGTATACATGTATTATAGTAAAGACTTGATGTGTACAGATATTATGGAGTCGTGGTGTATACATGAATTATGATGAAGTCAATATGTGTACATGTATTATAGTAAAGACTTGATGTGTACAGATATTATGGAGTCGTGGTGTATACATGAATTATGATGAAGTCAATATGTGTACATGTATTATAGTAAAGACTTGATGTGTACAGATATTATGGAGTCGTGTTGTATACATGAATTATGATGAAGTCAATATGTGTACATGTATTATAGTAAAGACTTGATGTGTACAGATATTATGGAGTCGTGGTGTATACATGAATTATGATGAAGTCAATATGTGTACATGTATTATAGTAAAGACTTGATGTGTACAGATATTATGTTGTCTTGGTGTATACAAGATCAAGTTGTGATATAAATGATGACACTCGCATTTCATATACTGTAAAACAACTAAAATATCAACTCAGATTGTAATTTAGAGACGTTATTTGTATTGCATCTCTCAATGGTAACCTTTTATTTCTAATAAAATATTGTAACTATTGTAAATTACTTTGAACTTACTTCTTGAATATATAGCAATGACTAACAAATGAACTATACAGTTACATTTACCTTGTAAAAACTAAATTGTAAAAATTCCGGTTAATTTAAAATCAATTTAACTTTTGAAATATAAAATAAAAAGCAAGTCAATTGCAAAAGAATTAAAAATATAATTCAGTTTTTTGTTTTCTTTTTAATATTAATGAATTGTGAAATTTTAATACGAAAAATTAGATAATGATGGCTTGTACCAGAGATCTGGCAAATTTTACAATATCAATATTAACATTATCACTTTGTTAGTAAGGCCAATACCTTGTTTTATAAGTTTATAGTCAAACAATTTTTTTTATTACAGCTCTGATACAGTTTTCGATTTTAAAACTTTCAATGAAAGGCACTTAAAAAAAATATTTCAATACGCTTTCCACGGAGATAAAAGACTTGTGTTAAATTGCTCTTACTTTAGTTAGTCTGAACACAAGTTCAATATCCAACAACAAAAACAAAACTTAAAGAGTGAAGAGAAAATTTTCCAAGTCCAGCACGCACATGAGAGTGTAAACCATCCAAGTGGCGAGGGAATGGGAGGGCGACAAGGAGGAGCGGATGGACTCTAGTGGCGCTGTGTTGAGGAGGGAATCTGCGAGGGTAAAAATAGTCAACGGCTGCAGGTCTGATGTCAGCGTATAACTCCAGGGATAGAAGATGAAACCAATATTGTCTGTGTTAACTATGAATGAAATACATCGAAGGGATAAATGTCTGACAAATTTTGCTTGATGTATAGCACTCATTGATTGACAGACATCTGACGGGGACAATGACGACCTTGACCATGACCATACTTTTCATTTCAACAATAACTTTCTAATGAAATAAATGAAGCATATTAGCCTGAGCCAAAGCACTGAATACTCTGATTAAAATACAAAACATAAACACATCTTTGACGTAGCCATTCTTAATTTATGTAAGACGCCTTGTGCAGAGATATGTCTGGGCATTGGGAGAAAATATCAGTTTAGGCTATATGTGGCCTATGTCATCTTTCGAAGGACCAATTGCAGATCAGGTGACATACAGATTGAATTTTCCAACTCTCTTATAAAGTGATCAGATGGGGAATAACAATGAAGAGATTCAGGTTGCACACACTTTTAATGTAACTTACCATTTATATTGAGTGTACGAATACTTTTACAGTAACTCTATGAACATATATTGTGGGGACATCGTCTTATAGTCAAGTAATACAAATTAGGCAACATTTTTTTATTACCCTTAAATAAATGTGCCGATTTCAAAATGACCGATTTATGTACCGGCTAATATTTAATGTACGAGATCATGAAACATGTGTAAACAATGCAGGTGATGATGAAATTAGGATATTCTACAAGCAATACCCTTGGGAACGGAAGGTCGTGTGGTACAAAGATACCTATGACTACAACGTTTTGTAGGAAATATTCAATAAATCGTATATTTATGTTTCCGTGAACCTTTTAATTATTATTCTATTTATTGATTATTCCATTACAATTATATTCTTAACATTTGTCGTATTTCCAGTAACTGTTATATACCATGCAATCTTTGTTGCATCCCTTGCAATCCGTGTTACATTCCATGCAATCGGTGTTACAACCAATGCAATCCGTGTTACATCCCATACAATCGGTGTTACAACCAATGCAATCTGTGTTACATCCCATACAATCTGTGTTACATCCCATGCATTCTATTTTACAACCAATGCAATCTGTGTTACATCCCATACAATCTGTGTTACAACCAATGCAATCTGTGTTACATCCCATACAATCTGTGTTACAACCAATGCAATCTGTGTTACATCCCATACAATCTGTGTTACATCCCATGCAATCTGTGTTACAACCAATGCAATCTGGTTTGTGACCGTCAGTGTCTCAAACAGAATGCGGTAATATTAGACCGGATATTTTTAGTCTTGTAAAGGCTGTATAACCTACACGAGTTTTTCCCAAACTTCAGACATAGTTGTACCCTTTTTTTATAATTGTAGTGAACTAGAGGGTCCAGCAAGTACAACACAAATAATTGTAGTGAACTAGAGGGTCCAGCAAGTACAACACAAATAATTGTAGTGAACTAGAGGGTCCAGCAAGTACAACACAAATAATTGTAATGAACTAGAGGGTCCAGCAAGTACAACAAAAATAATTGTAGTGAACTAGAGGCTCTAGAGCAGTGGTTCCCAAACCTTTTGACCCACGGACCCCTTTTTATAATCAAAACTTGCCCACGGACCCCCAAGTGAAAAAGCTACAAAATGCATAGGATATTTTTTTTCTTTAATTAATAGAATTGTGTCGCAAATCATTGTCTTTGCTTTCCATGAATATCAACACAGAACCAAAGAGCGCATACAATTTGATTTAAACATGCACCTTAAGATAACGAGCGTACTTCTGTGTGAAGTAATAAACGGCTATTGATTTCATCAATTTTCAAACAAAGTTGAGAAAATAAAATCTTATTTAAGGCATTCCTTTTGATTTTATTAACTGCTTGAATGACTTAATCTAGTGATCCATGTAAACGTTCACTAAGATTTTTTTGCGAAACAATTATATCAATGAATGATAAAATGTTCCTAAAATACATTTGGTACAGCTTGTTATAAGTATGCCAGAAAGCCTCTTTATCTTCCTACCATTGCCAGAGCACCATCAGTAGCAACAAAAATGATATTATTCAAGGGTATAGCTTTTATATTGAAAAAATCTTTCAATTCAGTAAATTACGTTTCACCTTTTGTACCGGTTTCCGAACATTTTGCAACATTTTTCTTCTTTACAAATTTTACATAAGCTAAAAAGTAAAGCTTCGGTTCCTGGTAAAGTGAACCAGTGCCGTAGCAAGCTCAACTCGCGCCAGGGGCACAATACCTTTTAATACCTTTTTGTGCGCACCCCCCTATTCGAAAACTATATAACATATGATAAATATACAATTTGGATCCATTGGTGAGTAGCGCCCGGGGCATGGTGCCCCCTGCCCACCCCTCACTACGCCTCTGAAGTGAACTCGTTAAGCTGTATAGAAAATTCAGATGTTTTTAAGTAATCACAAAGAATTTTCAACGGACTGAGCCATTTCGTCAATCTTTCTTTCTACAGTAATATTACTAAGTGTAATTCTTTTTATGATTTCGAAATGTGGTTTGTGCAAAACTGTGTGTATTACACAACTGGTAAAATAAGTTCTTCAGCAATAATATGCAGCTTTCTGGACTCTGCAATCAATAAGAAGCATGCAGTCATCATCATCTTGCTTAGATATTGTCCCGATAAATTGTTGCAGTGACCTTTCTCGGCCTTTTGGCTAATATTAAAGTGTAGTATCTGCACTATAATAGATCTTAGCCATTTGGCTAATCTGGTCTAGAAGGCATACCATAGTCTGTGGGTAAAAGATCATTGGGGTTCTCCTGGCCAGGAAAAAAACTTTTAGCGACGGTGGTGGTACTGTGGTCAATGAGGACAATCCGAGACAATAGTATTCACACCCTTCCACCCTGTCCCACTCAAGCACACCGTTGCTGCCTGCCATTTCTGGCGTTTAGACAGGCACATTACACTCTCCCCTCTGTCCAAGTGACAGGGAAAAAAAAACAACCTTGCATTGCCATTCTGGCCGATCAGCAGTACACACACCGTGCTGGTCTGGTCAGTCTATGCATGTCTTAATAACCGTTTTCTATGCCGTGCCGACAGATTGTGGGGAAACAATATAGAGTTTGATGACGCCACTTCCGCATACTACGGTGCCCAAAGCTAGACTGTAGTACTCCTCCTGAGTTCACCATTATATGTCAATTCATGTTCATGCAGTTATACTAAAGAATTAAATATTACTATTGTTAATTTCAACCGGCGTCAACTTAGTATATTTTAGTGTTGTTCACTGTTGTTGGAACATCTAATACAAGTTATAATATTACTATTTTATATTTAACCTTTCACGGACCCCCTGGAGTTGTTCAGGGACCCCCAAATGAGTTTTAATCTTCCACGGACCCCCTGATTGGTACCGCGGACCCCTGGGGGTCCGCTGGGACCACTTTGGGAACCACTGCTCTAGAGGCTCCTGCAAGTACAACGCAATGATTTATGGCATCGATCTGTTATGATTTTAAAATCTGTATTGGCCGGTATCAAGTGAAATATTCATGTCTTATTTTTTTTTATTTCATTTGCTTTCCCATGGTAGCCGAGACTGGCACCATACAAAAAGGACATATTTTTTAATAATTATTTTTAACACTATTTTAAAAAAAAACTGAAATGTTCTCACAGTTTTTCCCTAGATCTTAATTTACATAATGAAATACTTTCCAATATCCCTGTTGAGGACCCCTTTGAGGGTATCCTTGGCTTGTTGCTAAGAGTATGAGGGCTGACTCAATGATGACTCGTATTTGTGTAGAGAAACACCGTCGTGACTTTCCTAATGCTAACAAGTCCACCATAACTGTCCCAGCTGCAGCTAGAATATCATTACTTGGACTTGAAGACATATCTGAACTATGTGGAAATGACTCTTTATGTTAATTAGCTGAAGGTTCTGAAAGTTATTATTCTGTTGCTATGTACAAAACAGTTGTTTGTTCTCTTTTACAGCGATAGGTGTCTTCAAATTACTTGATTTTTTTGTAATACAGCAGGATTAATGTATGGTAATGTCGCGCAACATTGTTTATTGCAAAACTTTACACTTTTGAGCTACCAATAAATATTATCAGAAAACATTCAAATTTTGCCAATTTTATTCTTATAACATTACTAACACATTTTGGGGTGGCAAGATAAAAACTCAGATTTTTTTAGTGGCACCCTTTATATATATATATATATATATATATATATATATATATATATATATACACATATATATATATATATATATATATATATATACATATATATATATATATATATATATATATATATAATATCTGATCAAAAATAACCTAGCCTACTGATCAAACTTAAGGGAATATAACTCTATGCAAAGGTTTTGCAGGGTGCAGCTAGTAATAACATTTTACCATTGTCATGGGTTGTGAGTAATTTGGCGAAACCATTCCCACTTTATTCCAACCCTTGACCTGCACGGCCACCCCCTAATAATATTAATATGATATTATACAATGCACAGTAGTATACGTTCCAGTTCTCCCACCCTTCATTCCTACCCCCAACTGCGTAATTACGTCATAGCGCAGGTGGCCAGCGGAACTCAGATGAAGAGCGAGGCCGGCTAACCGAGCAACGGTTGGCAGAAAGACGTTACATTCCGCTCGGAATTCTCTCTGACCACGAATTTCGGGTCGGCTATCTTCAAAAGGGGAAGAACCCGTTCAGATGTCCAGTTACTTTTGTCTTTGTCGGTATGACGTCCCTCCACCTCCATGATCCCCCCCCTGTCCCATCTAAGGCGGGAAGTTAGCTCCACCACCTGATTGACAGGGAAAGATGCCAGATGAATGATTGGTCAGGGGGGTCACATGTGTAAAAGTATGTGAGCAATTAGAGATAGTTTGATAGGCATTCGACTGGGGGTCCTAGGAGTGACAGGTCGAGATTCGACTGAGGGTCTCGTGGGAGAGAGGGTGAGTCGATCAAGTGAGAGAGAGAAGAGAAAGAGAGAGAGAGTTATATCGAAATAACGTCCCTTTGATTATTCATTTATATTGATTTATTATTTTTACCATTTTTGGATTACGTTTGCTTTATAATTGCAGCCAGCAGGATCATGCTACGGACTGGTGCCTTTATGTAAATAAATAGTCATTTTTGTTGTCATACAAGACTTGTTGAATTGATTATCGTCCCGTGTTGTACGACTAATTACTGGTGAGACAATGAGTGGCAGAAACACAAATAGAGATACGAGTACCAATTCAGTCAGACCTCATACTTCTCTAGATACAAGCCAAAAGATACCTCATAGGGGTCCTCAACAACCATTCAAATTATTGTTATTTTAATACAACAGATAGCATTCTATTATCTTCAAACGAAAACGATAATAATAGGCTAATCGACAATTTTTCAACGCAAACATAGTCGTACAAATTCTTGAGCAACAAATTCATTTTGATAATCGATTCCATAAGATAAAAAGAAAATTATGCCAAATTTGTATAAAGTTATCAGGTATCATATTATAATATTTAGAAAATTAAATATTGCTTTGTAAATATTTTGTAAAAAAGACTAAAAGTCTGTAAGTAAACAATTATGCAAAAGTCGACCAATCTTTAATCTATAGCCTATAAATAAAAAATGTGAATAGGATTCAAGCCGTAGTTAATAACTCCGAAAGTTCGTCACTTACCAGTTGCCTTGAAAAGTACACAGAATTTGCAGTAAATTACTTTGGCATTTTTATATATACATCACATCTTCTATATATAACTAAGTTGTAAGTACCCGGCTTTGCCCGGGTTTAAAATAAGGTTTTCTGTTTACCTTTTGTTTTCTCCCTCCCCTTCTCTCTCCCTCCCTCCCCTCCCTCTCCTTACCCCTCTCCCTTCTCTCTTCCTCCTCCCTTTCTCCCTCCCTCTCCTTACCTCTCTAACTCTCCCATCTCCCTCTCTCCCCTATCTCCCTCCCTTCTCTCACCCCGTCCCCCCCTCTCTCCACCTTCCCTCCCTTCCTCCTCCTCCCCCTCTCTCCCTCCCTGCCCCCTCTCTCTCTTTATCTCTCACTCCCCTCCCATTTCTCCCATCCTCTCTCCCTCTCTCCTTCCCCTCCCTCTCCCAAGGTCTCCCCCTCTCCCCTTCTCTCTCTCTCTCCCTTTCTCCCTCCCTCCCTCTCCCTCCCTCTCTCCCAACTCTCTCTCCCCATTCATCCCTCCCTCATTCCCTCTCTCTCCCTCTCTTCCACCTCACCCTTTCTCTCTCCCTCCCCACTCTTTCCCTCCTCCCCTCTATCTCCCTCCCTACCCCCTCTCCTCCCTTCTTTTCTCTCCCCCTGCTCCCCCTTTTCCATCTCCCTCTCCCTCCTGCCTTCTTTCATCTCCCTCTCTCTCCCTCCTTCTCTCCCGCCTGTCTCATCTCCTCCCTCCCTCTCTCTCCCCTCCCTCCCTCCTACCCCCTCCTTTCCCCTCTCTCCCCCCTCTCTCTCTGTCTCTTTATCTCTCCCTCCCCTCCCTCACTCTCTCTCTCTCTCTCTCTCTCACTATATATATATATATATATATATATATATATATATATACTTATTATTATGGCTTCACAATACTTTTAAAATCCTTCTTCATTCCTTTCTTTACCTTCCTTAAACTGTACATATCAGGGAGCATGAAAAAACAACAACAATTCTTCGCAGCACAAGGGAACTATACAGCACCAGCGCGCAAGTTCTATTCAATCATCGGGAAATGACGTCACAGAGGAATTTTATTTATGGCGCCGTCGAGATTACTTTTAATATAGTAAAATACTAAAATAAAAAAATTAATTAAAATTAAACTACCCATCAAGATGAAACGAAACCTGTCCTGTAACCTTCCTGTAATTATGTGTATGTGTAACAACTTTCACGTTATTTGATTGTCTGGATCTTGGAGTTATATGAAACAGACAGACAGACAGACAACAGATGCGTCTTATAAGTATAGAGATTCTCTTCTTCGCCCAACCATGCGGTACACCAGCCAGCAAGACGCAATGCTATATATATCTAGATAGATTAGTCGCGTTTGTGGAATTCCCGAATACCTCAAAGCAAGCAAGACGCATTTATCATTCAACAAATTTTTTATAAAACCAGATTTTTTTAAATTTCTAATACTACGTTTTGTCCTTTTATTTAGGAATATATTAAGCAATACGAGAACAATAGTGGTTTAAAAATATTATCGCGTCTAGACAGCTCCAGTAATTTTAAAAACAGTATTATTTGTCGTAATCATATGTTTATATGCTCTAACTAAGAAACTATTTCATTTATCCCAAGTCGCGGAAAATGAGGGAATGTTGCACATAAAATAACATTATCATATCAACTGGATTATTGTAAAAAATAATAAAACACATTTAACAATACGACTATGTGTGAAGAATAAAGCAATATTGAACTGATTTCCAATTTTAGAATTTAAAAAAATGGTGTATAAATATAGATAAGATGTGAAAATGCTATGGAGGCCGGCGCTACCATTAGGCTACAAAGTGGGCCAAGAGACCACATTCAACGCTGAAGTGTAGACAATAAAATATTAGATATGGTGACATCTTTTGTTTTGATTTCTTTGTGATGCTGTTTTGAGGAAAATTCCCAATTAAGAAAAATCATAAATATTTATGGCGCATTACAAAAGTTAACTGTATTAGAATATGTACGCATTACAAAAATATTAAATCTGTACTGAAAAGTGTAGGAAGAAAGAAAGTTAAGCTGTCTTGAGCTAGTCTAAAAAATACACAACAGCTACCTACAGGTAATATGGAGACTGGCATGACCTAAATGAAAAAAATACATGTTACATCAAAACAACACTATAGTGTGCTGGGGGAAAGGGTGGATTGAGGCAGACACAAAGCGAACCAAAATAAAAAGCAAAGAAAATTTAAAAACACCCCCCCCAATATGTTTGTTAGCAGCTGAAATAAAAAATTACAATTTAAAGAAAAAAATCCTGATCTTAAAAAAAGGCATTAAAATATATCTAACCAATAAAGAGAAAAATTAAGTCTGGCAGTTCAAGGTATCCAAATAATTGACTAAAATCTTGCTAAACAATAAAATAAAAAACAAGTTGCTGGAAGGTACCAGTGTTGAGGATCCCTATGAGGGTATTCTTGGCTTGTATCTAGAAGTATGATGGCCGACCCAGTGATGACCCGTATTTCTATTTGTGTGTCTACCAGTAATTAGACGTACAATAAAGGACGATAATCAATTCGACAAGTCTTGTGTAACAACAACAATATATAATACTTTACACAAAGGCACCAGTCCGTAAATAGGATCTGGTGGCTGTTAAATCATAGAGCAAAGATAATCCAAAATGCAGTGCAAAAATAATAAATCCAAGTATAAATGAATGGTCAGTAGGCATTTCCATTTCTTCTCAATCAGACACATAAATCGACTCTCTTCTCACAGAGCACTCAGTCGAATCGACTGGTCGCTACCAGGACCCTCAGTCGAATGTCCAGAAAAACTATCTTTCGTTACTCACACACTTTCTTACATATGACTTCTAGCCAATCAATTAGCTACGCTCCTTTCCCTGTCAATCGGGGGGTGAAGCTAACTACCCCCTTAGATGGGGGGAGAAGATATTGCACCGACAAAGACAAGAGTAACTGGACATCTATCCTTTGTCGGCATTTGAACAGGAGCCGAGCGGTCAGAGAGAATCCCGCGAGGAATGTATCACCCCTATATAACATTCCTCAGCTCCCGCTTCATGCTGACCACCTGCGATGTGACGCAATCACGGGGGTGGGGTAAAAAGGGTGGTGGGCGGGAAAACTGGAACGTATACTACTATACATTGTATTATAGATACGTATTAATCTTTTTATTAGGGTGTGGCCGGGTGAGTCAAGGGTCTGAACCAATTGGGAATGGTTTCGGACAAATTAATCACAACCCGTGACAACCAGATAGTGACCATTAAGTCTGCACATGATAGGTCAAAGTTCAAATTTGCATACCATGTATTTTCTCCCAAGATGTCAGCCTGTTGTTTTGTTTGATTGCTGTTTTCTTAAAAATAATAACAGTAATTATATTGATTGATATGGCGGCGTATGCTATGCCTGGGGGATGACGTCTATTATATTTTAAAAAATTTCTTTCTTTTTTTTTTTAAAACCACGGGAGGTAATTCAAAAGTCACAGAGTGCTCAATAATATATTCTCAGTATTTGTTTAAAAATAAACCAATCCGCCGAGTGCAAACTAAATGTTCGTCAGCATTAAGTTTTTTAACAAACAATGTCGTAAAATATTTCTTTTTACTTTAATTTGCAAATTATTATTTCGACAGTATTTTTTTTATCAAACATAAAAACATGATTCTCGCCATTAATCAAAATTCTGAAAGTACATCCAAAAGCAATGCATTAATAAACATAGCATATTTAGAAACGGCTGTACATTCAATGGAACCCATGATCCTTTGATTATAGTTTTAAATGGGTGATAATTATTTTTCTAAATTTTGCCTTTTTTAAAAAAATAAACAGAATTAGAAACAAAGGCTTTCTCAATATTTACTATTAAATTACATAGGGCGTTATGTCAGCAAGTGTTTGGTCCGTGGGGGTTTTGACTGATGAGGGCTCTGTCCTACACTCACTTTTTGCCTTACACCCGACAAGCGTACGTCAGTTAACGGTGAAATATGGCATGGGCGTGGAAAATGATATTTTTTTCAGCCTATCACATAAGTGCTTTATGGAAATTATTGTTATTCGGGTAAGGGGTAGTTTGAAAATGAGTAAGTTTCTTATTAACGGCTATCTCAGTTATGATTTGGCGTTTATGCTATTGGTCGAGATAAATTTATGGCTAAATTATTTAATTTTTATTGGAATATTCAGTACATTTATAATAGGAAAACCATTTTTATATTTTTTTAGAAGGCTAAGATTTAAGCTTATTCCAGTATACGATAAACTATTTTTGATAAAGTCCTGATGTTTGCGGTGTAACATTTAATGCATTTTACAATAACATTCCTAAATAAATCGAATTATTTCTTTTGCCATAATGACATGATAATTTTGTCTTTTATTATGTTCTAGTATATACAGAAGATCTTTAAGTTATTTACTTTATTACCTTACCACAATACAAATTTAAGTGTAATCGTTTGTTATTTGCTGATCCAAAGTGTTTGTTTGTACAAAAAATATGCCTTGTGCAAGTTTCACATTATGGCAGACCCACTGAAAAAGCAAAAGAGAAGTTTCCAAAGGATCGGTCTTAAAAATAAGAGTTTTGTCTGTGGGGCACCTAGTATTTTGTTTGCTTTTAGTAATTTTGTAGCATTACAATGTTTGATCGAAAAGCCGATAACTTAAGACAGTAACTAAAGTACAATGTTGCATAAATGTATTCTTTTGTAACTTCATAGAGTCATAATATATAAATATAACAAAGTATACTCATATTTGCAATTATGAAATAAAAGTTCTTAGTAAAGCACAAACTTCAGCCTCCCTTCTAAATCACAATGATTAAATTCGGTTCTGAATATTGTAGATAAAAAAGCAGAAGCGGTAAAGAGTAGGGGTGGAAAAGAGAACGTTTCCAGAGGTTAAAGAGTTGGTGCTAAATTTGACACCTAAACTTTCAAGCTGAAGGTCAGCTGGCTTCCGAATTTTATCTCCACAGCCTGACGGTGTTGAGGTTAATTTTATTAACTTCATCTTCAACTAGCAAAATAGTACTAATTACGCATTGACTGTAATTAGTAATAAATATGAAGTAAGCTATTCATAATAAAACAAGCAATTTAAGTCTTTTTCCGTTTCGGACAAAGGACATTTTAGAGCATTTTCGGACGGAATCCGTATTTTTTTCCGGGTTACAGCCATAAATATTGGTTCCACGCATATGGATTTAGATAAATTTAGAGAGGGAAGTAATCATGTTAAATAAGTATTACAAAGATAAATAATGATTACGCCCCTTTGATTAACTTTTATGATTTATATTTAAAATATAAGCAAAAACGGTGTATAAGAAACTTTATATTTTGGCCCTGAGAGGTCAGATCGCGAAATGGACTTTTGATGTACACTTGGCCATGGATATCTAGATATAAACACCCAGGATAGACAACCGCTAAACAAAATTTCATTCTCTAGCTGTGTACGGTTTAGGCTGACGCAAGGATTAAAGCCCAACAGACGGCATACAATAAAATGTGACTTTATGTCTAGTATAACATTTCTATTTTAAAAAAATGCTTTCTAAATACTTTCTACTAAAAAAAAATTGTCAATTTTTACTAACAACAATTTCTCATAAATAAAACAATGCTATCAGGTGACACACCGAACGCCATTTTGATTTGTTTACGTTTTGTCAGTCAATTCGACTACACTAAAATGGACTTAGATTCTGATTATTTAGAGGAAAATAAACTTGATTCAAGTGACAAAGATGAAACTTGGGAGCTCATTACTTCAGACACTTTGCTGAAAATATTAGTTTTAATTCAAGTTTTCAACACTTCCAAACTCACATGTAAGTATTGAACCAACATGCTTTGACTTGTCTTACCGATCTTTACGTCATTTATTTGTTCATTTATTTATTTTTTAGAACTTAAAATGTGGGAATAGTTATAAAATAAGAGAAAAGTATTACATTTATACTTTATTATATAAAGGTTTATGTATAAATATTATTTATTTAGTTCTACCGCTAGAATTACTTGTTACTGCTTCTAATTCTTGTGTTATTGCCAATCAGCAGATTTTCGTAAACACAAAAAAAAAAAAAAAAAAAAAAAAAACTGAGGTTTACATATTTACATATCTGTATTGATGATATTTTATTTTCATCATTATAAAATAATTATTGTAGCTCGATAAATAAGCTGAATTTTTTTTTATTTATGGTTTTCTTTACATATTTTTTTTATCCCCCAGGTCATATGGCATGATGATATGAATGACACATTACCAGAACCACCAAAGAATTTTCACCTGAGAGGGATCCAGGCATTCAACAACTCGGAGGAGCTAAAAACAAGGGAAGACATTAGGAAATTTTGTAATGCAGTGGCATTTAAAAACTTTATTTTACTTTGAACTTAGTAATTCATATTTGTGACTAATAATAGCAAATTCCAGACATTATGGACCTACAAAACCTTGTGTTTACCAAGGCTGGTTTGATCTTACACCAGACACCCTCACAGATTTCGTGGACTTATCAAGTGTATGCTGTACTTGTTTGGGTTACTGAACATTGACCGCTTCTGGTCTACTAAATCACTATACAATGGACTTTAAATAGAGCTTATGTTTCGTGATAGATTGAAACTATAATGAGCTTTCTAAAGGTGTCTAATCAAACTGAAGACAAAAACTAACAAGTTATGTAAAGCATATTTTTTCTTTAACTTTATTAGATTGTAATGTATAAAATTGTTTCAGCCTTACCAAGATATATCAATAGATTAAAGAATGATAAGAAATAAAGGTAGATATATTTTTAGGCAGTACCTAAGGGATAAGCCGACTAAGTGGTGAATGAAGTTATGGGTATTAGCTGATTCTCTAGGTATACTTATGATTTTCATTTATATTTAGGTAAACAGGATAATGGGCCTTTTGATTGGGCAATATGGGGTGGTAATGAAATTAATTAAATCTTTAGCTAAAGAGGGGTATAAATTATTAGTCGATAATTTTTATACTACTATACAATTGTTCAAAGATCTATGGAATTTAGGGGTAGGAGCATGTGGAACTATTCTTAGGACATAAAGGTATTCCCCAATCTTTGAAAAATATAAAAGAGGGATATGAGATGAGTTAGAAAGGGAGTTATTGACAGTACGATGGAGGGACAATAAAACTGTTTGCTATGCCTAATTATACATAATGCAACGTGATTTTGGAACATTTTAAATGACAGACTAAGTAAATGGGAAATTTTAGGAACTTACTGCTGACCAACCAACCATAATACAGGATTACAATAAATATATGGGGTGTAGATAAGAGTGACCAGTTGATAAAATAAATATAATGTTCTATGAAAATTATCATAAGCTGGTATATTAGTTACACTAATCTTGTAAAATATTTCTTAGCAAGTTACAAAACATACTGAAATTGAGCTTTGTTGTTATCAATAGACATTAGAATGTTAGTTTTTATAACTTAGATTTATATTTTTGAATTTTTCTTTAATGTTGTATTGGTTAAAAACACATCATTTTGAAATTTTAAAATATCTTTTGTATCTGATTATAATGTCTTCAAAATATCCTACACACAGAGAATTGAATGTAGTTTAATAAAAGTGATTTTTAGCTGAAATGAATCATAATGAATTTTTTTCTTCTTTGTGTTTGTGAATTGTTTAATTAATTTATTTTTGTTTATTTTTTTCATCTAAACTTTTTAAAAATAATAAAATACTTGCATAATAATATCACTTTGAAACATATATTGTTAAAAAGCCCTTTTAATTTACTACATGTTCATATATATATACTATAATAACATAATATTTAAAATAAAAAGCTTTAGAGAAATATTAGTCGATAAAAATTTTAAAGACATTGACGACCAAGATTGAAAAAGCTGGATGCTTTTTTTAACAATGTCAACAGAGGAGGGCTATTGAAGCCATCTGAGTACACTCTTTCTACTTGCCTACTAAATTGGAAAGTATTCAAGTCATTGAAAAGATCAGCAAGTAGTCTGAAACTATTTCTAGAACAAACAAATAAAAAAATTGTTTAAATTGTTGATAGAGTAACAATTGATGAGTCATTGCTGATTGAAGAAATATTTTTTTATTTCAATCATAATTTAAAAGAACTTATTTATGTTAAATTTTTTAATTGTTCGTCTAAAAATTATGTTAAGCAATTGAATGAGACCGTTCATGAAAAACCAATGAAAAAAACGAAAAGTAATTAAAGTTCAGATCGCGAAATGAACTTTGCCGCACACATGGCAGGCCAAGACCTACTAAATAATATATACATCAAGGGTCTAGGACTTATGGTTGTTGGGTTCTAG
This sequence comes from Bulinus truncatus, assembly GCA_021962125.1. Taxonomy (NCBI): domain Eukaryota; kingdom Metazoa; phylum Mollusca; class Gastropoda; family Planorbidae; genus Bulinus; species Bulinus truncatus. Next base: position 1,461,410 of record JAGDYQ010000191.1, read on the forward strand.
GGTGATGACGGACAGACAGACAGACAGACAGACAGACAAAACGGGGACAATCATTATTAAACACACATAGCCATAAAGTATATACATAAACACACAGGCTTAAGCATAACACATATAGACACGCATGCGTAACCCTAACAAATTAAAGGATGCAGTGTTATTTGAGCAAAGTTGTAAATGTGGATTAGTTCTAATAATAACATAATTATTCATAGTTTCAGGGTTCGTCCATTAATATCTCTAACATTTTAGGAGTCTAAGTGGGTGTGAAAATATTTGATAGTTGTTGACAAGGAGAAGGGTTGGGGGGATAACGATAAAATTTATTGACGTCAATAAATTAAATCTTTTGGGAAATGACATCAATAATTGGCTAGATAAAAAATATTTAGATTACCGGTAGCTATTACAATTTTAAAATTTTATAGCCCATGTATCAGTCTGCTATATTCTGTCAGAAATTGTCGACAGGGCGCCCATTCCTTATCCGGACCAAAACCCCCAGCGGATTAAACCTAATGAAAAAAACCAACGGACAAAACACACAGCGGACAAAACCCCTTCGGACATAAACCCCATGGACTAAACCCCACTGGATCTAACCCCTGCTTTTGCAATAAAATCTATTATTAAACCCCCCCAAATTTATTATAAAATTTAATATATTATACCTGAGGTAAATATATATTTATAAAATTACGTTTTTTGAACTGATTTTTTCAAAGTACCCCAAAGCTGCATAAGCCGTTTGAGCTACAGTGGTTCGAAGTTAATACCATGTTAGCTTTACATCAACAGGCAGCTTATCTTACTAGATAAAAGAAGCAAAATAATAGTTTTAACACAAGGTCAACCAGCCCTGAAAATGGATGGCGTCCGAGTTAAAGTTCCGACACTAGCCCGCCTTAGAGTCTTGTGTATGTGTTGTACTCGGCCCTTTAACCTCCAGTACCTCCCCGCGGTCCGGATGGTAACACTGTGCCTCAAAGCTCTGGGATGCTTCCTGCTTTTGGGAACAGCGGCTAAATCAGGAGAGTCCACTTTAGGAAACTGCCGTAATCGGCACCACTGGCCTCTCTGATCTAGGGGGAGCGCCTGGTTACTCGGGAAATAATGGGGAAACCACTGTACGGAAACTGATTTTAACTCCTGCCGCAGGACGTGCGTTGTAAGTGAGCCCAGGCATACGGATACTGTTTCCAAATGTTGGCATTGCACGCCGCTAGCCTCTCGACAGCAGGTTGGGATTTTCGAGGAAAAGTTACGCCCACTCACTCCTCTCATTCCATGAGATCACGTGTAAGCCGGCGGGCATGGGTCCATACCTGCTGGGGAAAGGGAGGCATTTGAGCTGCTCTACATATCAGTCAGACAACCCAACCCACCAACCCCATGGGGCACCCAAAAAGCACAATGAATAGAAATCGAACAAAATAACGTATGCAGTGCCCGTCACGAATGACAGCAGAACGGCGCTAAGAGGTAAGTCGCACACCGTTTTCAGTGGCTGAAACAGGTCGAGCCTGGCCATCGGCAAGTGCTGATTGCTCTGTTGGCACTACACCGGAACGTAAGACCATATGGAGACGGGGGGCAAACCCAAACAGTGGCTGCCGCGGCGCTGAGCCCCGTCCTCGGGTAACGCTGATTGCCCTGTCGGCGGAAAACCGATCAAAATGAACGACCAGCAGGGCACTGCCTATGTGTGACGCCGAAAGCTATACCCCGTGCTTGATGCCCGGCAAGCTGAAAGTGGCTGCGGAATGTCGAACCCAGTCCTCGGGTGACGCTGATTGCTCTGTCGGCGGAAAACCGAAAGTTACGTCTCGCAGGGCACTGCTCATGCGACGCCAAAAGCGATAGCCCGCCTTGGTGCCCGGCAACGTGACCGACAAGCGAAGACTCGGGAAGCGGTCTGGTAAGGCTCAATTCAGGGTTGTCCACCTGAATGTCCGTGAGTTAATCTCATGAGCCTAGAAGTCGCAAAGCTTTGGACGAGAATGAAGTTGATGTTTGAATGCAACAAGAATGCATCCTTGGCCTTTGGACTTTCTCCATCATTGGCTAATCATGCTTTCGGTGTTAGTGTAAGAATTTTCAGGGCTTGGTTACCCTATGAGAAATTGGCTAAATATTTAGCCGAGTAGCGCCCATACCTCGCAAGGAAAACGGATACGCTGGCAGTGGATGTCTATAAGTATGGAAGGAAGTATCATTGTGTAAATGTAAGCCCCTCCCAAGTCGGAGCTCACATCATAAATATATCTGAGGATACTCTACTTGCACTATTGTATGTGGTGATTGCAACGCCATGTCTTTTGCATGGGGAGACGAACGTACCGATGTCACTGGGCGGAGTGAGGAGATTTGTAATATTACAAGTTTAGTTCAGATTCTGGACCAGTTTTCAAATCCCAGATTATTTTCACGGCAGCAATGGGAGCGAAATGAGACAGGATTTAACCCTTTGTCTCGGCTGATCTGGCTGATCTGGCTTGTGTCACCTCTTTCAGAGTGCTCGAGGTGTCGGGAGTGATTATAAACCCGTTGCAAATAAAGTAAAAGAAATATTTTACGACATTGTTTGTTAAAAACTTAATGCTGACGAACATTTAGTTTGCACTCGGCGGATATCTCTCCATCTGAGAAAAACCCAAGTGCCACGCGCGGGTGCAAAAATGCAAATTGAAAGTCTTTAGGCTGCTGCCTTGGAGAGGGTAGATACCGATCGTGGATGATCGTGGATGAGTCGAAGTTACATGCACGGAGATGACCGAAGCAACCTTGTATGCCGTGCGTAGGACTGTCCCTAGAACCTTCCGCAACGTAGGTACAGAACATTTGACCACAGCCATTGCAAAGTTATGAGACAGAGGCAAGCAGCTCGTAAGAGCGAGCAGAATGAAAACGGCTGCCGCGCTGCGAGTACAATAAGCTAACTGAGCAGGTTGTAAAGAAAGAATTTTTAATGTTGACACACGAAAGAACAACAGAAGATCAAAAATAAAGCCGACCTATCAGTAATTTTGTTTTGAACGTTTGAAACGGTAACATTAAAGAGTGTCATTTTACAAGATACTTTTGTATTCATTTAACTGACAGACAGATAAAAAAATAAAATTTTCTTTTCTGCTGTTCACTAAAACATTGAACAAATAGTTTATAGTATGAAAGTGAATGAATGAAAGAATATAAGAGTAACATTTATAGACATTTACGCGCAAAGCAAAAACTTCAAAAGAAGATCAAAAGAAAAATGTGTCCTTCATTTCGGTGACTGTGGTTGTCATTTCTGACGCGTGCTCCTAGTTTGAAACAATGGAACCGGTGTCAAACATGTTTTTGGGACATCTTTTAAGTGGAGAGTGTGTTAAAAATGTGACATGGTGGGGAAAGGGGGGGGGAGAGAATAAAGAAAAAAACGTTAATAATAAGTGAGCGACAACTTTCTGGCTATACTATTATTTTATGAAAGAAAAGTTACATTTGAGATATATAAATGACGTGTGTATTTTTTTTTGGAATGGGAAATGGATGGTAGGGTAAACAGACTTACGTGTGGGCGAAGTGAAGCAAAATATGACAGAGAGGGAGGGAAGAGGGGTTGACATACTTCATTAGTTCTAAAACTATGGTACGAAAAAAAAAGGTGTTAGACATTGTTGTTAAATGAAAAGAAACAATCGCATCATTGACGTGATTGATACATGTCCGTAAACTGGTCTCAACAACTAATTCAATAGACATATAAGCTAATGCTTAATAAATATGTTATAATTCATTAAACCTCTTCGTAAATTAAAATGACTTGTTTATTATGTCAATGTTATGCTTTGATATTATGACATATTAGTTTGAATACAAACAATTATATTGTGTCGATTAAAATGTGAGCATTAATTTGCGATTAAAATTTTTAATCATGCGTTAATTTCGATCAATTTTTTTAATCGAACAGCAGCTCAAATAAAAACGTATTTAAATATAGAATGAATGCAAAATACTGAAATAACGATAGCAGAGCTGAGATTGAAGTATTTGGTTTCAGCAGGTAAGACTGGATTCACACTTAGAACTGTACTGTACTTAATTTTCTTCTTTCACACGAAACACTTCGTATTTTAAGGCCTTGATCTGTCATGTTCATATTTCACAATTAGTGAAGAACTGATAAATAATAAAAAAATTGTTGTTTCTGTTGAAAACAAGCAGAACACAACTGGAATGAGGTACTTGTTGCAGCAGGGAAGACTAGAATGGCATTTTGAATTGCATATAATTTTCTTTTCACACAAAGACACCTCATAGTTTGGCATTTTGTCTTGTATATTCATTTGACGAATCCTTGCCGTTTCCAGACTGAACACACTATATATGGACATCAAGAGTAGCTGCAGTGAATACAATGAAGTAACAAAATTGTATGGTTTACTTCAAAAAGTATTCCACATTATGTGGGATGTTTTTATAGTAAACCTGAAGCGGTCAAAAGTATTCGCTACTTTCTTTTAATAGGTTCTCATTTCTGTGTAGGCTTATGCTCATATATTACCAAGATTATTATTAACGATTGCCTAAGTCAGTAAGTCACTTCAAAGCACAGACATATCCAACAACACTAGGGTCACATGCTTGGAAGTTTATATGGCCATTCAGAGAATGTAGAATGCTGAAATAAAAATCACGACAAGGGCTACAGACAATGATAAAAGATGGTTCTTCCAGACCTATTTTTAGAAAAGAAAGACGTATGAAGATACTACATACTTACTGTGTTAATATATATATATTTCCCCCTTAGCCCTACTGGGTTCATCGGGGCAGATGAAGTGTAGAGCTCATCTGTTTCTATAACCTCGGCATATGTAGAGATTGTGTGGTTAGCAACAACGCCCAGCCGCTTTACTTCCCCAACTTATGTCACGTAACCATTTATATTGGTAATTTGTAGGACGAATTTGCACCAAATTACACCTGGAAATCCCATGGTTCTCACTCAGGATCGAACCCACGACTCTCACTTCTAGAATCGAGCATCTACACCATCGGCCAATCGTCCCTTGTAGTATATATATTAGGGTGTCCCAAAATCCAAGTTTTGAACTGTTCAATGCACAATCCCTAAAAGCTTTCTTATGGGCCACAATTAGCAAAGGAAAAATTCAGTCCATTTGGGTAAAGTTTAGGGGTCCCTTCAACCGCTTCAAAATTATGTGCTTGAGCTGAAAATCGCGACATTGATTTGATACAGCTTTATTATTTTATTTAATTTGACAAAGAGTTAAAGACTAACAATCAATAATATTATAAAATAATAATATATGACATATACATATAGTTTTCATATTGTAAATGAAATTATTTAACAAATTAGCTGAAGATGTTCGAAGATGTCAGTAATTTCAACAGCAGTTTCGCAACCGTTTGCGCGTTTAGTTAGTTGTTACATTCACCTAAGTTCGTCACGGCGGCATTTTTTATAGTCTTTTCGATGCTTCTCCACCACTTGAAGCAAATATTGCAGTTGTACTTCATCCTTTGTTATTGTATTAAAGTTCTGAATTAGGGCGACACCACGTTCAGCACAGTCATTGGTGCAGGGCAAGTTGCTGTGACAAAAGTGCGCTGCAGCTTTAAATGACTGTGATTCTGGCCACAGCTCGATGGGCCCAGCAAGAAAGCTGTCATCAATTCCAGCAGTTTGAAAGAAGTTGCGCGAACAACATAGCTCTGCAGCACTCTGTGGAAGGGATGTGATTGGGCGTGGGCCTCTATCATCTTTGATGTTCAGCACCATTTGCTTTTTCTCATCAGCATTAAGCAAATTCGAACAGCGCTAGAGTTGCAAGCTCTTGGCTTAGATACCAGGAGTGACGTTCCATCATCTTCAGGCCAACATTACGCAGCTTGTCATCTTGATAGTCTCGGAGACGTTGAATCAAGTAAACGCCGCTAATTGGTGCATCTGCAGCAGACCTGTTGTAAACCATGACTGGACATACACCGAAACAACAAACCGATTAAAACGCTGAATACCTTGCAGTTCACGAGACGTCAGATTAATAATGGTTTCGTTGCCATCAAACAAGAGTTCAATCTTTTTTTGGCGCGAGTAGATAGCTTCGCCATCCAGCGGGCCCCGTGAAGAGCACCAGGTTTTCTGATGATCAACTTAACACTATCCAGCCCAACCATGAATGCAGCAAGGCAAAGAAATTCCTTGTAGTCATCTCTGGGTTGAGTTTGAACCAACTGCTCAGTTAAAAATGCCTTTAAGGAAGCTGATGCTGACATCATTGGAGATTCCCGTTTTGTGGTTGGTGGCTGTTAAGTTTGGACCAGTTTGCTCGAATCGCTTAAAGATAAGGATCTCTGGTCCAGTTGATGGTCCTAAGCACACATTGAATGTGTCCGATAGCAGAACTTCAAGCATGTGGTGTCTACATGCAAGCCACAACAAGTTCTCGTCCAATGTGGTTCTCCAGTAGAGTGCATGCACCTTTCACTCTACCAGTATTTGATGCTGTCGTATCAAAGCACATTCCCACGATGGTGGAGTCAGTGTTCCACGATCAGTTGTTCCAATAAACAGCGCTTGCAGCTGCTTCTCCCGTCCCAGAAGCCAACTTTTTGAACCCCAGCTTCTGACTGCCATCATCAAGTGAGGTTAGAGAACAGGCAGTCGATCAACTTGCTCACATTCAGCACCAGCTGCACCACCTGTAATATCTGGAAGAAGTTTCCCATCCCAGTGAACTACTGCCTTGAGCTGCAATATTCTGCCCCCTGATTTCCTCTGATGCTTCTGCACGACAACGCTTACGCAGACGATGGACAGTACTTTTGAAAGTACAGAAGATGAAGTGGAACAGCCTGCTTCATTGAGCACACTAGCTATGATCATAGTCGACTTTCGTATGCTGGTGTTGGTTCGATCTAACGCAGCTGCAACAGTGGACGATATGACATGTTGTCGTTTGTGTATTTTGGAACCCTGACTCGACGGTGCACTTTTGGTTTGACGTCGAATTCATTGTCGGATTCTGTCATATCTCCTCCGTCTTCTTCAGAGCTGGATGCCGATGCCAATGGCGTTGTTTGGGTGAGAATCACATCCACCTACTCTGCACTTCCGCTGTAGCAGCAGCAGCTGCAACTTCCCGTCCATGGACTTGCTCCTTACGTTTGGCATAACGTTTTCCTCGTGCTGCTAGCTTTCTATCCAAAGAACCAATAGATCCCGATCTTTGACTCTTGCTGCAATTTCAGAAAGTTCAAATCCTCCTCATTCCTTATCATTGTCTTTGAGTTGGCATGGCTGATATCAAACAGCTTGTCTAGTTTCTCCGTAAACTTCCTCCGGTTCAAACGGTCACTATTGTTGCATCTGGAACGATTTTTCGACAATCGAACATGTTCGGCGTACAGATCCTTGGATCTTTTTGACAATGTGATTCTTGTGTCGTGTGGGCAGCCTTGACTTCATCCAGAATGGTATCAGTTGGTCATGTACCTGATGTGCACTTTCGCTAATTGGAGAGCTGTTTCGACCGTTGGTAATAAACAAAGTTACGCAAACTTCTCGACCCGATGGAAGACGGGCACCAGATATCATCTCCAGAGGGTAGCCAATCAACCATACTTTACTACCACTTCTAGAACTCCTAGTTTGTAACATCTTCGTTGACATTCTAAGACCCTGTCTATTTCCTCAAGAGTGAATCAATCAGTACAGTTCAATTAATCTCACAGTTTTGAATAATAATTAGTTAAATGCTTCACAAATTTACTTAAAACACACAACTAACAACTAGACTTCATTAATAACTCCACTGCTTTACAAACTAAGATGGTTTCCAAGTCACATGACCAGTGATGTGACATTGGTATGGCAGGCCATTATTTCAAAAGTAAAATTAATAAAGCATAAAAATATTTGTCATATATTGCTAACATGAGGAAGTTGAACTAATCTTTCTGACCCTTGAGGGACCCTCACCTGTTCTGAATGAGGTACCATTTTTGGGACTATTGCAGCTAATTATAAGGAAACTTTTAGAAGGTGTGCTATTTGAGATTTAATGAATTTTTAAAAATTTGAAATTCTGGGACACCCTAATATATATATATATATATATATATATATATATATATATACATATAGTTATATATATAGTTATATATGTAGTTATATATTGTTATATTTTGTTATGTCTCCAATTATATTACTTTTGTACTTTTCGGTAGTTTAATGTTTGATCTGTATTCCAATATATTTCCTGTGTATTTTTGTTAAGAAGAACAAATATTAGCACAACATATTTCACTTACATTTAGAGGTAAGGGATTAGCGATTGCATGGTCCATACAAATGGATCTGTTTCATTAGTGCGTGATACACTAAAACTATGACTGATGTCTTCACTCAGTTGTTATATCTTGGACTGAGCTACTCCATATCCCATATTTTAACAAAGTCAGACTTAGAATTTTTCACCTGTGTCAATCAAGCAATAAAAAATAGTATTAATTGATTCAGTGTAAATTTAATATATGTATATTAGGGTGCATCACCAAAAAAAGTCTAATATTTGATCTGTCTGCTATTTAAATTTGTTCCATTGATCAAAAGCATTGTAAAATAAAAATATTTGATAATATTTAGACGTCCCCCGGACTTCAACAAAGTTTGCATTATTAAGTGAAACTATATAAAACCATCCTTACTTGTAAAGTCTTACATACAAAAAGTGAATCGCTAAATAAATTGTTTTATAACCATTGCTTTAAAATGTTTGGCAGCGATGATTGATTTTGATGAACAATTGTGCTAGATATTAAAGTTAAAATTCAAATTTTTATTACCAAAATAACACTTGTCCTTACCGCACATTGAAGACCAAGGTAAACATTTTAATTTTTTAATTTTTATCATTTTAATTTCTGATACAAACGACATTTAAAATCAGAACATACAAATAATATTGTTACTTCTGTGTTGAACAGAAAAATATAACTCATTAAACTTTAAGATTAAATCTAACTATAAAATATTATATTTGAACTCCAATAGAATATTTTGAATTTTCAATACAATTAAAGTGCATGTTTTTTTAAGGTGCTGTTTGGGTGATAAGGAACACAACAATACGTTTTTTAAAACTTCTAAGTGAAATGCTGACTGACTCTGACACCACTTCAACAGTGTCATATCCAGTTATTACTGCGCCTCCTGCCTCACGAACAAATAAACCACAAACTCGTCGGAAAACTGAATTGTTTGGCATTGGTCCTGCAATCTGTGTTGATGATGCTACAATTACTGGTATTCGACTACCAACTTGTTTACAAGTTTTGAGGTGCATGATGTATCACTGCAACGTAGCAGCACACAGTGAGCGTCCAGGTTCTCTTGGTGCACCTTTTCGATTTACAACTGCCTAAATTGTGCTGAATCAAGTTACTGCTTTCTACGAAAAAGCAAACATTCCAATGGTGACAGAGAGGAGAGCATGTGAGAAGATTGTTCAGCTTCTTGATGAAAACAATAAACTTCGTTCAATGGATAAAAGTCGCCGAGACACACCAGCCACCAAACGTAAACTGGAACAAATGAAATCTATGTTGCAATAACTTTTCAACTGTGACCACCAGCAGTCGACTATTATCAAGAATGCGGAAGATCTAGCATTCTTGAAGTCTATAAAGAGACAGGTCATCCAGCTTTGGATCATTTGACAAAATACTTGCAAAAAGTCGCTCGACGCCATTCACGAGATGCCGCAGCATTGGAACGTCAGAAACGCGCAAGAGAAGAAAATGCAGGATGTTCAATGATATCAGTGCCTCCCAACGAGGGTAGCAGTGACGAACCCGATGATTCTACTTCTAAATCTCGGATCTCGTTTTTACGTATCCATCACTAGCAGTGCCATGTTATCCCTATCAATATCCAAAATGTTGTTTTGTCTACTAGATTCAGGGTATTGTTTTGTACTGTTTTCTTTATTAGCTTGTGCTCTAGTCATTACATTTAATTTTTTAGTTAGGTTGTAACTATGTTTTTGTTTTATGTGTTTATTTAATCTTCTTAATGATCTGCATTTTCTACTGCAATTAATGCATTCATGATCAGATTTATTTACTGTATTTGTATTCCTTTATAGTATTTTCTTTTCCAACTTCAACTGAATTATTGTCATAATTTAATTTATTTATTAGTTTTGTTTTTAATACTGTATAATTGTCTTGGTTGTTTTCTGCTAGTGATTTTGCCAAATGGTGGTTGTGTAATTTATCTATTAGAACTGTTATTTTATCTTCTCTTCTTTAACATTGTTCTGTGTGGCTACTGTGTCTATTCTCTCTAAAAAATTTACAATGTTCTCAGTACCATTCCAATTTTGTATGCTTTTGAATAGTGTACAAATGTTTTTATCTGTATCTGTCTCTAAGGGTTCCTCTATAATTGTTTCTAATTCTCTATTTTCTAACCATTTCATATAAATTTCTTTGGAATTATCTTGTATATTTTCCACATTTCCTATTATTAATGATGTTATAGGTGAATCCATTAAAAGTGCTTTATTTCCCCACTAATCCATGGTGTTTCAATATAAATTTTTGCTGTTTTACATTTCACTATTTCTCCATTTCCCATTCTTATTTCCTCTATGCTCCTCTAATATTTGTTCTTCCTTTACTAATTTTGAATCCAGAATAATACATGTACAGCCACTGTCTCTCAAGCACATTACTTTCCTACCATCTACATAACAAGGATAAAAAATTAACTCTCCTTTTCCTCCATCATGTTGCAGTTATGTATGTTGTTAAAGGAGTGTCTTTGACTTGATCACCTCTATTTTCTTGTTTTCTAATGGGACTAGTGTTTGGTGATTGTCTCTTATTGTTATATTTATGTTGTCTTTTATTAAAATATTTGTTTCTATCCCCATAGTTGTAATACTGTCTGTTTCTGTTTTGATAATTGTCAGTATGCTGTTTCCTAAACCAACAAGTATGCTTGTCGTGTCCTATCTTGTGACTAATTTGACATGGATTGTTAAACCTAGGAGGTAAGCTACTAAATCTTTCCTGGTAACACTATTTTTCATGAGATTAAATTTATTTTGTGTTGAACTGAACATTGGAGTGTTTACATGACTATCCCTAAAATCTGACATGGCAGAAATAAACGCTGATTGCTCTGTCAGCGGGAAGCCGAAAATTGAGGAGAGCAGGTCACTGTTTTCGGGTGTAGCCGAAAGCTCCCGCCTGAGGTGGCTGGCACCACAACTGACAAGCGAAGACTTCAAAACGCTCTGGTAAGGCTCGTTCAGGATTGTCCATCTGAATGTCCATCTGAATGTCCTAGAGCCTAGAAGTCGCAAAACTTTTGAACGAGAATGACGTGGATGTTGCAATGTTACAAGAGTGCATCCTTGGACTTAGGACAGTCCACTTCACTGGCTATTCGTGCTTCCGTTGTGGGTGCAAGAACTGCAGGGGATTGCGACCCTGGTCAGAAATACGCTAAACGCTCAGCCGAGCAGCGCCCACGGCTCACGCGGAAAAATGGATACGCTTGCGGTGGATGTTTATAAGGATGGAGGAAGTACCATTGTGTAACGTGTACAATCCCCAAGACGGAGCTCAGTCTAACAGCTGAGGATACTCTGCTTGGCACCTTCGTATGCGGTGATTTCAACGCCATGTCTCCGGCATGGGGCTATGAACGCACTGATGCGGCTGGCCAGAGGATTTGAGGAGATTTGTAATATTACAAATTTAGTTAGGTTGCAGGACCACGAGTCTGTACCCACCTTGCTGCACGGTGCGAGTGGGAGCGAAACGAGACCCGACTTAACACTCGTCTCGGCTGACCTGGCCTGTAACACCTCTTTTCCGCGTGCTAGATTGCGTCGGTAGTGATCATAAACCTGTTCTCGTCTCAGTGGATATTCCTCCACCTGAGAGAAACCCAGGAGCTTTCAAGCATAGAAGCTGGGTTTATTCAAAAGCAAATTGGGACGTGCCTTCAAGGTAGCAGCTGACGCTGCCTTGGAGAGGGTAGATACCGAGTGTGGAACAGTCGACGTTGTATACAAGGAGATCACTGAAGCGATCTTAGGTGCCGCACGTAGGACGATCCCAAAGAGCCTACCGAAACGTAAGTTCAGACCATTTCAATTACAGCCCTTGCAAGGTTAGTTCGGCAAAGACAAGCCGCTCGAAAGATTTGTCGATTGAAAACGCCGAGGCGCGCCGTGAGTACAATAAACTAACTGAGCAAGTAAAAGGGCGTCTGCTGAGGCCAAAAAGCAGAAATGGACTGATACATGCGAGAAGTTGATCTAAGGGAGAGCCAAAAGACATGGAAATTACTGAAAGACTTGACCCGCTGGGGGCACTAGAACTGGTGCCCCGATGCAAACGGACTCCAGGCCTGACGGCTAGCGATAGCAAGAAGGCCGAAGTGCTTAACAAGCACTTTGCAGAGGTCAGCAAGTCGAGTAAGAAGAGTACATTGTCCAAGGCACTGGATAAAGTCCGACGGGTCAAAGAGAAGGCTGAGTTTGGCACGGAAAATCGAGACACGTTCAGAGCCCATTCCGTCAATGAATTGCAGTCGCAGTCAGAAGTGTCGCACAGAAAGGTCCTGTGTGGCGACTTGATCAGTATGAGATGATTGATCCACCTTCGGCGCCAGACAGCGTGTCACTTCAGTTATCACTGCCGGTTGGTTAGGTAAACTCTCAGAAAGGAGGGTGTTCGTTGTATGCTGAGACTTAATAGTGGGAAAAAGACTACTGGGCTGAAAGTTGCTACCGTCCTATTTCTCACTTCATGTGTTGGGAAAGTAGCTGAACGCATGGTCAACGGAAGGTTGATGTGGTTCTTAGAGGAAAAAGGGCTTATTACCCCAAAGCAAGGAGAGGCTGGTGGGTGAGTGCGATGGACATGGTCACGCTCCTCGTCCAAGAAATAGCCGACGGCTTTCAGAGAGCTGAGTCAACGGCGGTAGTTTTCCAGATCTCAAGCAGGCTTACGATCGAGTCTGGCGACCAGGACTATTGTTGAAGCTACAGCGGTTGGGTGTCACCGCTGAGATGTACATTTGGTTACGCAGTTTCCTCAGTAATCCTACTATCACGACACGCGTTGGGAGCAGCGTGTCGAGGAAACGGACCTCGAACAGGGTCTTCCACAGGGCTCTGCCCTCAGTTGTACATTGTTCCTAGCTTTCATTAATGACCTGCCTGAGTTTCTGGGATGTAAAAGCCTACTGTATGCTGACGATTTAGCAATCTGGAAGACCGGAAGGAGGCTCTGTCCCGAGAGGGCACTCCAGAAGGACCTGACTACGGTCGGCTGTTATACTAGGATGTGGGGGCTAGAGATTAACGCCTGAAGACCGCTACCTGCTGTTTACCATGGGCACGAGTGTCCTTAAGGAGCCATTTAGACTGAAGGTAGAGGGTGAGGTTCTTGCTCTGAACCTAAGCCCAAGTACCTGGGAGTAACACTTGACAGAAAGCTTACTCTGCACACATCTGTCGGAGGTTGCCCGCCGCGCCCTCAGACAGACTGAATATTGTCAAGAAGTTGTCGAGCACGTCCCGGGGGGCTCGAGCAGATGTCCTGAGGTCGCTGTACATGGGTGCAGTAAGGTCTCAGATTGATTATAGCCAGGTTGTGCAGGTCTATGGGTCTAAGTCCTCTTTAGAGGCCCCAGATGTTGTACAGGACCAGGCTCTCCGGCTGATCACAGGCACTTTTCGAACGGCACCCACAGCAGCGGTGGAAATCATGGCAAATGTGCCACCTCTAGGTATCCGTAGAGAGCAGGGCCGTTTTGACCGCGTATGAGCGGTTCAAGCGGCAGGAAGAGACCCCGTCCCAAGGGGAGATGGTCGATGGCTGCGGAAAGAAAGCGGCTCTCGATGCAGCTCTTTATGCACCACGCAGTGAGACTTGCCTGAGATCAAGCTGCTGACTGACCGCCTAATGCTAGAGACTGTCTCAAGGCTCCCACTGGCGAGGCTCTCTTACATGCCCGAGGTACGCACGACCCTGGTCGAAACCAATGCTGGGAACGCAAAAGGATCGCTGAACCATCACGGATGTGGCTATGGAGACGATTGGAAACTATTCGGGAACGCTATACTGGCCTATACTGATGCCTCTGTATCCAGTAGAGACGGCCGGACAAGCGCCTCGTTTGGGGTCCACATCACTTTCCCACAAACTGGCTTTGTGAAAGACCATGCTGGCCTATGTGGGTCACTCTGTGCTTACGAGGCAGAGATGACAGCCATTACTGAGGCAGTGAACCATAGGGGAGCTAATCGGTGAGGGTACTTTGCCTGCTCTGACATTGTCATTCTCATCCGACGCGCTCTCTGTTCTCCAAGCTGTAAAAGGGACAGGAGAATGGCCGCTTCTGCTGGAAGCCATGCTGATGGCAATACAGGGTCTTGTGTCCCAACATCACGTGCATGTGACCCTTCAATGTTCCCGGGCATGCGGACGCCCGGCAATGAAAGGGCAGACGGCATTGCCAAGGCAATAGTCCAGTCGACAGATTCCCAAGTGCTGCCCGTGAGCAAAAGAAAGAGCTCATTCGAGGCAGCACGTTCCATGATCTGCCTCTTTGGACAATCGAAGTGGTTCTCGGGCTGGGCTCATGGGGTGAACGGAGTTAACATCCGGAAAGTCCTAGAGCGGCCGTCCAAAACTGACCCGTGGTGGAAGCTCCGCGTGTCGAGTAGGCGCTAATTGCCCAGTTCCGAACTGGGCACTGTCCTATTGGCGCGTACTTTGGGAGGTTGAGGCCCAATGTCGACACCCTTTGCAGACACTGCAGGGAAGTGGAGGAAACCGTAGATCATTTGTTATTCGAGTGCCCCGGACTGGCGGACCACAGGGTGGGACTCAGTCCGAAGCCTGCTGGCCATTGGGCTCTATGGCAGTCTTCAGATGTTGAGAGACACAGCAGGTCTGATCTCACGGGCTCTAAGAGACTAAGTCTCAGCCCGCAGATAAAACTGAGAGAGTTCAAAGAGAGAGAGAGAGAGAGAGAGAGAGAGAGAGAGAGAGAGAGAGAGAGAGAGAGAGAGAGGATAAACTTAAAACATTACAAGAACAGGATGAAAGTTTAAAAATTTATTTCAATAGAGAGGAAATGAAAAATAAAAACATAATATATAAGGTAGAAAATGACATTTTAATAAGAAAATACACTAGGCATAACAGGTCATTTAAACAAATAATGATTCCTACAGTTTTAAGAAATAATATACTAAAAGCAGCTCATGATTGCTACTTAGCAGGTCATTTGGGTGTTAAGAAAACACTAGATAGAATTAGAAGATATTGTTACTGGCCAGGTGTCATAGGAGATGTAAAAAGATTTGTTAAGGCATGTAAGGAATGTCAACAATATAATCACATAGGACCAAACACAGAGCTCCCATACAAGAAAGCACAACAAACATTCCTTTTTATAAAATTGCCATAGACATAATTGGACCTATTTCAGTAATGTCCAATAGAAGGCATAGATATATTTTAACAATGATAGACTTAGCAACACGCTGGGTTGAGGCAATTCCATTAGTAGATATAACTGCAGAAACAATTTGCAAAGCATTATTGTCTATTTTTACAACTTTTGGTTTTCCTAACACTATATTATCAGACAATGGTACTCAATTTAAATCACATCTTACTCAGGCAATTACTCATATGCTTAACATTACACAGGTATTTACAGCTAGGTACAGACCTCAATCAAATGGTTCCATAGAAAGAGCAAATCAAACCATAAAGACCATGTTAAGAAAAATAATTAGTGATCATGGACAGGATTGGGACACATTTTTTACTCTCCTTTAATTTTATTCGCGTATAGAGAAATAATTCCTCATGAAACAACAGGTTTTACACCATTTGAACTCATGTTCGGTTCAAATCCTAGAGGACCATTACAGTTATTCAGTGAAAATATAATTAATACAGATAATGAACATATTAGTCCATTTGAATAGGTAGATAAAACCAGAAATAACATACTGTATTCAAACAAATATGCAGAAGAAAATCTCATAAAGAAAATAAATACCATAGGGATCTTAAAAACAAAAAAACAGGTACTTGAGGGAATTTGAAGTTGGAGATCTAGTTTATGTATTGATACCCAAAGATAATGAAATTGGATGGAGAGTAACTATAAAATAATAAACAAAATAGGAAATGTGGACTATTCAGTAGAAATAAATGAAGAGGGTAGAACATTTCATATTGATAGATTGAGAGATATTTTAGATCCTCCTACAGAATTAGAAACCATTGTACAACAGATTCAGTCTTTAAATTGTTTAATCGGAGAAGACAACACTTTATAGTTTAGAAAATAATATTAATGACACTGATCAGATTCCAGTAATAAGTTTAGATCAACAGGATGACATGAATAAGATTAATTTTGCACCAGATATACCTGCAGATATAAAAAACAACTAATAGAAACATTAAATTCTTTTCAAAATGTAATTTCTAACAAACCAGGAAAGACAAACATAATTAAACATTCAATCAAATTAAAAACTGAAGAACCAATTAAACCTAAATACTATGACATTCCATTTAAATACAGAAATGAAGTTCAAAAAGAAATAGAACAATTACTAAATAGTGGATTAATAAGAGAATCAGATTCCAGCTATTGTTTTCCAATAGTGGTAGTAAAGAAAAATAATGGCAAAATTCGTTTATGTTGTGATTACAGAAGCTTAAATTCAATTACAGTGATAGATAAACAACCTTTACCAAACATAGAAGACTTAGTTCAGGAAATGTCAAATGCCAATATTTTCACACACCTAGATTTGACTAGGAGGCTTTTGGCAGATAGAAGTTCAGGAAGATTCTAAACAATATGTTACATTTAAAACTCATGAAGGATTTTAAGAGTGGAATGTTATGCTCTTGGTTCAGTGAACAGCACTGCAACGTTCACTAAATTTGATGAATAAGTTATTAAGAAACATTGAAAACATTAGATACTATGTGGATGACATATGTATTTACACTAAAAACTGGTCAGACCATATAAACAGTTTGAATAAATTACTTAGAAATTCTTCAAATTAATAATTTAACAGTATCACCTGAGAAAATAAAAATAGGTTTCAAAACATAGATTTTCTTGGATATCATATTGGTCAAGGATTAGTCACACCAACAAACAATATTCTTAAAAGAATTTTTGATATTCGCATTCCAGAAAAGAAAAAAGAAGTTAGATCTATTATAGGGATTATGCAATTTTTATAGAAAATTTATTCCTAACTTTGCAAACTTAATTGAACCTTTAGTTAAATTAACTAAGAAAAAGATGCAACAAAAAGTTGAATGGAATTCAGAATGTGACAATGCATTAAAGAGAATAAAACAATATTTTGAAGAAAACCAATTTTAAGTTCAATAGATATGACAAAGAAATTTATTGTAGGCACAGACGCTAGTAAGACATCAATCGGTGGATGTCTATATCAAGAACAGGATAATATCAATAAACCAATACTTTATTTGAGTAGAAAAACTGTCAGACACTGAAAGTAGATATTCAGTAATAGAACTAGAATGATATATATATATATATATATATATATAGATATATATATATATATAAATATATATATATATATATATATATATATATATATATATATATATATATATATATATATTAGGATGGCTCTCTTTATAATGGAAAAATTAAAGTTGATTTTTATCATGGGCATTTTAGTTTTCTGGTTCACTGGGATTTAAAACATGTATATACCAAATTTCACACCATCTACCCATGAAGACTTCATCATCATCTAAAACACAAATTGACTTCATTAGAATATATATAAAATAATGTAGCGATATCTCACTGGGTCTCATCAGAGAGTACCTAGCTGATGGAGATAATCTCCTATCAATACTGCCTTAGTGCACTTGTTATCTCGTGTTTTATGGTATTCGGCAGATGTATTAAATGAAAATTTTGTAAGGTTTAAAATGCTGTTATTTAGATACAAAGAACAATTATATTACACAGTAGGAATCAAACAGTAAAGTAATACTAGTGTCATAGTGTAGTTGTGTGTACTATACACACAGGTGTGTATGTATGTTTTGGAGCTTGGCCAACCAGGTCAACCGGAGGTCACGGGGTCAAGACTCTAGTCATTTTGAGAGTCCAGATATTATGTTTATAGAAAATATGATTGTCTAGTAAGTGCGATTTAGTTGGATGTAGAAAGTTCGAGTAATGATGCATGCATAATATATAAGAGGCTGTTTGTATGATACGGCAGTTCAGTTAAGAGAGACAGTCAGTTTAGGAAGTTTAGTTCAGTGAATCAGAGTATATGAGTTCAGTTAATTGAGTTGAGTTTATTGGAAAGTTGATAAGTGTTTATTCATTGACTTAAGGAGATTATTAGTCATAGTGATAATTCAGTTCATATTGGATTTATTCTACTGTTTATATTTTATTGTAATGTTAATAAACTATTATGAACCATGGAACTTGAATTGAGTTTCTCATTACAAACCGTTACATGGTGACAACTATATTTCATTCGTTACAACTAGTTACATGACACATTAACCTGACTGTCAGGCCCATAGCCAGGTCAAAGTAAGCAGGGATACATCAATACCCAGCAAGGGGGTACCTTTACATTTTCTTTATTTTTTCCTCTGTTACTTCTTTTTTAAGCGGGGTGGGGGCACGACCCCCACAGGGAAATGATGACGCCAGTGCTATTCCCCGCTCGGCACAGTCATTGAAAACATTCAAGGAAGCGACCACTGCTGTTGCCTTCTGAAAGGATGGAGTTTGTTGCCAGGTGGAAGCATCATGAGAAAATTTGTGGGAAGCAGAAGAGCATTAAAGAAGAGCAGCGATAACGAGGTCACAAAATCCTTAATGTCACATTATGAAGTGCTGATGGATCATTTGTGCTGCGGATGCACCTTCCTTCTTTCTGATCATCAGAAGATTTCTCCATGAATTGACTCAAGCAAGCAGCAAGGCTTTTTTTCTCATCCACTGAGACACCTTGAGAAAAGAGAACCAGAGGAATGAGTTCTGCACTAAAGTACCAGAGATGTCCAGCAATCGTTTTCAATGCAATCTGAGAAATGGAGGAAGAACATTTTAATAATCAATAATAAGCTTGATGAAATCCAGATCATTCAGAGATGTGTCTGCTGGAATGAGACATTTAATCCAAGCTTTAATGTAAACCAAAGATACAAAGATACAGAATTCTGCATGCTTCATGCTTAGTTAGCTTTAATCGATGACGGAAGAGATAAATCTTCATGATGTAGATTATTTTAGACATCCACCTTGCATGATGATAAGCTCCTGGAACACGAAAACGCACCCCAAAGTGTGGGGGGGGGGGAATTCATCCCAGGAAGATAAGATTTAGATTTAGAAGTTCTTTGTATTCTTCACGTTGCAAATATCTTGAATTGTCTTTCATTTGTTGGATATTTGAACAACATTTGATGACTTCTTTTAATGTTTTTTTCTGGCTCATTGCACGCTACTCCTTGACAAAGCAATATCCTTTGCTTCTGCATCACCAACTCTCGTCACGAAAGGATTTGAACTGCCTGTCTATCAATTATTCCATTGCTATCAAGAGCAGAGGCTACCTGTGGCGAAACAACATCCATAGTTTTCAAGCGACGTCGTTTAGGCAGAATTGATGTCGATTTCTTCGCCACTGGAAATAATTGGTTTTCGTCTTCCTTCTGTGAACAATCACTACTGCTTGGTACTGAGAGGTTAGCATGGTTATGGATTACAGCAACATCTTTTCCCTTTTCCTGTGCAAATCTTTTAAGCAACCAATTCTTCCGTTTTTTGAGTTCGCTGTTCCTTCTTTGCCAATGTTTTTTCTTCAGTTCCCATTACCATTTTGCGTTCAGTTCTCTGGTCTTGCAAGAAAAGCCTGTCTTCTTCAATTTAGATCATAGTGTGAGCATTGATGTGTGCGATGTCAAAGATGGATGATGTGAAGCTAACAAAGTCAGATTCTTTTGCACGTTGAACATACCCTTCTCTTTTAGCATTTTACTCAACCTCTCAGTACTTGTCAATAAGTACTTCCAACTTTTTAATAATAGCCTTTTTTCAGCCTTAGGGATTCAAGATTTATCCTAGATGCTCAACAGTCTTTGCACGACATCAGAAATATTATCTATCTTGGACACTTTATTAATTTTGTGTGAATGAAAGTATACACTCAAAAGCATTTGTCGCTATTGGAAGAACTCGTTCAGAAAAAATCTTCAGATGGTTCACCAATTAAATGAACAACAGTTTTCGACCTAGTAGTCATAACTAAATGAATGATATTTATATAAGCCGCAACACTTGATCTTATAACATTTGATGTTATAACTCAATTGAAATGCATTGGTGAAGTTTTCTAGAATTTCCTGGAACCTTCTCAAGTTTTCCACGTTTTTCTAGAAGCTTCTATAACCTTCTAGACATTTCATAGAACCTTCCAGAACCGTCTAAAAATGTATATATTTTTCTAACACTTTCCAGAACCTTCTAGCATTTTCTGTGTATATATACTCACATTCAAAATTCATTCAAAATTATTTAAAATTTCAATGTCAGATATGTAAGTCAAATACTGTCAGATATATGAATCACTAATACAGTCAGATATGTAAGTCACTCATTCAGTTAGTTATATACATGAGTCACTGTATACTGTCAGATATATGAGTCACTAATACAGGTATATACATGAGTCACTTTATAAATTGATATATCAGGCACTGTATACTGTCAGATAAATTAATGGCTAATACAGTCACACACATGAGTCACTTTATATAGTCATATATATGAATCACTAATACAGTCAGATTGTTATTCACTAATACAGTTATATTCTTGAATCACTAATACAGGCAGATATGTGCATCTAATACTGTCAGATATATGAGTCACTAATACAGTCAGATTTGTGAGTCACTAATACAGTCAGATAAAAAAGTCACTAATACAGTCAGATAAATAAGTCACTGTAATCATTAACAGTGTGGAAAATAAAACATTCAGCACAAATAATGTTTGTTAAGTTTATTGTTTGCTAATGACATTTAAAACAAAATTTGTCTTTAACTTTATCATATGTCTTTGACTACTAAGTCTTTTGCATTTTGAAATTATATTAATTAAAACAAATCTGCACAAGATTAATAATACGCCTTTATATGATTTTTTTCCAGTAAAATAAAAAAAAAAAAATAAACCTATGTTTTAATGAAGAGAATATTCCACTTGTATTTCCATTTGATATTGATAATTAGTATGAGATTATAATGTCACATGAGATAGACATAATTACATTCATATCGACATAGTTCTTAAGTGGTAATGTCAATCAAATGAACGTACTTGTTGACAGTATAAGTCGCCATAGAAACCAAACATGAACATCAAACGTAACATTTGCAAAGTTACAAAAACACAACATTAATTAAATGTCTATATGTATGTTGATGAAGTCTATACGTGTAGATGTATAATGATGAAGTCATCATGTTTACATGTGTGATAATAAAGTTTTGATGTAATCATGCAAGATAATAAACTCTTAATTTGTCTATTAATGTGCTTATCTATTTCTAACAAAAACAATCATCTGCGATACTGTTATTTTTATTTAAAAATGAAATATTCAATTTAAATTTAAGGGAGGCTAATCTTAGACTCCTGATTATCTCCATCAGCTAGGTACTCTCTGATGAGACCCAGTGAGATATCGCTACATTATTTTATATATATTCTAATGAAGTCAATTTGTGTTTTAGATGATGATGAAGTCTTCATGGGTAGATGTATTATGATGAAGTGAAAATATATACATGTATTATGATGAAGTCAATATTTATGCATGTATAATGTTGAAGTCAATATGTATACATTTTATTATGTGGAGGTCAATATGTATCCATGGTATGATGAAGTGAATATGTATACATTATTTTGATAGAGTGAATATTGTGCATGTACATTATGAGGAAGTGAATATATGTGTACATGTATTATGATGAAGTCAATATGTGTACATGTATTATGATGAAGTCAATATGTGTACATGTATTATGTTGAAGTCAATATGTGTACATGTATTATGATGAAGTCAATATGTGTACATGTATTATGATGAAGTCAATATGTATACATGTATTATGTTGAAGTCAATATGTGTACATGTATTATGATGAAGTGAATATGTGTACATGTATTATGTTGAAGTCAATATGTGTACGTATTATGATGAAGTCAATATGTATACATGTATTATGATGAAGTCAATATGTATACATTTATTATGTTGAAGTCAATATGTATACATGTATTATGATGAAGTCAATATGTATACATGTATTATGATGAAGTCAATATGTATACATGTATTATGATGAAGTCAATATGTGTACATGTATTATAGTGAAGACTTGATGTGTACAGATATTATGGAGTCGTGGTGTATACATGAATTATGATCAGGTTGTGATGTAAATGATGACACTCGCATTTCATATACTGTAAAACAGATTGTAATTTAGAGACGTTATTTGTATTGCATCTCTTAATGGTAACCTTTTATTTCTAATAAAATATTGTAACTATTGTAAATTACTTTGAACTTACTTCTTGAATATAAAGCAATGACTAAAAAATGAACTATACAGTTACATTTACCTTGTAAAAACTAAATTGTAAAAATTCCGGTTAATTTAAAATCAATTTAACTTTTGAAATATAAAATAAAAAGCAAGTCAATTGCAAAAGAATTAAAAATATAATTCAGTTTTTTGTTTTCTTTTTAACATTAATGAATTATCATGAATTGTGAAATTTGAATACGAAAAATTAGATAATGATGGCTTGTACCAGAGATCTGGCAAATTTTACAATATCAAAATTAACATTATTACTTTGTTAGTAAGGCCAATACCTTGTTTTATAAGTTTATAGTCAAACAATTTTTTTATTACGGCTCTGATACAGTTTTCGATTTTAAAACTTTCAATGAAAGGCACTTAAAAAAAAATATTTCAATAAGCTTTCCACGGAGATAAAAGACTTGTGTTAAATTGCTCTTACTTTAGTTAGTCTGAACACAAGTTCAATATCCAACAACAAAAATAAAACTTTAAGAGTGAAGAGAAAATTTTCCAAGTCCGGCACGCACATGAGAGTGTAAACCATCCAAGTGGCGAGGGAATGGGAGGGCGACATGGAGGAGCGGATGGACTCTAGTGGCGCTGTGTTGAGGAGGGAATCTGCGAGGGTAAAAATAGTCAACTGCTGCAGGTCTGATGTCAGCGTATAACTCCAGGGATAGAAGATGAAACCAATATTGTCTGTGTTAACTATGAATGAAATACATCGAAGGGATGAATGTCTGACAAATCTTGCTTGATGTATAGCACTCATTGATTGACAGACATCTGACGGGGACAATGACGACCTTGACCATGACCCTACTTTTCATTTCAACAATAACTTTCTAATGAAGTTAAAGAAGCATATTAGCCTGAGCCAAAGCACTGAATACTCTGATTAAAATACAAAACATAAACACATCTTTGACGTAGCCATTCTTAATTTATGTAAGACGCCTTGTGCAGAGATATGTCTGGGCATTGGGCGAAAATATCAGTTGAGGCTATATGTGGCCTATGTCATCTTTCGAAGGACCAATTGCAGATCAGGTGACATGCAGATTGAAATTTCCAACTCTCTTATAAAGTGATCAGATGGGGAATCACAATGAAGAGATTCAGGTTGTACACACTTTTAATGTAACTTACCATTCATATTGAGTGTACGAATACTTTTACAGTAACTCTATGAACATATATTGTGGGGACATCGTCTTATAGTAAAGTAATACAAAATAGGCAACATTTTTTTTATTACCCTTAAATAAATGTGCCGATTTCAAAATGACCGATTTATGTACCGGCTAATATTTAATGTACGAGATCATGAAACATGTGTAAACAATGCAGGTGATGATGAAATTAGGATATTCTACAAGCAATACCCTTGGGAACGGAAGGTCGTGTGGTACTAAGATACCTATGACTAAAACGTTTTGTAGGAAATATTCAATAAATCGTATATTTATGTTTCCGTGAACCTTTCAATTATTATTTTATTTATTGATTATTCCATTACAATTATATTCTTAACATTTGTCGTATTTCCAGTAACTGTTATATCCCATGCAATCTTTGTTGCATCCTTGCAATCCGTGTTACATTCCATGCAATCGGTGTTACAACCAATGCAATCCGTGTTACATCCCATACAATCGGTGTTACAACCAATGCAATCTGTGTTACATCCCATACAATCTGTGTTACATCCCATGCGATCTGTGTTACAACCAATGCAATCTGTGTTACATCCCATACAATCTGTGTTACAACCAATGCAATATGTGTTACATCCCATGCAATCTGTGTTACCTCCCATGCAATCTGGTTTGTGACCGTCAGGAATAGCCTACTTTAAAGCGCCAAATGTCTCAAACAGAATGCGGTAATATTAGACTGGATATTTTTAGTCTTGTAAAGGCTGTATAACCTACACGAGTTTTCCCCAAACTTCAGACATAGTTGTACCCTTTTTTTATAATTGTAGTGAACTAGAGGGTCCAGCAAGTACAACACAAATAATTATAGTGAACTAGAGGGTCCAGCAAGTACAACACAAATAATTGTAGTGAACTAGAGGGTCCAGCAAGTACAACACAAAAAATTGTAGTGAACTAGAGGGTCCAGCAAGTACAACACAAATAATTGTAGTGAACTAGAGGGTCCAGCAAGTACAACACAAAAAATTGTAGTGAACTAGAGGGTCCAGCAAGTACAACACAAATAATTGTAGTGATCTAGAGGGTCCAGCAAGTACACCAAAAATAATTGTATTGAACTAGAGGGTCCAGCAAGTACAACACAAATAATTGTAATGAACTAGAGGGTCCAGCAAGTACAACACAAATAATTGTAGTGAACTAGAGGGTCCAGCAAGTAAAACACAAATAATTGTAGTGAACTAGAGGGTCCAGTAAGTACAACACAAATAATTGTAGTGAACTAGAGGGTCCAGCAAGTACAACACAAATAATTGTAGTGAACTAGAGGGTCCAGCAAGTACAACACAAATAATTGTAGTGAACTAGAGGGTCAAGCAAGTACAACACAATTAATTGTAGTGAACTAGAGGGTCCAGCAAGTACAACAAAAATAATTGTAATGAACTAGAGGGTCCAGCAAGTACAACACAAATAATTGTAGTGAACTAGAGGGTCCAGTAAGTACAACACAAATAATTCTAGTGAACTAGAGGGTCCCGCAAATACAACAAAAATAATTGTAGTGAACTAGAGGGTCCAGCAAGTACAACACAAATAATTGTAGTGAACTAGAGGGTCCAGCAAGTACAACAAAAATAATTGTAGTGAACTAGAGGGTCCAGCAAGTACAACACAAATAATTGTAATGAACTAGAGGGTCCAGCAAGTACAACACAAATAATTGTAATGAACTAGAGGGTCCAGTAAGTACAACAAAAATAATTGTAATGAACTAGAGGGTCCAGCAAGTAAAACACAAATAATTGTAATGAACTAGAGGGTCCAGCAAGTACAACAAAAATAATTGTAATGAACTAGAGGGTCCAGCAAGTAAAACACAAATAATTGTAATGAACTAGAGGGTCCAGCAAGTACAACAAAAATAATTGTAATGAACTAGAGGGTCCAGCAAGTAAAACACAAATAATTGTAGTGAACTAGAGGCTCTAGAGGCTCCTGCAAGTACAACGCAATGATTTGTGGCATCGATCTGTTATGATTTTAAACTCTGTATTGGCCGGTATCAAGTGAAATATTCATGTCTTATTTTTAGAGCATTGTCCCCGTTTTGTCTGTCTGTCATCACCCTAGATCTCAACAACCATAAGTCCTAGACCCATGATGTTTATATCATTTTGTAGGTCTTGGCCTGCCAAGAAATGACTTTTTTCCATTTCGCGATCTGACCTCTGAGGGCCGTAAAAGGGGGCTTAGTACCGTTTTTTACTATATAAGCTATATTAATAAAGGAGCGCCTATATCTCAATAACCATAAGTCCTAGACCCATGATGTATATATCATTTTGTAGGTCTTGGCCTGCCAAGTGTACATCAAAAGTTCATTTTGCGAAAGGACCTCTGAGGGCGGGGCTTCAGTGCTCCTAAGGGGCTTATATATTATATATACACCTTGTACGTTCAATAACCCATTCATTTGATGCGAAATACTGCAGCACGTAGTTTCACCAACATTTATTAAGAAACTCATTAAATGAAATAGTAAGCTTGTGTTATGAGTTTAATTGAAAGTATCAGAGCTATGCAACAATTGACGGAGTTTTCGGACGATTAAATGACTATAATTTCGAATGTTTTCAATTATGAGTCCTATTTCAGTAACCACAAACCACTTGTAGTTAGATTTAAGAGACAATAATTTTTTTTTCAAATATAAAGAAACGTCTTTATAATTTTTTTTACAGATATATGCATTACACAATTGAATTTATAAACATTTCCAAAATGTACAAATATTTACTGAAAGCTAACAAACGTACTGATACATAACACGAAAATACGCTAACACGTCCTGCGTCCAGAATGGAACAGGCTTAATTGCTTGTTTTTTATTTCATTTGCTTTCCCATGGTAGCCGAGACTGGCACCATACAAAAAGGACATATTTTTTAATAATCATTTTTTAACACTGTATTTAAAAAAAAACTGAAATGTTCTCACAGTTTTTTCCTAGATCTTAATTTACATAATGAAATACTTCCCAATATCCCTACTATCCTTGTATTTTACAATTTATTTATCAAGTTTCCTATATATATTTCTCTCTATTGTCAATCCTTCTTTCAATATGGAGTATGTGCATAGATAACATTACACATTAAACAAAAATACTGGACATCATTTTATCTCAGCCGTAATTAAATAAAACAAACCAAAGATTCTTTTTCTCTTTTTCTAAAAATACGTTTCATTCATGACCAAGGCTAACAAAGCCTTAACTCGATTCTGGCACGTCTCTTGATCATTTGTTATCTCAAGACACAATTTGTCTGTGTCTTAAGTCTGAGTCTTCTGTCTGTCGTATTTGATAGTTTATTGTCTAGATCTTGTAACGAACACGTACCATCTTCTTATCAATATTGTCAATATCTCACCAGCATTATTGGCAGTTACAGATGATATAATTGTACACTCACCAGAATCAACTTACTATTGACAGCTACAGATTAGACAACTGTACGCTCAAAAGCATCAACTCAATATTGGCAATTACAGATTAGACAGTTGTACACTCACCAGCATCAACTTAGTATTGGCAGCTACAGATGATATAATTGTACACTAGGTATATCACTTCAGAACAACACTTGTATGGCATACCATCAACAGATGAGTTTTTATTGTAGAAACACAAAACCATATCAAATTTATTTAAAAAATTGAAAAATGTCACCCACCAAACATTTTGAAGTTTTAGAAAAATTGACATTTGTTAATAATTTCAAGTATTGTTTCATAAACTTTTATTTGTAAAACGTGAATTCAGTTTCTCTGGTGAGTGGCAAAGGGGAATAATAGCTTGCAGAACTTTTATTGCTCTTTCTGCACATACATTGCTACGTGGAGTGAGTATTGGAGATGGGCATTGAGAGCAATGAGTTCGAAGACAGCGCAACCCTTTTGGATAATCATTAACAGCATGCAAAAGAAGTTCACATTGTTCAGCTTTGTAATGATGATCACTAAACCAGGCATCACTCCATTGTCCACAGATAAATTTACACAATTTCTGAAGGTTTTTTCGTTCATCAGGCAATAGTATGAAAGCCAATAATGCAAAAATTGCTCGAGAGTTACATCGGGCATTGCTAAAGCCAGGCAGTGCGCTAAAATTAACTTTTTTGCATTTTTTGAGAACTCTTAAAATGCTTAAAAACGCAAATTAGATGGTGCTAAAATTTCATATCATCTCTCCAACCTATTTCCTGTTTTTCTAAAATTGGAGCACATTTCTTTGTTTTACTTTCAAAATCTTTTTTTAACATTTCATAATCTTTAAGTATCTTATTTACAAATGGATAATTTATGTTAGGAGACTCAGTTGAATCACACACGTGTCTAAGAACACGATCAAGTATACGGTGCTAACAACCTATAAAGACTGGTGCAGACTCACCATGTTGAACAAATAGTTTCGGAAGTTTCACCACAACACCTGACTTCGACCCTGTATTAACATTTGTAGTGTCATCTTTATATTCATCTAAAACTTTTTGATTGGCAGATCCAATCGTAGCAGCTCTGCCATCAGATAAAACTAAGACGGCTAGCCTCACTTTTTTTGCTTCATTTTTTTAATACAACTTCTTGGTGTTCATATTTTCTTCATTAATTTTACCATCCAAAATGTAAGCTCCATAAGCTTCAATACGCAAAGTATTTATTAATGTTTCTTTTAGTTTACTTGCTTCTCTGAATACAGCTCGAGTGAGACACCAGACTGAGAAGGAGTTGATATTTTTTACGCCGGACCTATGCAAAGTTTTTTGCTTACTAATGCTGCTCTTCGAACTGGTAGTTTCCCAGATTGAACTAATAAAGCTGCACTAGAAGTAGATTGCTGTGATTGTTTCTTATGTGTGCTTTGATCCAAGCTTAATGTGGATGACAGCATTGCATCAGCAATATCAGAGCTACTTTGAGAATTCTCGTTATCACTTGAATCACTGGAACTTTCAAAACTGCTTTGTTGTTGTTGTGCCTCATTCATTTTGCAAACAATTTTCTGTTTTGATGGATGAATTGTACTTTGACTAGCAATTTTAGTTGTAGGATATCCCGTCTTACCTCCACTTTGAATTTGTATTTCGTAAAGTTTCTTGTCCTCAGCACATAACCATTGACCAGTTTTGTTTGTGACATCAAATAACTTATCAAGCTGCTCCCGTAATGTCTACTTACAGGTTTTTTCAAATGAACATCATACCTTTTTTATTAAAGTTTCAATTTTTCTGCTCACTGATCGCAAAGACAGTATTGGGAAATTTAAAAAGCTCCATAATAGCTCTACTTCTTTCCTGAGTGCTGCAACTCTTTTCAATCTGGATTTTTCTATAGAGGCCAGACCCATGTAGCGACCAATTATCATCCACTCTTTTGGCATTCTAGAATGTGAATGCAATGGCTCGATCTCGATTCCAATTTTGTTTCTTTTCTTAAGAGTGTTTTGAAATTTTTTCAAATTACTCGCCCATTTGTCCTTATTTTTAGCCACGGAAAGTGATGATTTTTTTGTAAGACATTTTTAAGAATAAAATTAAGCAAAATTAAAATAATTATTCAAACGCAAGTATAATTGAAAAATCTAACATGGAGAACAGGAAATAGAATTTTAATGGTAGACAACTGGAGTAAAAGTAAACTTCAGTAAAAAGAGCCAAATGGATTATTTTTAAACTAAAAAATGTTTTGGTGGGTGAACTTTTTCAACAAAATCGATGATTTTTTGTATTTATAATTTTTATATAAAAGCTCATCAAAATCTGGCACGCCAAATGTAAAATTACAAAATGTGTTTTTCAAGTCATATACCTATAATGTACACTTACCAGCACCAACATTTCCCTCAGGTTTGTCACATTGTTTCAGGCTGTGATGGAGATGAAAAAAAGGGACACTAACTCT
This sequence comes from Bulinus truncatus, assembly GCA_021962125.1. NCBI lineage: Eukaryota > Metazoa > Mollusca > Gastropoda > Planorbidae > Bulinus > Bulinus truncatus. The sequence continues at coordinate 1,491,313 of JAGDYQ010000191.1, forward strand.
AAACAATATTTAATAGAAATATGACGACCAACCTAAACTCTTGCAGTATATATCACGTATACAGTACATGTAATTGTTGCCGCCATCTTGTGTGACAGACGCAGACAGAGAAGGATTTGATTTTTTGAATTATGGAATATGGATAGACAAGATTTGTCAATGTTTAAATAGTGCTCACGGTAATATCAAAGAGGTGATGGAGGAACTTGGATCTTCTGCTTAGTTTGCGCCATTACGGTGGTCCTGATTTGAATATGAAAAGTTAAAAAGTCTCATGACATGGGTTAAACATGACATAAGCTAAACATGACATGGGTCATTTATGACATTGGTTATTCCTGTCAAGTATTTTATAGGGCTATACATGACATGGGTTATACGTGATATGGGTTATACTCGACATGGATTATATATCAAAAAAGTTTGGATTATACATGTCATGTGTTATAATGACATGCGTTTTTCTTGGCATGTGCTATACATGACGTGTTATACACAAATTGCGTTACACATTACATGTTTTTTTACTTGACAGACTTAGACAGGGGATGAGTTACACATTACAGAGTGTCACAGAGTGGTATCTGATTCGTATGCTAGGAATGGAAGTGAAAGTCAAAGTTACTGGTACATTCCCACAATGAACGAGAATATCATTAATGATAGGGTAGACTGTAGGTAAAATATGGGAGAATATTGCCTTAAAGTATAATGAATGTGTTGTAATAGTCCATACCTAGTTTACTGAAAGTATAATGAATGTATTGTATTGGACCATACCTGTTTAACTGAGAGTAAAATGGACAACTGGTCGACTGAAAGTATAATGAATGTGTTTTGATGGAATATACCTGGTTGACTGAGAATAAAATGGATAACTGGTCGACTGAAAGTATAATGAATGTGTTTTGATGGAATATACTTGGTTGACTGAGAATAAAATGGACAACTGGTTGACTGAAAGTATAATGAATGTGCTGTGATGGACCATACCTGTTTGTCTGATTGTTGATTAAAACATAAATCTTTATTTCCAAATATTTGGTGATTTTCGTTTCAAGATTTCAAAGTGACTGAGTCAGAATGAATTTATTACACAATTTATTGCACGTCGAAACTAAACTAATAAATGAACTGTTTGAAGCAGCAGATATAAATGTGGAGTCAGAGATATAAACTGTATTGATTTAAAGCCATGAAATAAACGTTTTACGAAAAGCAGTTTATGCGCAATTTGAATACGAACTAATTTGGTAAAGTAGAACAGCATGATGTTGATTGAAAGTAGTGAACAGAATGGAAGATGAGTTAAGATAGATCAACAATAGATATGAATAATTGAACTGAGTGAAGACTCAAATTGAAGTTGAGGAAGTTCTGCTAATAAGTACGGATTTTGATAAGTCACAGGTAGCGGTAAGTGTAATTTAAAACATGGAATATACATTACATGAACAATACATATCATGGACAACACATTTCATTGAAAATACATTACATGGACAGTAGATTTTATTGACAATACATTTTATATAAAATACATAACATGGACAATAAGTAACATGGACAATACATTACATGGAACAATACAATACTTGGATTATAGTTTACATGGGTTAAACACTACATGGGTTAAAAATTACAATTGTTACACACACATGGCTTATAAATTACATTTGTTACACACTACATTGGTTATACATTACATTTGTTACACATGACATGGATTATACATTAAATAGGGTATACATTGCTTGGATTAATTTCTGACTAATGACATTGTACATTAACAAAGATTGTTATTATGACACATCAAACTCTGATTTTAAAATTGTCAAGCATTTGACAAGTCTGTTTCCCCCAAAGCTGATCAGCATTCGGACATGTCTAGGTCAGTTAGGTCACTGAATGGGGTGCAATTCAGATAATTAGAACGTCTGCTGCTTATCTTGCCCAATGATAACAAGTAATTTCCGCAGATGTCCAGTTGTAGACAATCGCTTCGCCATCAAACTGCTCACAAACTTCTAATACTATCACTCAGCCTTCAACATGCTCATAAACCTCTAGTTTCTGATGGCACGTTGGGGAGGGGGGGCGGATTGCCTGGTGGCGCTATCTACAATGTTATTAAGTTATTGGGGCAGAAGATTTAGGTTGTCTTTTGACGAATGTGAGAGCGATAGACCAGCCACATGCGTTAGATGTATCACAATGGCAGCACCTTATTGGATGATCGTATGCGGGGTGAGGTTGCAATGAGGCTACATCTAGAAATCGATCAACCTTGAGGAAAAAACTGAGTTAGACATAGTTACTACAATAAGGTGGTCTAGTGAGCTGTTATCGTTTAATTTATTACTATAGATATACTAACATTCTCAGATAAGAAATAATATTGAGGTGAAATATTTATCATGAAGATATCATGAAGTCATTGAGATACATTGGAAACACATTGTTTGAAGACATTACTAGTTATCAAAGGCCCGGTACCCGGACCGGCGAGTAGGCACACAGTTGGAGTTGAAAATGGTGATATATATTTCAGCGCGTTAACAATCAGTCTATATACTTGCAGTGGCCCCAAGGACATGAACAGATTATTGTAGCCAAAATACATTTGAGAATAGGGACACCTAATAATACATCAAATAAAGTTCATATGTTAAATAGTTCCTCCCAAAGAAAATAATCCTCACTATGGGTAAACATAAACAACAACTCTTAAAATCATATTCCTTCATAATATTTTAATGGACTCCTTTCCAAACAGTTATTCATTTAATGTTTTATGATGTTCAACAGGGCGTATTTAAAAAAAAAAGAGAGACGTGAGTGAGTGCTTGTGTTAAGCAAAACGCTAGATGTTTAACAGGTGGTTTATTTTCTGTTATACACATCGTAGCATAGTACAATTAACTAAGAAAAATTGCTGACCCGGCAGTGCAGAACCTAGGGAGTTAGGGGCCCGGTGGCTTGGCCTCTTTGGGGGCTGCCCCTAAATTTTGACATGGGATAATTTTTTGACGCTTCTCAAGCTTGGTCCCGAGAAGAAAGAATCGTTGTGTAGCTTTTAGCTGACCTTCAATTAAAAACATAGTATTCCATCAATGCAGTTGAGGCCGCAGACGCAGAAAACATTAGGCCTCTTAAAAAAGAAAGACATATCAAAGCTTTCAACATTATAGTTCTGTGAAGCCAATGCCGAACCAAGGGATTTTAGGCATCTTCAGAAGCCGCTACATTTTGACATGAGATAATGTACTTAATATTTAGTTTAAAAATATTTTGGGGTCCCTCCTCAAACTGGGCCCCCTCCATACATCCTCTGTGTGAAACCCCCATCATAAATGGGTTAGTTTGCATTGTAAACGTTGTGTACGGCGCTACTCAATCTCAACCCTTATTCAATTCATTCATGTGACGTAATAGTCACAAAATGAAAAAAAAAAGTGACGTATTTTAGGTTAGTAATAAAGGGAAATAATTGTACATTATAAATAGACATATTTTAGAAATAAAAACAATTTAAACAATATAAATATTACATTATATTGAGGTATCCATAATTATGGTTTATAATTTAAATTGTGGAACATAACACAGAATATTAATTGAACTATTTCTGTAAATATTTCTTTTATGATAGCTTCTCATTTAATAACAAATTGAACGCCATAAATTTATTACGATACTGTGAGATATACATAGACCTATGAAACGATGATTCGCTATATGATTTGCTACGGAGAGTATCACAAAATATTTTGGCATGATTTGGTGTTACCTCTCCTAAGATCGTTTTATTGATCTTTGTTAAAGATTGAGGCGGTCGAAAAAAGTATTACATTGTGATTGCCATTTGGCATTCACGATTTTACCTTCCGTATGTTAGTGTGCGGTGTTTTGTCACCTCAGCACTTAACATATGGCTGGTCCAATGTCTTTTCTGGCAGCCATGTTGAGACAATTCTTACTCGGCTGGCCAGTTGGTAGCCGGATCATGCATGTTAAGAAGAAAACAGTAAATGTTTCTGCCATCTTTGAATTGTTTATGCCACCATGTTGGATGACAGACGGAAGTCGCGATGACAGACGGAAGTAGCGATGACAGACGGAAGTCGCAATGACAGACACCGAAACATATGATGTAAAATTTGTATTATAGATTTTATATTCAACCTTGTATTTAGGGTATGGTGCGTTTACTGACTAAAGTATGAATATTTAGAAGTAAGAATAGCTAGAAGTAAGAATAGATAATAGTATGAATAGTTAGATTTAGGAATAGTTAGAAGTTTGAATAGTTACAAGTATGAATAGCTAGAAATTTGGCAATTATATACAAATATCACTGGTAAACAGTGAATTCATTGCCAGTGATATTTGAATCATTTTATACAATGTCAACTATGCTGTTTTATAACATGTAAGTGCTTTTGCTAGATTGGCTCTATTTTACGAGATAATTAAAATTAATTAAATAATGTATGCACCGTGTTTAAAAATCGTCAGGAATTGCATAAATTAAAATAGTATACTAACAAATAGTAGTGAAACTGTTAATAGTCATGCAGAATTTTGTTCAAAAATATGTGTAATAGTGTTATAGAAGAAAACATCTTCATTTCAAAAACTAATTTTGTCTAATAAATTAATGAATTAATATGTTAATTGTCTATGGTAGTGCATTAGCAAATCGCTGTTTGCTCGACTTTCTTTTGTGTGTGTTGTTGGGGCTATTGTGCTGGAGGCTCAACAGTAGTAGTCAGCCATCATAAGTATGTCCCATCTTCCTTGAAATCTCTCCTCCATCACCCTCATATCCTGATGGAACCTCTCGCCTTGCTCCTCACTGAAGTCCCCAAGGTTACCTGGAAATTTGTCTAAATGACTGTGCAGGTAATGTACCTTGATGCTCATATTTGCTCCAATATTTCTGAAGTTAGCGAGCATATCTTGCACCAGTTCTCTGTAATTCTCTGCTCTGTTATTACCTAAGAAGTTCCTGACAACTGAAACAAAGCTGTACTATGAAGAAGCTTCAAGGTGATCCTTGAAATTAGTAAAATTTCGATCGTTGATGAGTTTTCGAATCTGAGGACCGTCAAAAATCCCAGCTTTCAGCTTCTCCATGCTCAATCCTGGGAATGATCTGCAAATATACTTGAAGCAATTACCAGATTTGTCCAAAGCCTGAACAAATTGTTTCATTAAACCTAATTTGATATGAAGCGGTGGGAGAATGATCTTATTTTTATCAACCAGTGGCTTTTTGATGATATTTTCTTTACCTACAGTCACGGTTTCCCTTGCAGGCCATGTCACTCTTGTCCAATGATCTTGCCATGCCCGGCTATCCCAAAGGCACATGAAGCATGGGTATTTAGTGTATCCTGCTGCCCAAGCAAGAAGTTTACCCTTTTTAGATCAACACAAATTGACCACTGATGCTCATAATAACGAATTTTCTGCAATACAGTTTTAATATTCTCATACTCTTCTTTAAGTGTTGTTGAGTGAGCAATGGGAATAGATGCATAACGATTACCATTGTGTAACAGAACACATTTCAAGCCTCTGATGGAACTGCCTATAAAAAGACGCCAGTCTTCAGAATGGTAGTCTTGTAGTCCCATTTGGAGCAGAAGTCCAGGGATATCATTACAGTAAACAAGATCTTCCTCTGGGCTGAAATATGGAATAAGAAACTCTTCTCTTTTCCTATAAGATGTTATTTTAACTTCTGGTTTGAGAAAAATTCTTTCATTGATCCTGGACGCTAAAAGCTCAGATGCTTGCTTGGACAGATTTACGTCTCGTATCAGGTCATTGAGTTCTTCTTGGCTGAATGGTTGAGGTGTTGAAGAACTTCCTTCAAAATCGATTCCACTGTTTTCACCTGCCGAAAACTCCAGATCTTGCCCCTCGTCGGAGTCTGATGGGGAAAGTTCTAATAATCCAGTAAACACTGGTATAGGAACTTCACTGCTATGTGGAATTAGTCTCCTTGCAGATTCAAGATCAGGATAATCCCACTTAGATTTCTTGGGGCGATTGAAGCCTTTAACATTCACAATACAAAAATAACAATTACCAAAATGGTCTTTCAACTCTCGCCATACCATTGGTTCACCGAAACTTAGACTTTTCTTCTCACCATTTGTCCACTGCCGTAGGCTCTCCAATTCGGTTATATTTTTTCTTTGCTTTTCAATCATGTACTCTCAACAGATGTAACAGAATACATTCGTTTTATTTTTGCAGCATCTTCGTGATGAACTCATGATGTCTTTAGAAAGCAGAGATAAAATAGAAAAAAAAACCAAGTTATAGCTTGGTATAGTTAAATTAAACTGTAAGTAATATAATACAATCAATCTTCGAATTAAAACTATACAATGTGACGTAGTACAAAAAATTTACTCACCAATTACAGCGAGATAGAGAGAGACAAATATTCTACAAACTTCTCTAGCGACCGCGCACTCGTTAATCGATCTCAACTTCCTGATGATGTCATAACGCCATGACGTCATCGAAATATATAATCTCGGCGGTTCGTAACAAAATAAAATATTTTCAACCGCTTTCATGCTTTAGAAATGGCGCTGTAAAACTTTAGATATAATAATTTCAATGACATACAACAGACACCAAACTTATTGCATTTGTTTTACACAAAGGGTACAATCATATTTTCAAGGGTGTCCAATATCTCAGAAACTAGAGCCAATTCAGCAAAAGCAGTGGCAGTTTTGAAATCAGCACACATGAATTGCTATACATTCATTTAAACATTCTTGGCAATTCGCAAAAAAAAAAAAATTTTGTTGGGCTGTGTATTTATTCAATACAGGATACTTGTGGATGGACTAGAACAATACACATCTAATAAAATAATAGCGATTTGGGTTCTGCGTTAAATCGAAAGTAAACAATTAATACAGCAGTTTTCCAGTTTAAAATACAATCATGAAAAAATCGGATCTGCCAGAAACCAAAAATAGCCAACCAATCAAGCCTATGCAAAGGTTTTGCAGGGTACAGAGGGTTTAAAATAATGTTGATTCCGATATAATTTTCTTTGTATACTCTCCGAAAGTTTGGTTGATTTGTTAAAAGATTTATTTAGAACTAGCTGTACCCAGCCACGTGTTGCCGTGGCTAAGTCCTATGTAATGTAAAAGTAAGTATGGAGAAATCCCTTGTTTCTAATTCTGTTCATTAAAAAAAAAATTTTACAAAAAAAAAACAAGAATCATTTAAAACTATAAACAAAGGAATTTTTTTTTCCAATGAGGGTTCGACCGTTTCTAAATTTGTCAGGTTTATTAATGCATATTAATTTTGCATATAGTCGTATTTTATTCTCATTATTAATCATTTTAGGCCACCTATATATAACTTTGGATGTTTCGAAAGCGTAATGTAGATAATAATGTAAAGATAACAAACGCTTTATTTACAACTAATTTTATTTCCTGGTTGACGCACATTATTGTGACACTGGTAAAAATATACTGTTTGGAAAATCTTTTCTATGTCTAGATAAGTTTGTGGTATAGTGTCCGGGGATGGGTGGTTTTGACTGAACGAATGGGTATGGGGTTTTGTTTCTGTTATAGGTATTTCAAATGTTTCAAGTGTCTCAAGATTCTCGACTTCCAGAGTGACGACTATTATACTTCTAGTTAGACAATTAGTAGACAAGGAGTTACGTAGAATTTTCGTTTCAGACATCAAGAGTTTGAAGTAGGTCGCCAGTTAGCTGCGTGACTCATAACGGAATCACGTAAATGTGTATCGCATTAGAAAAGTAAGCACGTTCCATTATGAAAATTTAAATATTTATTCGCGAACCTACATGCAAGGAATACCCACGGACATATTTCACATCTTTTGGGGTAAGTCTCGAAAAAGTTTGAGAACCGCTGATTGAAGTAACGCGCCTTCTGTAATCAATCAACAACAATTGACGTCAACAATAGCTGCACTTGGTATAGTTAGCTTCGCATGTATAAAAGTGTTGTGTAGATTTGCTCGAGAAATTAATTGTATATATGTTTAATAAGTACAATATCTGTTGGAGTTTATTCGCTTGCTCTACTTACTAATACTAATGTATAATTTTAAATGAGTTTATATTTAAGGGAACGCGGGCTTTAGGTGATCGATAAAACACTTTTTAATATTGTTTTATTAGGGTATTGCAAACAAATTTTCATTTTTATACTATGGAAGGGAGGATGCTGTAAAATGTCCTTATTCAAATGGTTGCCAAGACTAATGGACGACCCCGTGAAAGAGTAAAATAAAATAACATTAAAATGAGAAAAGTGAAATTTCTTGAATATTTATTGATTTCTATATCAATCATATAGATTTGTAATATTTATAATAATCTGTATAATCAATAATAAGTAAGTACTAGAAATTTAAGTGCATTTTTTGTGAAGACAAAATATGACAGTTTACTTTATGTAGTGTATGTTTACAGTGGAACCGAAAACTATACATTATTAGGGTATCAATTATTCATAGTTTAAAATAAATCTATAATGTAATGATTACAAAAATAACACGGATAGCTTGAAATCAATTAACAAGGACTTTTGCAAATTAATTTATGAATAAAATCGCCAAGGCTGACGACAATCTGATGACGGCCTTGAGATTAAACGAAAATAGAAATTGATCAAGGTTATGCTGTAGGCAGCGAACAAGATGTATGCACCAGGGACAATTTGGTAAACATGTGGGTGGCTGTGAACTAGATCACACGAAGTGACAGTGAAACATGAGAACTCTTTCATTACTACCAGGCTGTCAGACGCCTTATTAAATCACAAGCAAACTTTCAATCACCAGCAGAGTAATGTTTTCCCCCATAGCAGCATGGAGTATCACATTACAGCAATGACAAGTCTATGTAAGATTTGAAATCTCTCATGAATAAATAGTAAGGGATATACATTTATAAAGCAAACAATTTAGTGAAGAAATTGATATAGTTAGACCTACACTATTAGCAAACCTTTTTAAAATGACCAACTCATCTTTTCTTCCTTTAGTAAAAGTCTGTGCAATACTGTTGTATTCAGCTCAATGGATTGATGTCATTAAAAAAAACAAAAACAGAGCAATTTTTGTATTACATGGAGGCGAGGCCCTAATCACCAGCATGTTGATCAACAAGTCTCCACTTAATACTAACAGCTCAACAATAGGGACACTGTAGATAGCCTATACAGTATATGTTTTAAAAGGGCAATTATTATTTAATTTACAAAGAATGTCACTTTTTAAAGTAAAGTTTTAATTAATATGATCAATGTTGATCTAAGACATTTTTAATAAAGTCTATTTACACATTTTAAAATATATATATTTATTTTATAGTTTTTACTATCAAGTCAGAAAAGCATTATCTCGTTTACATAGTTTGCTAATGACAGACTAAAAATCTGTTGTTTTAAATTTTATAAAACTTTTCAATGGTTAAAATAATTTTACTTGCTTTTGTCGTAAAGGTAATATATCATTTTGAAAGTATAGCTCTAGTATAAAGAAAAACTTCAGAACTCAGCACATTATTAACCTGTCTTAATTTGAGACTCCATAATTTCGTTCAAATTTCCCAAAACATCCGTCTACTGCAAGAGAGTGAGTGTATTGAAAGACAAAACAAAAAGCGCGTGAGGATAAATATCAAATATTACTTTTACTTATATATATATATATATATTTTATATATATATATATATATATATATGTCTTAATATGTCTTGTAAAATTCACAGAAAACTATGAAAAGAATTCATTATATTTTACAGATATGATATTAATTATTTTTACTAAAAATATAATCGTGGGCGCCTATCTAGATATTTTGATTATTAATTTTCAAGACGGAGTAAATGAAATTCAATAATATGAACAATGACAAACAAAAACAAAAAAAAAAACAACAAACAAATCATCTATTGGTAATAATCATAGATTTATCTATTTATCTATCTATCTATACAATACAAAAGTCCACGAAGAGAAAGTAAAGTATAAGCTAGGAGAAAATTGGCACAATAAAACATGTAGTAATTAATGACATAACTATATAGTTTCATGTATCTCAGGGGGACACGTTATTTATTAATTGTTATCAGTCTTAAAGTTCACGTGAACTTTATAATAAACTCCAAGACAGTCAACTAGAACATTTTTTAGACTAATGACATGGTCATATCACAACCACCATAGAGTTGTGGTCCCCAATCATTTTCTTGCTAGGACCGGTCGATGTTTGATAATTTCAACTCGGCCCGGTGAAAGGGGAGGGGGGGCGTTAATCATTTATATTATAGATTGTTTTTTTTACAATGCTGATTCCGCTCACAGCTGGGAGTCAACCTCTCTTCCAAGGAAAGTCGTACTATTTCGAGATAAATACTTCACAGTAAGTAAAATGAAATCATTTAATGTTTATTGGGAGCTATATATACAGATTTACATTGACCGACTAGGCCGCGGCCTACAACCACAGCGAAATAAGGGGCCCCAAAATGTTGAGTAGTATATAAAAATAAAAAAAAATCGTAGCAATATTTATTTTTCAAAATGAGGTCTCAAATTTTTGTTTGCCTAGGTCCCTACAATTGTAAATCCGGCTCTGTATATATAGATATATTTTACTTTAAATTTTTCATAATATTTATTCTAAACATTAGGAATAATATGCTAGTCATTTTAATGAACAAGTTATATTTGATTTCAAAAGTTCTATTAAATCTTAAACGACGGCATACTAATAATGTGTACCATTTTTGGTTCACATTTTTTATTTAATACAAATAATATTATTTATTATTTTTTTAATGTAATTGTTATTTTATTGTTATTAAATGGACTTTATACAATAAAATAAAATAATATTTATGTAATTTTATTAAAAATATAACTTCTCGCGACTTTAGAAACGTAAACACAGCCGATTACGGCACTTGTTTTATTCAGACCAGTTTATACACATTTATCTATCAAATCAGGTTATACTTATGATTTTCATGTATTATATTGTTTCCAATATTGATATTCCTATGACGAACTTAAATCTCACAGGTTGTACATTCCTATGACAAACTTAAATCTCACAGGTTCTTTATTCATATGACTAACTGAAATCTCACTGGTTGTATATTCCTATGACAAAGTTAAATCTCACTGGTTGTATATTCCTATGACAAAGTTAAATCTCACAGGTTGTACATTACTATGACTAACTTAAATCTCACAGGTTGTATATTCCTATGACAAATTTAAATCTCACAGGTTGTACACTCCTTTGACTAACTTAAATCTCACAGGTTGTATATTTCTATGACAAAGTTAAATCTCACAGGTTGTACATTACTATGACAAACTTAAATCTCACAGGTTCCATATCCCTATGACAAACTTAAAACTCACACATTCAATATTCCTATGACTTATAGTTCCTTCGTTCTATTTCACCATGACTGTTTTATAGATCCGCAGACTACGAGCATTACAGTTGTCGCTAGGATTTGAACCCTCAACTGGCTTCAAGCAGGTCTTTTCAATAACGTCTCCACCCTGATTCTGGCCAATTAATGATTCAACTGTATTCACTAGTAAGTTTTTTTGCCAACTTTTAAATTTACATTCAGATCTCACATTAAAGTAATGTTAAACTAACCTTTTTTTTTTACTATTCAGAATGTGTATGTAGGTCATTTAGATCATAGCCTGGGGGATACAAAGTGGTTTTGGGATATATCTTTTCTGAGATCCGGTTAGTTGGTTTCGTTTTAACTGATGAACAATCTCACAGACAAGAATCTAACATCATTTAGACAGGCCGGGTCATGTCAAAGTGACCTCATTATTTAGAAGAACAGACAGTTAAATCAGAGTTAGTTTAAAATGAACTTTGTCATGTGGAAACTTTGTAACTAACTTTTAGATGGGGCTAGAAATGAGTTGATAGAGATTTGTCAATGGTTCCCGTAAATAAAGATTGTGTACAAATATAACAACAACTTGAATCAGTGAAATATATTATTTTTTTTCTGTGTTACAGAATGAAAGTAAAAATATGTTTTAAGGAAAATAATGAAATTCAGCAGGACATAAACTTTATGACTATGAGGCACAGAGATAGCGAGTACCGATCACCATGATATAGGTTCAACTTTTCATGCAGTGAAATGTCATCTGTGATATAAAGTATTTCTGGCTGACGTCATGCAGTGTAATATCATCTGTGACATACAAGTATTTCCGGCTGACGTCATGCAGTGTAATGTCATCTGTGACTTCTGTGGCATACACGTATTTTGGGCTGACGTAATGCATTTTGTTGTATTATTGATATTGGTCAGTGGGTACGACTGTCCATATATTAACTAGATGTGAGTAGAGTATTTAATCATAAGAAATAAACTTTTACTCTCTTGTATATTTCACAGATGAACTATTAAAAACAAAGTTTAAGCAACGTATTTAAAAAAAACAACATATTCTGCCCCAAAAGCTTTCAAAATTTTATTTAATTGACAACTGGCTTGTTATTCTAATACATGTTACAAAAATAATTAAAAAAATAAAAAGAAATATAAAGTTTTTTTTTTAAATCAAATTTATTAAACGTCTGAAAAACGACAGAGTTTTAATTTTAGTTTCACTTTTCTATTATATCCAGAATATTTTCACAGAATCAGTTAGTAATATAACAGTCGCACGTTGCCGCTGTATCTTTGGATTACTTTATAATTCTAAACACAAGATAAGTAAAACATAAGCACCATTCAAAAAAAAAAAATAAATAAAAAGGTGACTCTAACCAAAAAATGTTACAAAAGTTTTCTTTTAAAATTAAACAAACCGTGATTTTTATAGCAGCAGAAGCTGAAAACAAAAAAAAAATGTTATTAATTGGCTTAAATAGATGAAAATAGACATCATTCTTGTTAGTTGGGTTTGATACATTTTTTTTATAATATATATATATATAATAGGGCAGCTCATTAAATTGCACTGACGCACGATCCTGGAACCTCAGATTCCCACATTCAGACCATCCTAAAAGCCTGGGCTGCATATATTAGACACAACAGCCACAAGAAAAAGATATAAGAAATTAACTACAACGAGTTAGTATACATTATTTAAAGAACAAAAAATAAAGTGTTCTGCTGAAATGAGTTGAACTTTTAGAAATGTTACTAGCCATGTGCATTTTCCCCCTCTGCTTACCATTTATTTACAGATATTCAGATTTCTTCGACAGCACAGATTATCTGGTAGCAATACTTATTTGTACACATTTTGAATTTGTAGTTTAAATAAAATATTTTTTTAAAATATTGTTACGACCCTCTCGGTGCGCACCGTACAGTCTAAAGAGTGAACGCGATGACGCAGTAGAGAGAGTGACGTAGAAGCCAGTAGGAAAAGATAGAAAAAATACTCTTGGAATCCACGCCTGTGTGTTATTTTGACTTTATAAACAGAATTAAGACTTACTACATTGGTGTCAGAAGTCGGAATTTCTTTTTTGAAAGAAGCTAAGTAAACTTCTAGTCGTAGAGTTGATAGAAGAATTAAATAATAGGGGCCTCCCTACTGACGGCAACAAGGCGCAATTGGCCTCTAGACTAAAGGATGCCCTGATAAAGGAAGGAAATGATCCTGAGAGCCACTGTTTTGAGTCTGAAATCAAAAGAATAAGAAAAGAAATGAAAGAATTACTTAAAAATGAAAGGAAAGAATTACTTCAAGCAATAAGAAACGAAATAGGAGATCTGAAGGACGATCTCAACACAAGAACCGAGAAAGCAAAGATTGAATTACCAAAAGTGAGAGTAGTGAATGAAACGACTACAAAAGAAAACATGACTCAGAGAAAGACAAAGTTAATCATTGAAGCAGACTTAGATATGCGGCCAGTTTTATCTGGAGATGTGGTCATCCACGACGTGTTACCTGAGGATGTGGTCATCCAAGAAGTGGTACCTGAAGATGTGGTCATCCATGACGTGGTACCTGAGAATGTGGTAATCCAGGAAGTGGTACCTGAGGATGTGGTCATCCACGACGTGATACCTGATGATGTGGTCATCCAAAACGTAGCGCACGAGAAGGAACAAATACAAGAAGAGCCGCCCAGCGATCTGAGCCCCTGTGAAAATGATCGGTCTGCAGACTGTCTGAAAGCTGGTTGCAACCGCAGCCCTGATTACCTTGAATATCCAGACAACCCAACAAATTTCTACACAGCGGAAATGGATGCTTGTGAAAACAATTTAGCCAGCCTTTGGCAGGGAAACATGCCATGCAGCAATAACAACCGGAGAGAGTACAACGATTGCTGCGGATACCTTAACGATAAGTACCGGCCAGATGATGTGAACATCAGGCCCAGCTGGCCAAGCTGCCCAGGGTGAGTGCACTGTAAAGAGACCTACCAGCAGTGCCTGACCAACAAAAAGCTGGAGTGCTGCGTCGATTACAAGTACGTGGCCGAGTTGCCACCGCCCAATCCGTTCTGCGAGGCCAGCGATCCCACATGCTGCGCCTGCTCTGGTGGCCAGTCACCTGCGATAAAACCTACGGAGGAGCAACTCACGAAACGACGGGCACTCGCCATCAACGATAGTGTTTTGGCCGGGAACTCCGCTTACCTTGTGACCTTCTGTTTGGGCTTCCCAGAGACGCTCCCTCCATAGAAACAGATTATGCCAATAGACTGAGATCTCGACTCGAAAAAACATCAAAATCGCTAGTGACACTATGAAAACCAGATACGACGACGGGCAAACTCGTCTGGTTTTCAAGAGGGAGACCTAGACTGGCTTTACCACCCACAGAGACGTAAAGGAAGATCCCCAAAACTGCGGAGGGACTGGGAAGGCCCCTACCGGGTCATAAAGAGACTTAACGACGTCTTTTACAGAATACAGAGAAGTGCTCGTGCAAAGATGAAAGTGGTTCATGTGGACATACTGTACAGATACTGTTGTGAGAACTGACCTGTCCGGGACGGACAGATTTAAGAGGGGGGGCAGTGTTACGACCCTCTCGGTGCGCACCGTACAGTCTACAGAGTGAACGCGATGACGCAGTAGAAAGAGTGACGTAGAAGCCGGTAGGAAAAGAGTGGCGATGTTATTGTCGTTATTTATGTCTAAAAGATAGAAGAAATACTCTTGGAATCCACGCCTGCGTGTTTTGATTTTATAAACAGAATTAAGAGTTGTAACAATATGTATATATATATATATATATATATATATATATATATATATATAATAGTAGGTACCACAAACTGGCTCAAAATCGTGGTTTTGCGTCACTGTAGTCATTATTTGGATAGTTTTAACTTAATGATTTCTCTACTTAAAACTGATCAAATCTCATAAAAAATTATATCATTTTAAAGTATTTTGTAAGCCCTACAATAATATGTAAGTTTTAATTACGTAGATTCAGAACAAAAGGTTAAATTTTTAAAATGAAAACCATCACCGAAGTCACATTTTACCGGCCGACGCGCGATCTAATTTTACCATCCTATTTTCAATCTCCGTGCGATTCTGGGCCATTCGTTCTACAGTAATGTCAAATATATCAATGTGTGCTAAACTGAATGCCCTTTACAGCCATACTAAACATTTAATTAAATTATAATTAACGATATTTTTAATATAAAAAATCATAATAAAAAGTAAATTATTTTGTGATTTTTTTAATTTTGTAGGTTTTTCTTTAGTATCATTAGAAAGCCCGTCCATTTTGCTTTTAAAATTTTATAATAAAACTTAATTTGTAAGCATGGCCCAGAATCGCAGAGCGCTAAGAAATAGCATATAACACGCATTTTTCACCCTTCTTGCATGACCGTGAAAATGGCCGACAGTCATGTTGGCAACGCTACACCTAGTTGGTAAGTAAAAACGATAAAAACTTGTAGATAAATTGTTACTTTATTTGTTCCTTACTCTTTTAGCTTTATATTTCTTTGGAAATGTTTATTATTGTAGTTATAATAACTTTAATTTGATAAACCTCGAGGCCATTTTGATGCTTTTGTACATTGAACGATACCCCTCATGTTTGCGGACACTATTTTTTTCTGGCTATTTTTTTAGAAAGATAATAATATTTTCTAAGAGATTATATATTCAAAATTGACTAGTATATATTTTTTTACAGTTGCTAGATAGTTTTATTATCTCAAATTAAAACAAATATAACAGGTCACTTGGTCGGTAATTGGTTGTCAATGTAAACATATAGTAGATTGTAGACCGATCGAATTAACATAACTATTATTGAAGGGATATTTTTTCAATTATTGTTGTAATATAACTGTTATTTTTAGTCTATGCCTAAATTCACTATTATCAAAGTAAGAACCATTTTTTAAATATCATAATTGTCTTTATCAGACGGTGTACAGCTCAAAACTTTATAGAAGGTTTATGTGCTAGTTGGAGGAAATACCTTTATTACCTTGGCTACTAGACTAGTAATACATTACCTTACCAACTCTGGTTTTGAAAGAGGAAAATGGCAAGTCATGTACCCATGTAACTGTTACGCCTATATTTTTTTAAATTAAAATATCTCTTAGCCACTCATGCATTTGTATTATGATTAAGTATCTTATTTTTAATATTAGTTCAGTTTTAGTATTATAAATATATTGAAGCTTGAACAGCTTTTACCTTTAATTAAATATGGTTCTCACAAATCCAAAAAAAAAAAAGAACTGGTATAAGTGTAATCAAGTTAAGTAACACATAGAAAAGACTTTTATGTGTTTAAAATACCATATCAGCAGTTTATTATGTAACCTGTTTGGACCAATTTTTATTGTGGGTTATATATTTAAAAGCATTGCAGCTTTTGGAGTGAATAAGAGTAATATACACAGTCCCCTTAAGGAGTCTGTTCTTTCAAAACTACAGAGATTAACTAATGAACTTTTCATTCATTTTTTATTTATTATAATTATATGAAGTAAACAACAGACATTCAAACTCTTGATAAACAAATAATAACAGAGAAATAGATGAAAACATAATAAAACATTTAAAACAAATAAAACTTTCAATGGTAGGATCAATAATTGGAAAAAATGTCCTTGATGAAATAGTAGTACTCTATCAAGAAAAATTAGAGTTAAAATCAGTAAATGATCAAGAAAACAGTACATTATCTCTAAGTAAGCATGAATTGAAACAAAACAGATGTGTTTTGAAAAGCTCCAGAAATAAACCTTTATTACTATGAGAGGCATTGAAAGATGAAATTAAAAAAGAAGGGAATGATGCTAATAAACAGTGCAGGATTTATATATAACCTACACAAGCTAAAGCTTAGAACCCCCACTTTTTTATGAGGCCATTAACAAATTGTTCGAGTGAGCGATTATCATACATGTTTCGATATTTAGCACTGACATTTAATATCTGGAATTATAAAGGGCCCCATATCCCAAATGATGGCTGGCCAAGTGGTGTAGATACTCGACTGTCGACATGTTATCTGGTGCAAAGTTGTCCCAGAAGTCCACCCAGCTTTAAATGTGTACATGACTTAAGTTGAGGAAGTAAAGGCGGCTGTGCGTTGTGCTAACACACAATCCCTTCATATGTTGAGGTTATAGAAACAGAAGAATGCTTAACTTCATCTGCCCAAATGGCCCAGTAGGGCTAAGGGAACTTTTCTATATCCCAAAATAGCTTAGGGTCTTATGACGTCTAAATCCGGTCCTGCTGATCAATTAAATGGTACATTAATAACTAATTTAAATGGTATCTTCTTCTATCCCTTAACCCGTGGATGGGTCGTTGGGGTACCATTGTTGACTGAAAACTTAGTTCCCGCCATTTACTCCGGTCCTGAGCTGCCTTTTGGAGTCGACGAACGACAGGCCGGTCCATTCTTTGATGTTGTCTTCCCATCTCTTCTTTTGTCTTCCTCTTTTCCTTCCTTTCCTTCTTTTAAATGGTACATGCTTACATTAACTTAAAAGTAAAATTACTTAAATTTCGAAAGTTACACTTATTTAGGTGTAATGGTAAAATGCGTAAATTATTTGTTTGCTTTCAATGACTTATGAAAAAATTAGAATATAATTGAAATGTATGCATCTAATGTTACTGTTAGTATTGTTACTAATATAACTTTTCAAATAATACTTAATAGTGGATTTTTCCCTAGTGAAAAGTACTTTTATTGATTTTTTAGATGCATGGATTTATCCACCCCTGTCCTGTATATATAAAAGTAATTGGTCTAACAACTATTTTATAAGTTTAGAGCTATGTATATCCTACATTTTCATATATAAATTTTGAATATATATGTAATAGTTTTTTTTTTTTTGTAAATTTTTGAAAATGAGCAATTTTTTAGTTTTTTTTTACCCCACCTCTTTCTAGCCTTTATTATATTGATCATAAATAATCTTAAGATATTATGACTATTTGAATGTATAGAGCTAAAGTTACCCTATAGAATGATGTAATTAGTTTGTATGTGTGTTAATTACAAATTTATTATGATTTTTCGAAATGTCACGAATTTTGAAAATTTATCGCCCTTTTTATTTTTTCTAAAAAATGATGAAAACCCATTTTCAGTGCTATTAATTTTAATGATATTATA
Source organism: Bulinus truncatus (assembly GCA_021962125.1). Lineage (NCBI taxonomy): Eukaryota > Metazoa > Mollusca > Gastropoda > Planorbidae > Bulinus > Bulinus truncatus. The sequence continues at coordinate 1,510,012 of JAGDYQ010000191.1, forward strand.
ACTTTACACTCTTGAAAAAAATTGAGTTTGTTCTATGTTTTCTTGTGTCTGTATTGAATGTAAATGATTTGGTGTACTGGAAATACTTTTGCAGATAACGCTTGGCAAATATGGCACTTTTGAAGGTGTAGAGAAAAAATTAAAAAGTCACATTTTCAAAAATTTATATCTCTAAAACTATTTAAGCTATAGTGATAAACTTGATGTCCACCATCATAGATTCTCGAGTTCTTGCATTATTCATGTTGAAAAAAAGCTGTAAAACCATTTTAAAAAATCAGTTTGTGGTACCTAATATTAGGGCGTCCCAAAAAAATGAAGTTTTGAAATGTTGATGTCTCACCCTAAATAATATGTCTGTATGGTAACAGTAGTTAACCTGCAAAATTTCAGCTCATTTGGACAATCATTAGAGGTCCCCCAAGAGGTTTAAAGTTCCAGATTTTGGTGTAAAATCATTCGCGGTCAAATCTAATACAGCGTTAATGTTGCGTTACATGCAAAAGGGATATATTAAGTAACAAAATGATGCTTAGTATTGTTTATAATATTAAATGAAACAAAATATATAAATCTTGAATGGTTTATATTTTTAAATTTGAAATTTAAGTAAAAAATTATGAAAAACAAAGTTGTTTGATTTTGTCAAGTTAATTCTGGAAAGAATGTCAATATGCTTGAAAAACAATAATAATAAGCAATGCAAATGAGCATTCCTACTATTTATTTTGTACTTTGTACTGTAGGGTAGACAAAAATTTAAAAAAGTTCTTCAAATTTAAATTTTAGCCAGCTGTTCACGATTACAGTATTTTACACTCTGCAAAATTTTTCCGATGTGTTTCAACCACTTTGAGCTAAAATTGTTTTTGTTCTTCGTCCTTGGTGATACTGTCATTGAAATTTTGTATCAATGCTACACCTCGCTCTGCAGAGTCATTGATACAAGCCAGATTTACAAAATCTGCTTCAACAGGAACATCTAGAAAACTGGCATCAATGTTGGATGTTTCAACAACACTTTTTGGTAGTGTTTTTATGAGATGCTGTCCACGTTTTGATTGCATTGTCTGAGCAAGGCCAGTTTTTTCTTTGTCCGACAAAAGGGTTGAAAATAACGCAAGCGTCGACAGTTCCGGACTCAAGTACCACGAGTGACGCACCATCATTTTCAATCCAGTCGATCGAAGAACAGCATCATCTTATTCGTAAACAATAGTTCGATTTTCAATGCATAGATTGCTTTTGCCATCCACCTTGCCCTATCATAGCAATGATCATTGTTGATTTTCTAATGCTGGTGTTCGTTCTGTCCAGCACTGCAGCAACTTTTGGTGATATGATGCTTCGTCTGCGATGTCGTGTTGCAGAATTTGTTTTGCTTGAGGATGCTGATTGGATGACAAATTCTTCATCAGATTCTTCATCGTCACTCGAATCCCGACAAATGGATGATGTCATTGAATGTGTGTCTGTGTCACTGTCAGAACCACCACCTACATCCAATTGCTGTTCCCTGTCTACTGCTGACTCTACACTTGAAGATGATGGTAAACCATGGTGACGGCACTGTGATATAGCATCTTTTGCTGCATCACCAACATCCCTGAAAAATTGTTTCTGATGCTCAGCAACTCATTTTTCTTTAGCAGCGAGCTTTTTGTCCACATATCCAATTGATCCTGTTCTTGATTCTCGTTGCAACTTCAAAAACTGTCTGTCTTCATCATTTTTTATCAGCTGTTCAGAGTTGGCATGGCCAATGTCAAAAAAGATTACTCAACTTCTCTGTGTATTCTTTTTGGTTCATTTGATCGGTTGAGTTGTTACGCTTACGGTGCTTCATCAAACGAACTTGTTCTGCATACAGATCTTTGATCTTCTGTAGGATGTGCTGCTTTTGTTGTATAGGCATTTATTACATTTTCTAATTAAGAATCACACAATTTCAACTCTAGTTAATGGTAGCAATGAGGTAAATATAAGTATATTTAAAATTCATTGTATTCATATATGGCGTGCAAAAACTGCAAATTATTTGAGCAACGATTTGTCTGGATTTTATGTTGGCCTAATACTGGAATTTTAAAAGCTCTTGGGGGACCTCTAAATGTTGTTCAAATGAGCTTCAACTTCCCCAATTCACTTATTGTACCCAAGAGAAAGATTTCAGGGAGTGAGACACCAAAGATTAAAAAAAAAAATTTTCCGAGCATTTCTGGGACACCCTAATATATATATATATATATATATGTGTGTGTGTGTGTGTGTGTGTGTGTGTGTGTGTAGAAACATAAACTATAAATGTATATAACTATTTTATGTGTATCATTATCCAGAGGCGCAATTAGACCAAACTTTCAAGGGAGGGGGGGGGGAAATAATCACTTGTATTAAAAAATCACACTATTTATAAATTTGTATTTTATTTTAAACAAATTTCGGTCTCATCTTTTAATTTTTTTTATTTCGGAGGGGGCAAATGCCCACCAATACCCCCCCCACCTAGTTGCGCCACTGCCATTATCTAATGAATTGTTTTTGTTGATTATTTTTTAGGTACAATCTGCAAACAATTTTTCACTCAAAGACCTGATGCCATATATTTGTGACACCAACAACTAGGCTCTGCAGATGAGGAAAAGCGAAAATTCCGTGTTTGGATATTGGATAAAAATCACATGGGTGGAAAAAAATTGATGTTAGTAGGTTCTAGTTGAGGTTTATACAGGGAAGGAGTTAGATAAAAGTAAGAATGCTCAGAATCGGTTTTCTAATAATGTAGTAATGGGATTGTGCAAATCTATTGTCGTATAGGTTATATGTGGTTACCATTTTTGGAACTGTTGAAAGAAAAAAATACCTTAATCTATATATTTGCTGCTTGAACCTTTAACATGTGGTTTTGATAATAATATTTTGTTTTGAAATATTTCTTGTCTATCTTTATATGCCTGTATGCATTTAACACATAGTTTTAGCATAAAATATATAAAAGTAATTAATTAATCAGTTGTTTTTTATTCTGCGGAAAATGAAAATCCTTTCACTTAGCATGTCTTTAAAAATTCACTGCCAAAATTTATCTTAATAAGTGATTTGTTTCATTGTTTTATATATTGTGTTAGATATATTGTACATATACTTCTATAAATTTCATTATATTTTTGTAAAGAAATTGTACTTCATAGTTTCAGAGTACTAAAATTGTAAAAAAAAAAAAAAATTTTGTCATATTTTAAACATATATGATAAAAAAAACTGTGCAACATATGTAAATAAAATACTTATATAGATTACTCATCTATTTCTGATGAATTTGATATATAATTTGGCACACTTGTAGCTTTAAAAAAGAAAGTTAGGGATGACCCTCATTTTTCTTTAAAAAATTCAAAAAAATTCATGTAGAAACAAAAACATATATAACTTTGTTTTTTTGTAACTCAATTTGTTTCATGTTTACACATTTTGTGTAATATATGTGGTGAAATAAAAATAAACTTCAATTGCACTAAATATGTGTACACATTTTTATTTCTTCATACCATTTGTGAGAGTGTAAGTTGCTTTTAAAGAATGAAGAAAAGTTTAATCTCAAGTTCATAAAATACAAAAATAATGTTCTAATTGAAAAAAAAAATTACCATATATATAAATCCCATTAATTTTTTATTATTTTGATATATAACATATCATTTATTATTTATTTTAATATAAAAAAGCTAAGAAATATTAAGGTAACCCGATTTCGGATAAATAACCTTGAAAAATCAAAGAACGATAAAGTGTTAACGCGTCAAAAAAATTCGATTCAAATTCTTAACGCAACACCTAAATGCGTTAATTTTACCAAAATTCTGAAAGTTCAGAATAGCGCATAATCGATAAATAACCAAATTTCACTGTACAACATGTAGTAAAACTCTATTCACCTACTACATAGCTTTTCCCAGACCAACCCGATTGCAATTAACTTAAAAATCCCATCCCTTAGTTATGTGGACAAAACACAGTCCTAAAAACTAGTACAATCAACGCAAACACCTAAATGCGTTAAAATTTACCGAAAGCTGTTATTTCACAGTTGAAGAAAAAATCAAGAAAAACCGCCATTGAATCACACAATTCTATAAATAGAAATAGATCAGACATGATTAAAAAAAGCAAGAAAAAACACCCGAACACAGAAACTGTCATGTTTATATAAAATCATAGCACCGATATGACCTTGAAACAATAAAATTGCCATTTTTTAATTCTAATTTATGACCCTCCACAATTCAATTAATGAACATCTGCAGACGAAGACTACTAGTTTGACAGAAAGGTGCTATTGGTTTGGGACAGAGGGTTGGATAAGCCATAAGTAACATCATATTTATGGGGAGAGAGGCTGCAAAGTGTACCAAAATGCTATAAACATGGCCAGTGTGGTGTGGTTGCTATAAACATGTACAGTTTGGTGTGGTTGCTATAAACATGGCCAGTGTGGTTGCTATAAACATATACAGTGTGGTGTGGTTGCTTTAAACATGTACAGTGTGGTTGATATAGATATGTACAGTGTGGTGTGGTTGCTATAAACATTACAGTGTGGTGTGGTTGCTATAAACATGTACAGTGTGGTGTGGTTGCTATAAACATGTACAGTGTGTTGTGGTTGCTATAAACATGGCCATTGTGTTGTGGTTGCTATAAACATGGCCAGTGTGGTGTGGTTGCTATAAACATGGCCAGTGTGGTGTGGTTGCTATAAACATGTTCAGTGTGGTGTGGTTGCTATAAACATGTACAGTGTGGTGTGGTTGCTATAAACATGTACAGTGTGTTGTGGTTGCTATAACCATGTACAGTGTGGTGTGGTTGCTATAAACATGTACAGTGTGGTGTGGTTGCTATAAAGATGGCCAGTGTTGTGTGATTGCTATAAACATGGCCAGTGTGGTGAGGTTGCTATAAACATGGCCAGTGTGGTGTGTTTGCTATAACATGGCCAGTGTGGTGTGGCTGCTATAAACATTACAGTGTTGTGTGGTTTCTTGTTAATATGGCCGAAATAAACAAAGTAAAACACTCATAGTATCAACATGTGTATTTATTTGACATTCCGCCATGTTGGTCTCACTCCGCGAAGTTACATTCCTGCCGCTTACGTCACGGCACTGATCTACATCATCAACACCCTCCTTTCCTTAACATGCTTGATATCAACTGAACATAGAAACAATTAAAATAAATCAATGTGAACTAATGAACTATTACAAAATTTCGGAGTCGTATTATACATCAATTGAGTTTTACGAAGTCTCATAGTCATTTAGCAATTTTGGCCTTTTTCCTTCTCTCCTTGGCCTTGTGGATTCTCTGGCCATCACAGGCGACTTTGATGTTCCCTGGTGTGCCATAGGTTCTGTCGATTGCGGTGACCTAGGAGTGTGGTCGACCGCTACTGGTCTTTCTGGTCCGTCTCCTTGTGTGTCTGTTCCAGTCCTTAATTCAGGCCACCAATCGTCGTCTTTCCTTATTGGTGTTGCCCTCGGTCGTAAATGGACTCTGTTTCGTGTGTACACACCACCGTCTTCGCCTTGCAGTCTGTATCGTCTCCCTCCGTCGAATCTCATGACTCTTCCAGGTTTCCAACCCGGCTTCTCTGGGTTTTGGTAATATACCTCTTGACCCTGCTGCATTGTCGGCAAATCTCTGGCTGTCCGATTATAGTATCTTTTCACCCTCTTTTTGTATGCGTCCTTTCTGTTTTGCATATTTTCATGTTTTCTCTCCCGTCTGATCGAGGGGATCATAGTTCTGACTTCCCGCCCGAACACTATCTGTGCAGGACTTAATCCCGAGTCTTGTTTCGGTGCGTTTCGCAACTCTGATAATGCTTCATAAATGTCTTCTTTTCTGTTATCAGTCTTAATCATTATCTGCTTAACGACCTTTACTGCTGCTTCTACTTTTCCATTGGCCTTATGGTGTCCCGGGTCAGACCGTACATGTTGGATGTTCCATTTGTCCAAGAAATGCTGAAACTCTCGGGACACGTATTGTGACCCCGAGTCCGATACAATTGTTTTTGGTATCCCATACCTAGCAAAATGCGATTTTAATTTTCTGATTATCTCTGTTGCTGTCGCCGTTCTCAACTTATCGACCTCTATGTAGTTTGACAGATAGTCGACTGTCACTAAATATCTCTGACCCTTCAGTTCCATTATATCAGACCCCACTTTGTCCCAAGCCTGTTCTCCTTCTTCGTGCTGTATCAGTGTCTCTTTGCTGTTCTTGGGTTTTAACCTCTGACATTCATCACATGCGTTTGCCATTTGTTTGATCTCATTCTTCATTCCTGGCCAGAACACACTGTCCCTTGCTCTCCTTATCATACTGTCGTAGGCCAGATGTGCAGCATGTAATTTGGTTTTTATTTCCTTCCTGAGGCAGGCTGGAATAATTATTTGCTGTCCTTTGCACACAATGTCATCTCTAACTGAAATCATGTCTCTGTATTCAAAATATGGCAAGACTCCTGCCGGAAGGCCAGTCTTTGATTTGGGCCATCAGAATGATCAGAGACTAAATAGTATTCTCAGTACCCAAAGAAGTGCAGGAACGATTGCTTAGACAGGGGGAACTGAATTTGAAGCAAGCTATAGAAATTTGCCAGGTCTCGGAGGCGACAAAAGAGGGAATAAAGGAGATGACTGAAAAGGCGGAAACATTGATAGAAAAAGTGGAAGCTAGGCCACAGAGAGAAGAACGCTACAGACAGCAGAAGCTGAGCGCTGGGGGTGTGGCAAGGGAGTGTCGTTACTGTGGACGAAACCACGAAAAGTCCAAAGAAGCCTGTGCGGCATGGGGGAAATGCTGCAATAAGTGCGGCAGGAAAAACCACTTCGCACGAAAATGATTGACAGTCAACTATGTGGGTAATAGCCCAGAGGATGATCAGTGGTCTGATAATGACGACCTCAGATTAAATGGCGTATATAATGGCAGGGACAGAATGACGGTTGTCATGGAGGTAAGGCAAAAAAGGGTCAGGTTCCAGGTAGACACAGGGGCTGATGTAAACACCATTTGTGAGAAATATGTTCCACCACAGAACATTCGACAAACGAGACAAGTCTTGTCAATGTGGAACAAGACAAAGCTGGTCCCAGTTGGAGAAGCCACTCTGAAACTGCGGAACCCGAGATCAGGAAAAGAACACCACGTTGATTTCACAGTGGTAGAGGATGAGCTCACATGTCTCATAGGGTTCAAAACAGCACTCACACTAGGCTTGGTGAAAGTAAACAAGGAAGAGTTCATAGCCCGAGTGACTGTTGGGGAACCAGAGGATCTGGGGGACCTTGGGACTGCATCACTAACAGTAAGCCCCACTCGTGCTACCATGTTAATATGGCCGAAATAAACAAAGTAAAACACTCATAGTATCAACATGTGTATTTATTTGACATTCCGCCATGTTGGTCTCACTCCGCGAAGTTACATTCCTGCCGCTTACGTCACGGCACTGATCTACATCATCAACATTTCTATAAACACATTTCTTCTATTACAGTTCAAAATGCATCAGGTCAGTGGTAATGTCAATGCACGCCAGTAAAATGTTTGGATTATTCTAGTGTGAGGTGTGGAAGTGAAACTGGAGTGGACAATGGAATTGTAGGTGCCGTGTGCCGTGCAAAATTAATGAAGGGAGAGAACGTAACAGACGTATTGGATTTTTAGAAAACATTGTTGTTTACCAAAGTGCGAAAAACACAACTGGCCATATAATGAAATGAATTTAGAGATAGTGATACTCCGTGCTGCATCTAGAGATAGTGATACTCCGTGCTGCATCTAGAGATAGTGTTACTCCGTGCTGCATCTAGACGATCAGCCGCCCTGGAGCAATTGATTTCTTTTCGCCCCTCACCATTGATCGGACATTTTGTGCTTCAATTCAAATTTATTTCTATTAGCATGATAGTTAATAATTTAAAGTTAATAATTTACTAGTTGATGTTATTAGATAAGACTTAACCTGTCATTAATATTAAGCTTCTGATGCCTATAAAGCAATTTCATACATAAAAAACATTTTCCCCCTTCTAGTCCACAGCAAACCAAAGCTAATTTGTCTTAAAAGGAATTTTCCATTAACTGTAAAAGCTGAATTGAATGTTGGTGCAAAGAAAAATTAGCGTCTGAACGGGTTTTTCCCAAAAGACATTGAATGTTATGAATAAACGTTGAACAAATATAATATGACTATGTATTTAACTATTGTTTTGTATCTTATTCGAATAACTTTTCTTTTCATTTCGTGACAGATTTTGTATAAAGAACATTTGATTACAACTGACTTCATTTAAATATTTACATTCTCTATATATTAGTTTAAATCTATATAATTACAATTTTCGCCTGTTGTGTGTGATGTTCGGTACATGTTACGTGGGGTGTGGGGAGGGTTTAGAGAGGTACTGGGAAGGAGGGGGTGGTTGGACGGAGGGGGTGGTGTGTCTACATAAGCAGGAGGTGGATGGGACAGGGTAATGATTGTGTTTTAAACATTTTTGTTTTAATAGTACACATTAAATATTTCATAGAAAGTCTAATGTATCAATTCTGCTAATGTTAAAAATATTAGTATAGGTCTGCCATAAATTTCGTTTGTATTAGCAGGCTTAATAAATAGTTTGTGATAGTAAAATTTATGAAAAATAGAAATATAGAGCATACTAGACTCTTGTTTAGTCCATAGAGTTTTCTAGTAGCACTAGTGTATTACTTAACTGATTATTGTATCAACGTGTAAAATACATGATAATTACAATCCACACACCCACACATCCACACACATACAAACAAACATAAACACATACATACACATCCACACAAACACATACACACACATCCACACAAACACACTTCCACACAAACACACACACATCCACGCAAATACACTAACATCCAAATACACACATCCACACAAACACACACACCCACACTGTATATTTTTTGTGTTTGGGAGAGTGTCAAGGTCCCCTTGCGGGGTCCCTGCGGTCGTTGTCTATTGGTATGATCACCTACTGAGTTCTAGCCAGCATTTATATTTGTCCCAGCCACATGGTTACACAGGATGCACAACACAACGATAACTTGATAACCAAACACGTACAGTTACAACGTGTAGTGTTTATTTTACATAAAAGCAAACAGGTACATGGTGCCCTCAAAAGGACAATTAGCATTATACATCAGCCTAATATACATATACAGAATGGCCCTTACCTGGGTTGGATAGTTCTCACAAGAACTCAGTACTGAGCCGGTCGAAACCAGCCTAGACTGGGTTATCCAACCCGGGCCCAATCGTTCGACTTCACCCCGACTGATCAGCGCTCACTGAATGACCCATTCTCACTGAATAACCCACGCCAACTTTACCGGAATGTCAGCCTCCCTATAAATTCTCCCGCGGCGAGCTTGTATGGCCGACGAGCTTGTATGTCACGCTTATCACGCGTGCCATCACTTGTGCCTTCACTCGTGACCAATCCCAACCTAAGACATAATACCTATCCCTCTCGCTCGTCTGAATGTCAAAGGCACAGATTATCTCCCCCTATAAAAATTTCACAGATGATGTCAGAATTAAAGTTGGTTAACCTAGTGCCAGACGCACTGACCACAGTGCTGACACCTGGGAATACAAAAGCCGGTGGCTATCCTATTTAAGATCTCCCCCTTCTCGAGTGATAAAATAGGAGAATGTTCTGAATTTCATAAAACATAAGACACATAATGTGACAGAGAGTTTAATGGGTCATTAAGTTTTGAATGAACTCATAACAAAATTTTGATTTTCACTAAAATGAACCTCAGAAATGTTCCTACTAAATATTGGACACTAACATGAACTAAATGTTGGACACTGAACATACGGGAGCTAAATGTTGGACAATGAACTTACAGGAACGTAACGTTTTGCTAATCATGTGGAAGTAAAAAACGTTTATGATATGTATAGAATCAAGTTTCAAGCGCTGCAGTACAACATTTCCATAGCCGAATATTGCATTGATATATTTAAAACAGTTCATGTGATTCTATTATTGACAGTATAAGTTAACGTGATTGTATTATTGATAGTAAAACCTTATGTGATTGTATCATTGACAGTATTAGTTCATGTGATTTTATCATTGAATATAGAACCCTGTACAGACAATGATATTATTGTTCCACGACTTTTCGACCCCGGGACATTTCGACCCCGGACTATTCGACCCCGTCAACTGATAAAAATAATATTTGAATTATTATTTCTTTGTTTTAAATATGTTCAACATGTGTTTTATTGTTAAATATATGTGTATGTTTTATTTAAAATGTGTGTTTCAATTATGTAAGATGTGTGTTTTAGTCTTTGTGACGTCTTAGCAATGGACACAAGTTGTGTGATTACACTCAATAAATCTCTCCCCCCCACACACACACCTTTTGATTATAACCCATTAGTGTGTTGTTTCTAGACAGGTATAATAATATTGCACAGATAAGTCAACAGGTAAACATTATACTGAATTCATCCATCTTGGATATGTTATGTCATTTGTGCCAGTACCTAGAGTAGACATAAACAATTGGTCAATACAACTCATGTACAAGCATGAGAAGTGTATGTAAGATATCATGTCGGTCTTTAAAAACTTTTGAACGTGCTTTGAGCATCAGAACTCAAACCTTACGGATACAAACCTTACGGATACACATATTTTAAACAATTAAAACACATATTTTAAACAAAATTATTACTGCCATATACATATTTTAAACAATGATACACAAATTGAACAAAGAATTAAATATATTTAAACAAATAAATAATAATTGAAATATTATTTTTATCAGTTGTCGGGGTCGAATAGTCCGGGGTCGAACTGTCGCGGGGTCGAAATCGCGGGATCGAACTGTCCGGAGTTGATCTGTCTGGGATCGATAAGTCCGGCCATCGAAATTATAGATATGAGACAAGCTACAGCTAACTTACATTGACTTTCAAGAAAAAAAATGTAAATAATGATTTCATTTGTCAATATAACCTGTCACAGGTTATGTACATTTTAACAAATCATCTGACCGAATCATGTCTGACCGAATATTGCCTTACCGAATCATGTGTGACTAAATCATGTCATATTTCATCTTTTAATTGTAATTTCTTTGACAAAGGTAATGCTCTTATTCTTCATGTATGATATTTGAAGCAGCTACACCAGTGAACTGGTCTTTATCGCCTTTGTCATTCTTTAAGTATGAAATTTGAAGCAGATACACCAGTGACCTGGTCTTTATCACCTTTGTCATTCTTTATGTATGATTTAATAAAATATAATAATGTATTAATTTAGTTCAGCTATTTTGATATATTTACGATATTGCAGCGTTTTGTCTACTATATACACGTACTAACAGACTTCATATTTACGATCTTGGACTCACACCAATAAAACAAACAACCAAGGATTATTACAAACGATACAATATTTTTTAAGTGAACAAAGGACGAAACAAAAAGGTAAGTTAATAAAAGCAAAAAAAAAAAATCAAGGAGACATTACACACTTCACCAATATAACAAATGGCATCATACGGATGCTACTATGTCTTCAAAAGATGTCAGGTGATAAAATACTACATGTATACATGCATATAATTGGTAATGTTGATCACCATAACCTATATTCTTCTGTACGTCTCTTGTAATGAAGTTGATAGACAAGTACTTGACTGTAGCATTGATCGTTGACTTCAATAGAAATGCCTGCAAACAGAAATAATTAAATTTGTTGAATTATTTTATAGAATTTTTTTATGGATAAATTATTGTTGAAAAAAATCCCAGCTTCATTTAAGCTTTATTCCTATCTCAGCTGTAAAATCTACATTTTGAAGCTTTTACAAAACACATCAGATTTATTTACATAGATATACATGATAAATTTATAAGGCTAAGTTTCATGACAATTTATTAATGTAACAACATATGAACAGACAATAATTTAACGGTCGACATGAAATTCTCCCATCATGCCTGATAGAATCATTTCGGAATATCTGCTGCTCACGTTTCAAATGACTTTCTTTCCTGACTTCCTGATTTCACGAGTTTCAAGGAACAGCAGCCATCTTAACTTCCTGCTGAACAATTTTAAAGTCATTTATATTTCTTTTAAAAAAATTACATAAATGGCTTTCATATTCAAGTAAGCATTTGAGCGAAATTTCTTCTATAGAAAAAAAAGTAAGTGCACTTATACTATAAACTAAAAATTTTAAACAATTTATTTAAACAATTTATGACCGAAAATATAGTTATTCATTTAAATTAATCATGTATACAATATTAAAAATAATTCAATGAAATTAGTAAATGTATGACAAAGTATTCTAGTCTTGTAATTTGTTGCTTGTATAATTGCTTGTTTGATAAAAAAAATGATCGAAATTAACGCATGATTAAAAATTTCATCGCACATTTTAATCGACACAATATAATACATTTGTTTGTATTCAAATTAGTATGTCATAATATCATGGCATAAAATTAGCATAATAAACAAGTCGATTAATTTACGAAAGAGTTGTAATTAATTGTTAAATATTTATTAAGCATTAGTATATATGTCTATTGAATTAGCTATTGAGACCAGTTTATTGACATGTATCAATCACGTAAAGCGATGCGAAATTTCTTTGTAATCAACAACAATGCCAAACATGTGTTTTTCTCGTGCTGTAGTTTCCGAAGTCATGACGTATGTGGGTCCCCCCTTCCCTGTCATATTTTGCTACACTTTCCCCACGTAAGTCTTGTTTACTTTACCCTCCACTACCGTACATATCCCTCCACTTCCGATCCAAAAAAAAATACACAAGTCATCAATATCTCATACATGCCTTTTCCTTCAAAAAATACTATAGCCAGAAAGTAGTTGCTCACTATTTATTTTTACCCCCCCCCCCTTTAGGCCAGGCGTTTAAGCAACCTACGCAGAATAAATTCTTGGTTTAAATGCAGAATCTGACACATATATATATATGGTATGAATGACACCCAATGAAACTCATTGGAATTTTTTCTACAGCATTGCAAAAATTGCACGAATTACACGTAACTTTCCACTATTCACGGTTCTGTAAATGTCAATAACCTTGGTAAATCTGAAGTAGGCCTAATCCACGTCAAACTGTCAGCAAACGTGCTTCAGATTATGTTATATAAGTATTTAAAATGAAAGATCAAATTAAGTGTAAACAATATGACCTGCTTCCAGTGACGCAACCAGGAGGGGCGGGGGCCGGCGCTTAAGTGCCCCCCCCGACAAAATCATCAAATACATAATTTAAGTTATAAAGTTACAAATAAGACTGTCAAACTGTCTTTTTTTCAACATGTTAGCCCCCCCCCCCTAAGCATTTTTTGCTGGTTGCGCCACTGCCTGCTTCCATTAGTAGACCTACGTTTTAACCGTATTGACGAAGCATTAGCTTCATAAAAGTAATACATAAATTTTTATGTTTGTTGCATTATATAAAAACTACTTCATAAAACAAACCATAAATAAATAAATAATACAACACTCTGAACTGATGTGAGTAGCAGCCCCGTAGCGTGAAAATTCTACAGCAGGCCCAGGCATTCTACAGCAGAGGCCAGGCATAAGCAGGGGGGGGGCGGGTAATACATTTTACTAAGTAGAGCAAATTAACAGAGGGGGCCAGCAAACTGCGCTAAAGATGTTTTTACAGCTGCAGTCCTATGAATTGTGGAAGTCCATGTGGTGCGTACACTCTCAGTCACTCCTCTTCCATGAGTTATTCCTCCCTTACCTTTAATGGCCCGCATCATTGCCTGCTCTATGGTAAGGTCAACTGACAGTCCGGCCCACTGTTTACTACTACGCCGTGCAACATGTAATCCTGACATGAGCTGCTTGTGTAGATCTGGATGTGAGTTAGGTAAGCCCATCATCATCTCCAGGTAGAGACGAGCACACTTGACATAATTGTTGTGACCAGATGCTGCGAAGAGATTCACCATTCTCCTGATACTGACAAGATGTAGCTGATAGTTGCCCATTCGTTCTGCCCGCAGCAGAAGCTTTAATGTGGCAATGTAATACATATACAGAAGCCAAAAGTTTTTACTATATAAGCTATAGTAATAGTTATGTCATTTTCAGGGCCCCATTCTACACCTTATACGTAGCTATACGAGATAAAGGGCCCTAGGGGCCCCAAGAGTAGCTATCCCCCTAACATAAATTTGGTTTAAATAATTTTGGTAATGTCTTTTAAGTGCTGGGCTTTAGTGTTTTTGAAGGTCCCGTCTTATCTTTCAGTATTTTTTTAATAATCTTGTAGTTGGCAGCTGCCTTTTTTGTAAACAATTCAGGTCATCTCTTAACATGGCTGACAGTATTTTATATAGAATATAGAGGACCTTTTTTTACAAATTTATTTAATGCATTTAAACACAATTTAGGTATTCAAAACAAGGGTGTCATTAATCCTCGTTAACTAGTTATTACCAAATAATTTCACAAAACGCTTGTAAGACATTTATTCTAGGTACGTAATGTAATATTTATTTAACTCCTGGCCTACTTTCCCAACCCAGTTACGTTTTAGATGACGTTACTTATGGCTTACCCAACCACATTACCCCCTCTGTTACAAAACAAGTTTACACAAGTTCCATTGTTTCAAAAACATGGCACTGTTAATCAAATTATGAGCACGCTTCTGCAGATATTCATTAATTGTATTCAGGGTCTTAAATTAGAATAAACAAATGACAATCCTATTGTTTCAATGTTATATAGCTGCTATGATTTTATGTAAACGTGACAGTTTCTGTCTTTTTGTATTTTTTCTTTCTTTTTTAATAATGTCTGATCTGTTTATAGAATTGGATGATTTACAATTTTTTTTATTTTTTTCTGAAATTATGAAATAACAGCATTTGGGTATCCTAGTCTAGACACTGATTACAGGTGTCACGTATGTGAAACTGTTAGAGCAGCTGTTGCTGAGTGACAGCAAGAAGCTGCATTATCAAAATGCGATACAAAATTATGTTTGTTTTTTACCTTAAACAATACATTATAGTATATCCACCAATATATACAGTACAGTATAAAATGTAAACCATTCTTAATATCTATGATGCAAACTAGTGAATGAAACTTTTCTCTTTTACATCGACCGGGAAGGGAGCAGGAGGTTTACTTGTCGAAGGGCTATATAACACAACATCATTTTTATATTACAAGTGTGGCTTTTGTCGACATATCTTGTTGTGAGTTTGTGTGCGAATTGCGACAGGGTCGGGGTGGTAGATCTACTTAATAAGTTAACGGACTTTAACGTCCAATTGTTGAGTGAAATTCTATTATTTATCGATTTGGTGAACTTTCAGCATTTTAGTTAAATTAACGCATTTAGATGTGACGTAAAAAAAATGTAATAGCAATTTTTTTTTGACTCGTTAATCGCAAAATAATGAATTTTAATCAGCAGCCCCAATATATATATATATATATATATATATATATATATATATATATATATATATATATATATATATATTCAGACTGTTACTAAGAAAGTAAAGGGAACTGTTAAATAAACATGACCACAGCAAGTGCAATTAAGTGTAAATATAAATCTTAAATTTGAAAATGATTTGAGATGTCTTAGTAGGTCATGTGCTCAATTTAGAGCAAGAAGTTCTAAGATTAAAACACATGTGTTGTATCACATAAGCCTCATTGATAACAGCCGTTCATTGTAGAAACTATAGTGCATTACTGTAAGCAGATGCACTCACATACACATAAACACACTCATACACACAAACACTAACTGAAATATACTTTCAAATATCGTCGCACTGACACAGATAATCATTTATTGACAGGAGATGCATAATAAACGACACATACATCTATTTACAGGAGAAAAAACTTACAAACACAAATATCGTTTTTGAGGATATATAGACTATTTAAACGTATTAACTTCTCTATCGACATGATATGCAGACTCACTGATCCATACAGAACATCTAATGACTTGAGATACAGTCTAACTATTTCAGCACAATACGATGTATATGCCCGCAAATGACGTCTGGTGACACAGTACTACATTACAGGCTTGCGCAGTCGGAGCCGGAGTCGAGGAGCCGGGAGCCGCTACTATTTGCTGGAGCCGGAGCCGGAAAAATCTGGCGGCTCCACGGCTCCCAAATGCTTTTTTTTACAGCAGAAATTTTTTTGTTTTTTAGATTTAAAATTCCAAATTTGTTTGATTCTTTGCCTTCTACAATTTGAAATGTTATTTTTACGAACGCCACAATAGTAACAGCGTTAAACTGATAGCATGCACGCACATCACCACAATAAATCTTTAATGGGGAATCATTTTGTGTTCGTTTTAAATCTTGTTTACGCTCCGAAATTTTTTTAATGGCATGTTATTTTGTTATATATAAAGTTAAAAACAGTTTTATTTCATAGAATAATTGTATCAATCATTTAAAATAAATTTTTACTAGGACGACAAATTGAACGCGTTATTTCGTATTATTATTTGACCGCGAATCAGGCCCGTAGCGAGTGTGGGAGCCAGGGGGGCTTAGCCCCCTTGCGTTTTGTCTGGACCCCTCTGCTTATTTGCTCTACTTAGTAAAATGTATTACCTGCCCCCTGCTATTGCCTGGCCCCTGTTGTAGAATGCCTGGCCCCTGCTGTAGAATTTTCACGCTACGGGGCTGCCGCGAATTTGTAATAGACTAAAAAAAAATGGTCGCTTTCTGTATTTAACAATTTTATTATAAACAGAATATCTGAAATAGAGTAGATAAATTTATAAGGCTGTTGCTATACGGACCCGGGTCCCAATAAAATCCGATTGTTATTCGGACCCGTGGCAAATATGCACTAAGCTTAGCTATATTTAAACTTTATTAGACGGAACCCGAAAAAATAATAATACAGAGTCCGCTTAGTGGAACCCTAGACACAGAGTAGCGATTAAATCATACGATTCAAACAATTAAAAAAAAAAAACAAGAATAAAGTTTATGTATAGCTAAGCTAAGTGCATATTTGTCACGGGTCCGAATAACAATCAGACTTTATTGGACGGGGTCGGAATAAAAATCGGAGTTTATTGGCACCCGGACCGAATAGTCACTTCGAATTTATAAATAATAAATATATATATAATATAATATATATACTGAAGTCTTTAAAATATTTTAAATAATGTATCATTTTACTATTGGCTAATTTGATCATTGAAATAACTTTTTATTACTTATGAAAATGTCGACTAGTGAAACCTAGGTCGAAAATAGTGATATGATTCTGGTTAAAACCAACATGCGTATATTTTTCAAATTCCTGACTATGGGGCAGCCCCGTGAAAATTCTACAGCAGGGGCCAGGCAATAGCAGGGGGGCAGGTAATACATTTTACTAAGTAGAACAAATAAGCAGAGGGGGCCAGACAAAACGCAGGGGGGCCTGGTACCTCCCCCCCCCCGCACGCTACGGCCTGCTATGGGGGTGAACGCGACAAAATTTGCATAACTTTTTTATCAGCGGCATGTTTGCTTGGCGCAATTACAAAAAAAATTGTCTCGTGCGATACTATCTTAATAGGGAGCCGGAGCCGTCAAATTTGTGGGAGCAGGAGCCGGAGCCGGAGCCGGAAAAAAATTTGGCGGCTCCGCATGCCTGCTACAATAGTACATGCATACTAGGGTGGTCCATGAAGAAATGGTGAAAAACAACTTCCTCTGATCTAATAGCACACCCTCTGAAAACTTTTGTTTTGGTTCCAAGAACTTGTATAACAAAAATTGGCCAAATATATCAACATTTAGAGGTTGCTCAAGACACCAGAGTTTGTAATGAACAGTATACTATCGGTTTTGGCTATTGCATACTTATTCATTCACTCATATCTGCTCTTAGTGCCGTGAATAATTGTCTAATGTATTATATGGTAATAAATATTCCATATCGATGATTTATAGTTTATGTTCACAGATGCCATGTTGTTTGTTGAACATTTTGCTGTTATTTTGATAATTTTGCCTGTCATTTTGACAAATAAAATCTGTTAATCACGTAAGGTTTCTCAGATGCTGACTACAGTACAGAATTAAAAACTCATTGAAAAACCAAAAGTTGAAGCTAGTTTAACTCGCAGTAAAACTGAAGTATAGCTTAATGAACATTTACAAGATGTACTACCAGCAAATGTCTTGCCCACATCTGGTGATGTGCTGAAAGTGTTTTGCTATCATCAGCATACAGAAAACAGTTTCTGAAAGTGTTAAACTAACTTCAGATCAGATACTGTGACTATGGAATAAGGCTAGAATTCCAACAACATATGATACACATGTTATTGAAAAACTAAAAACTTTTTTTGAAGAATACCATCTTATTAAGAAGAATAAGGGAAGAGCAAGTGATGCACAGCGACTCAGAGAAAAAAAAACTTTGAAGAAAAAAAAAAGTAAACCAATTGATATTGCTCACCAAGAAGCTGTACAGCTAATCGAAATTCACGAGGACATAGTATTTTTAGAGGACCAGAGAAGCACTTGGCAAATAAAAATGAGTGGCATTAATAAACAGCTGTCAAAGAATAAAGATCGTGCTAAAGAACGTAAACAAAAAGATGAAGACAGAAAAATGTGAGAACAGCATCAAAAGAAAGCAAGTGCCCAGTCATCAATAATAAAAATACCTGACAGTAGCAACAGTGAAAGTGGAGAAAACACAGAAGAACAACAACAGCAAAAGACAAAAACTGTGAAATTGAAATTCCATTATTCTATAAAAAGCAATTGTGTGACGCTGCCGATGTAGAAGAGTCTTCAGAGCTAGACATTGCAACAAAAAAGCCTAGAATTCTTCAGGATATGTTGTCATCCCCAGATGTTGCATCAACACTTGGTAGAATAGACCATCGAAATCTTGATATAGCATCAGGAAGGAAAACCAATATTTTAAAGAATACGTTTTAGGCTGACACACATTCAAGTGTTTAGCGTTAGACTTCATGTTTAATAGCAGTTTTGCATGTTTGGTCCTTTTGTTTTTATGTAATAAACACAAATGCAATTTAAGTTTGAAAACTTTTAATAGCAATTTTTTTTTTAATTTAAAATTTTTATTTTGTCAATTTATTTATTTTTCGTTTTTTCATTGGTTTTTCATGAACCGTCTCATTCAATTGCTTAATATAATTTTTAGACGAACAATTTAAAAATTTAACAGAACTAAGCTCTTTTAAATTATGATTGAAATTACAACAAATTTCTTCATTCAGCAATGACTCATCAATTGTTACTCTATCAACAATTTTAACATTTTTTTTAATTTGTTTGTCCTAGACATAGTTTCAGATTACTTGCTGATCTTTTCAATGAATTGAATACTTTCCAATTTTGTAGGCATGTAGAGAAGGTGTACTCAGATGGCTTCAATAGCTCTCCTCTGTTGACATCGTTCAAAAAACATCCTGCTTTTTCAATCTTAATTCGTCAATGTCTTTAAAATTTTCATCGACTAATATTTCTCTACAGCTGGTACACTTATTCTGATGAAGGATGGAATGTGTAATTGCTCCTGCAACATAATATATTGTCATTAGGGCTTTCCGAAATTTTTAAACAATCTAAAAATTGCATTTACATTTTCATCCGTACCAGCTGGCATCAATGAAATCATCGATCTCGCTAATAGTCAATTTCGAATGACTTAACAGAGACATCATTTTTATCTTGGTGTTGCTATCTGCAACTTGCCGAACTGAGACAAAATAATTACCCCCCTGACATTTGGCGCAACCATCCAAATCTGAACTCTATGGGGTCCGACTGCAGATGACCAAGGAGGATGAATTTCAATTCTGTTTCACTCATCAAATATTTGCAACAATTAGCAAGAGCAGAACATGTTTGACCAACAGCCAAATAAGTCTCACGAACGAGTCCCTTTGTTTGAGCTTTTGCCAGCTGTGTAGGAAATCACGAAATTCTAAGAGAAATTCTATTTTCCGATCAGAGGAAGATTTTACTGGATCCATGTGGTAGTTTCTTTTTTTTCCCTTCGAACAAATTTTTACATTTAAAACTTCCCAGAGTTTGGTGATAATACCCACAAACCAAGCTGTTGCACTCCATTCAACTTTATTTTCATGCTCCACATAATATTTTAAAGCATTCAGAGTCGATTCGCAAAACACTGACGATGAGAGTTTGACAGACATTTTCGCAATACTAGTAGGATTCAGTACTTTCGCATTCTGCCTCCACAAAGTTCTTGAATATAAAACTTTCTGTTAACAGCTGCATTATCAACCGAAATGCCAATCACAGTAACACCTGCTTGGTGCACAATTTCCATCACTTCTGTGTAACATTGATACATTTGGCCAGCAGTCAAATTATGGATAGGGTAGAGAGCTAACATATCTCTATATTTATGGCAAAGAGATTTAACCATAAAACACAGAAGAGTAGAAGCTTTTTCTCCTTCAGCTGTCAGTCTATGAAACTTACCGGAAAAGTATTCAACAGACTTTGCCAAATATATTTCACCGATTATGATTGTGCAAAACTTCACTTTCCAATATTTTACAGTAAGATGCAGTGCCTGATGCATATACCAGATATGACCAAACAATGGTTTGTGGTTTGTATGTTCTCGCATGTTTGTTTACCCCCCACCAATTTCAACAGATCGACGAGAAATTGTATTTGTTGAAAAACAGTATTTGAATCTTCATAAAAAGTCATCATTTTTTTTCAAATTTGATTTTGCTTCTTGCTTGATCTCATCAAAGTTTCCATGAAATGGAGTTTCATCAAAACATTTTAAAAGAGCATGCAAATTCAACAACTGACTCATTGTTTCCAACAAATATCGTTTGAAAATGATTTAGATAATTGTTTTCCGTTGTGATGTAGTGATATGTCGAATGATTTTGAAATTGAAATTGATGATTTAATAATACAAAATGTTATTCTGAAATTACAACAAATAAATATATAAATGTTCATTTTGAATATGGAGTTGATATCCAGAAGGTATTTTCTCTTTACTTAATTTTTCTTTTAGATCAACTAAAGATAACTTGTTTATGACATCATTTTCATTAAACAAGTTTTCCAACTCCATCATTTGATTTTCAACTTCTTGTTGAGCTGAGACGAAGACTTCATTGTTGTTCTACGGTGCTTCGGAGTTGATAAGTATGATGGTGCATTCTGAAAAATACTTGACACTGCATCATCTTTCAATTTCATTTTTTGGTCTAACAGGTTTATTGGATTCACATCTTTTCTTTGATCCAGACATGTTTGTATCTTTTACATCACTAACAAAATCACTTGGCAAGAAATGGAGCGAACACATTTTTTGAATATTTCCCAGGCTGAAAATTTTGGCGAGGATTAGGTCTAATCCATTTTTCACATAATTCCACATTGTTTAATGGATACGAATGAAAAGAAACTCCTTTACTTTCCACTTTATCAACACTGTCATATCCACTTTTGCATCCGTATGCAGAACACTTATTGACCATTTTCTTAGTTATTTATTATATTTAAAATTAGATTTATAAACCAAAACAATTATTATACGTAAATTTTACCGAGAAAAAGAGAAATTTTAGAAGAACAACAGTAATAACATAAATCGATAACGCAAAATAACAACCCGAATAAACAATGGACGAACGAAAACAAGCAATCATGTAAATGGTATATAAAATTAGTGCAACTTTGTTGAACCCTTGCGTCAGCCTAAACCGTACACAGCTAGAATGAAATTTTGTTTGGTTGTCTATCCTGGTGTTATATCTAGATATCCATGGAATAAACCTATTAGACAGGAAGTTTACCATATTAGCAGCTGCTATAGCGCAAGCTAGTGGCCTGAGTCTTGACGATGCAGCACTGTCTCGTTCCACTGTACATCGCAAACGATCAGTCATTGAAAGTCACATACGGGAACAGTTCTTGGCACGTGATAAGCAGACTTGCGGAGCAGCCATTTTTTTCCGGCTGGGTTCGGTTCCCACAAATTTAACGGCTCCGACACGGCTTCCGGCTCGGCTCCCTACTAAGGGAGTATCACACGAGACACAATTTTTGCAATTGTGCCACGAAAACGAGACGCTGATAAAAAGTAATGCAAATTTTGCCGCGTTCACCCACGTCGTCAGGAACTTGACGAATATACGCATTGTCGGTTTTACTAAAAACAAACCAGAAACATATCATTATTTTTTACCGAGGTTTCACTAGTCGCCATTTTCATAAGTAATAAAAAGTTATTTCAATGTTCCAATTAGCAAAAAGTAAAATGGTACATTATTTAAAATATTTTAAAGACTTCAGTATTCATATTTATTATTTATAAATTCAAAGTGACTATTCGTACCCGGGTCCAATTAAACTCCGATTGTTATTCGGACCCGGTCCCAATAAACAAACAATTGTGATTGCCGCGCATGTGCACATCTATAGACGGAACCCGAAAAAAACTAATACAGAGTCCGTTTAGTCGGAACCTTAGACGATTAAATCATAAAATTCAAACAATAATCATAAAATAAACAAAGTACAATAATAAAGTTTATACATAGCTAAGCTAAGTGCATATTTGCCACGGGTCTGAATAACAATCGGACTTTAATGGGACCCGGGCCTTATAAATTTATCTACTCTATTTCAGCTATTCTGATTATAATAAAATTGTTAAATACAGAAAGTGACCATCTTGTTTTTCGTCACATAATATACGAAATGACGTGTTCTATTTGTTGACGTAGTAAAAATTTTTTTTTAAATGATTGATACAATTATTGTATGAAATAAAAAAATTGTAACTTTATATTTAACAAAATAATATGTCAATAAAAAAATTTCGGGTAAACAAGATTTAAAACGAACACAAAACGATTCCCCATTAAAGATTTCTTGTGGTGATGTGCGAGCACGCTAGCATTTAAATGATGTTACTGTTGTGGCGTTCGTAAAATATGACATTTCAAATTGTAGGAGGCTAAGAATCAAACAAATTAGGAACTTTAAAGCTAAAAAGAGCAGCCAGATTTTTTGAGCTCTGGCTCCGGCTCCAGCACAAAGTAGCGGCTCCGCGGCACCTCGGCTCCGGCTCCGGCTCGGCTCCGCAAGCCTGGTGATAAGATACCATTACTGGTTATTTGGGACAACAAAATCATGAAGGATACAACAAATAGTAATGATCCTCACTCAAATACAAATAGAGTTGCTGTTGTGTCACAGATTGTAACACCGAGAAAATATTGGATATCAATAAAATTGCAGCAGGCACAGGTCAAGCACAGGCCATTGCAAGATATCAGTTGCTCAATCTGTGGAACTAACTGAAGACATTATAGGCATGTGTTTTGATTCAACTGCTTCAAACAGAGGTACAAATCTGGAGCATGTGCTTTACTCGAGATAGTGCTTCACAGAAATCTATGTTACTTTGCATGCCGTCACCATATGCACGATCTGATAATTGGTGAGGTGTTCATGGTTCTGTTTGGCCCGAACGGTAGCCCTAACATTGCAATGTTTGAACGATTCCGAGCGTATTGGCCAAAAAAATTCCGCAAACTGCAAACCACATGATGATACCAGCATAAGTCATCCTGTGCTAAAGATGCTTCGATCTGATGTTGTGCCATTTTTCTGTCAGCCGACGGATCATACATACCACGAGAAGACTACAAAGAAATGATAGAACTCTGTATTGCAGTTTAAGGCTGTCTAGTGAATGACCCAGCTGATAGTCAGTACTGCTTTCGTGTTCCAGGGGCCTACCATATGGCCAGATGGATGGTTAAAGTTATGTTCTGTTTGAAAATGTTTCTGTTCAGAGACGAATTGAAAATGACTGTATCTGAAACTAAGAATTTGACAGAAATGTGTGTATTTGTCACTGATATTCATGCCCACCGACAGAAATTTCTGACGCCTGGGCAGGGCTGTTACGGGCTTTCCGTGCTGATAATAATATTTTCATAAGTTGATTGGCCAGCTCAGTACAGGCCCCTAAAATTGGCCGGGCCCCTGGGCGTTTGCCCTCCCCCTGCCCGACCCCTTCTCGGCGGCACTGCTCATATTTATGTGATGCATGGATTTTATGTCCTATGCCAAGTGATGCACCAATTATTGATCTACAACTGTTGACAAGGATTTATCAGTACTCTGAAATCAACAAAAAAGTTACAACTGCTGCCACAAAAAAAAAAAACTACAAAATCATTTGTGGTATATCGGCCCAGAATTCGTCTTGCTGGCATTATCCTCAAATAATGTAGTACACACTGAAAAGAAATTGATGATGGAGGCAATGATTGCAGCTGGTTCTGATGCCAGTGTCAGAGGAATTAAATTTCCTCCCACAAATATTGAGCAACTGAAACAAACTAATGAACTAATAACATCCACCACAACTGCTGCACTGCTTTCAATTGGACTGGATGTTTCACTCTTAAATTTTATTGATCCTGAAAAGTAGAGTGATATTCCACATTTTCAACAAGCAGCCAATGTTGTGAAAAGCCTAGAAGTCCATAACGACACAGCAGAACATTCTATGGCATTGATGACAACCTTCAGTCAGTAAATAACCAAATCTGAGGATGAAATGCAAAAACTGATACAGGTGGTCAAAGACAATCGTGAGGGCATTCCTGACTCATTCAATGCCAGTCTGACTTCTGCCGAAAAGGCTATGAAGTGACTGTCAACAAGATGGTATTATCAATAATGACAACAACAGTGAATCAGACTTGACAATATGTTTTCTTGCAACTAATTATAATTATTTCTTGACTACTTTTTGCTTGGTGTATTGTTGTGGCTGATTAGTGAACAATAATTAGCGCATTGACCTGTGTTGTAATTGATTACTGTGACGAGACGGAATGTAAAAAAGCAACACAGCATGCAAAAAATAAATTGTTAATGTACCAACCTGTAATTATTGTCTGAATTCAATGAAATTTTGCATGCAAATTTACTTTTATATAAGAAAACAAATGAAAGGGTGTGCAATCTCAAAAACATTTTTGGACCACCCTAATGCATATGAATGGTAGTGCTGATCACTAATCACAAGTCATCCACAAGCCCATTCACCTATTTCCTCATGGCAGCCTGTACTGAAATAACGCCAAAAGATCATTGGGAAGAGTGAATGATGGGAGTAGAGTCCTACCTCCCTCGCTTTGGGTCTTTAGGCTAATGTAATCTTATGTGTCACTCTGTTCTTTGGTCTCTAGGCTAATGTAATCTTATGTGTCACTCTGTTCGTTGGTCTCTAGGCTAATGTAATCTTATGTGTCACTCTGTTCGTTGGTCTCTAGGCTAATGTAATCTTATGTCACACTGTTCGTCTCTAGGCTAATTTAATCTTATGTTTCACTCTGTTCGTTGGTCTCTAGGCTAATGTAATCTTATGTCACACTGTTCGTCTCTAGGCTAATTTAATCTTATGTTTCACTCTGTTCGTTGGTCTCTAGGCTAATGTAATCTTATGTCACTCTGTTCGTTGTTCTCTAGGCTAATGTAAATTTATGTGTCACTCTGTTCGTTGGTCTCTAGGCTAATGTAATCTTATGTCACACTGTTCGTCTCTAGGCTAATTTAATCTTATGTTTCACTCTGTTCGTTGGTCTCTAGGCTAATGTAATCTTATGTCACTCTGTTCGTTGATGTCATTTCATGTCGTTACACCATATTGATGTCGTCAGTTCAATGCAGGTTACGTCACTAAACTGTCAATGTCACATGATGAATCAATCTTTAGCTGATTGTTTTTATTTTACGACTTAATAAGTATGTCAATAAATTGTTTGACTCCATACTAAACTAGAGGATGCAGAGCAAGTAATGGGTTACTGAGCTTGACCCATGACCCAGGATGCATGCAGTTACGTTGTGCTGTAATTATGTGGCGTGCATTAAATGAACTAAAATGTCTTTCACATTCCGCTGACGAAGCTGGGATGATGAATATTCAACGTGCGATGTCTGACAAAGGTGGAAATCGTTGGACCCTTTCTGCCCACCACTTCAATGGATCAAATTCACCAGGCATCTTTTCTTCCGGGACTGGTTCCTGGTTGTATTTCGCCATCTCTTGCTCAACCCTTTCCACCGATGTCAGACTGGAGACAGTGACTTTAATTTTTTCACTAGAAACTCTAATAGAAAGACAAACGGCAAATTCAGAGTAATAAACAGTCATCCTTAATATTGAATAATGACGTTAACATATAACGTAAATATATAATATCACGAATTTGTTTTAATTTTACTACTTGCATGATGCAAAAGAGTAGGCACTAATACATAACATACATACATGGATATTTACATAGTGCGAAAAAATCATAAAGCTGCAACATATATAACAGTTAGGTAAGTACTTATCCACTCTGAAACCATTCAAAAGGATTGGTTTTCATCCTTTTCGTTAGAGTCGGAGGTTCATCGGTAGAATTTGTTGCTGATTTGTTTTCTGTTCTGCTTTTGTTTCTGTTTCCTTGTAATCACCGACTAAGAAAAGTACACCTTCCCTGATTTTATTTTGGAACGATTCTCGATCATTATGATTTGTAACAAAATGAAGATCCCGTAATGTCCACGTACGTAGCAAAAAATTATAGCATATTTGTACTTCCCCAGTACTTACTGTTCAGTGCAGAAAGAAATTATTTCTTAAGAAGTGCAATATTTTCTGTATCTGAGGATTGTGGCTGTCAAGCTTCATACATTGTATAATAAATAGGCAACACGTTGTTGCACTATATATTATGCAGCAAAAACAATCCGTACACGCGGTCCAGTCAGAGATTGGGGAGCTGCCACATGTCTCAAGTACACGAATTTTTTTCCATGATTCCGATTTACCATCATTATTTGGTTTCATAACAATCCGACCTTTCTTGATCGTTTCCTTCAACCCATCTGCTGTGTAAGACAAATTATCGGCGTCTTTACATAATATACTTGCCGACATTTTAGAAATAAGTTTAGTTTAGATTAATTAAGATTGAATTAAGCACATTCACCGCAAAACAAAATGTCAACAGAAAAGGGAAATCTAAATGCACAAACAAACCATATCGTTTAATTTCGGAGATTGAGCATAATAGAAGATAATTAAATAATTACATAATTAAACTAAATTAAATTGAATATTTGAAAAATAAAATTAAAATTAAATAAAATAAATAATAATTAAATTAAATTAAATTATAATTAAATTGACAATATCGCTGCAAGTGTTTCACATATAATTTTCAATACAAATGTATAGAGAAAGGGCACGTTTTGATTTCATCGCAAAAAAAAAAAATCGCGCGACGACGGGTTTTTTAGGGTCGGGCGGAGACTAAAGAAGGGTCGTGGGTCAGGGAACATTGACCCATGACCCAAGTGGCCAATCCAATTTGGCGACCCATTTTCCCATTACTTGCTCTGAGATGATGTAATGATGTTAGTTGAATGCATACTAAACTAGAGGATATAATGATGTTAGTTGACCCAATACTAAACTAGATGATGTAATGATGTTAGTTGAATCCATACTAAACTAGATGATATAATGATGTTAGTTAACCCAATACTAAACTAGATAATGTAATGATGTCAGTTGACTCCATACTAAACTAGAGGATGTAATGATGTTAGTTGACTCCATACTAAACTAGAGGATGTGTTATTGACAAATGATGTTAGTTGACTCCATACTAAACTAGAGGATGTAATGATGTTAGTTGACTCCATACTAAACTAGAGGATGTAATGATGTTAGTTGACTCCATACTAAACTAGAGGATGTAATGATGTTAGTTGACGCCCATACTAAACTAGAGGATATAATGATGTTAGTTGACTCCATACTAAACTAGAGGATATAATGATGTTAGCTGACTCCATACTAAACTAGAGCATATAGTGATGTTAGTTGACCAAATTTTAAACTAAATGATGAAATGATGTTAGCTGACTCCATAATAAACTAGAGGATGTAATGATGTAAGTTGACTCCATACTAAGCTACAGGATTTAATGATGTTAGTTGACTCCATACTAGACTAGAGGATGTAATGATGTTAGTTGACTCCATACTAAACTAGAGGATGTAATGATATTAGTCTACTCCATACTAAACTAGAGGATGTAATGATGTTAATTGACTCCATACTAAACTAGACGATGTAATGATGTTAGTTGACTCCATGCTAAACTAGATGATGTAATGATGTTAGTTGCCTCCATACTAAACTACAGGATGTAATGATGTTAATTAACTCCATACTAAACTACAGGATGTAATGATGTTAGTTGACTCCATACTAAACTAGAGGATGTAATGATGTTAGTTGACTCCATACTAAACTAGAGGATGTAATGATGTTAGTTGAATCCGTAATAAACTAGAGGATGAAATGATGTAAGTTGACTCCATACTAAGCTACAGAATTTAATGGTGTTAGCTGACTCCATACTAAACTAGAGGATGTAATGATGTTAGCTGACTCCATACTAAACTAGAGGATGTAATGATGTTAATTGACTCCATACTAAACTAGAGGATGCAATGATGTTAGCTGACTCCATACTAAACTAGAGGATGTAATGATGTTAGTTGACTCCATACTAGACTAGAGGATGTAATGATGTTAGTTGACTCTATACTAAACTAGAGGATGTAATGATGTTAGTTGACTCCATACTAGACTAGAGGATGTAATGATGTTAGTTGACCCCCATACTAAACTAGAGGATGTAATGATGTTAGTTGACCCCCATACTAAACTAGAGGATGTAATGATGTTTGTTGACCCCCATACTAAACTAGAGGATGTAATGATGTTAGTTGACCTCCATACTAAACTAGAGGATGTAATGATGTTAGCTGACTCCATACTAAACTAGATGATGTAATGATGTTAGCTGACTCCATACTAAACTAGATGATGTAATGATGTTAGTTGACTCCATACTAAACTAGATGATGTAATGATGTTAGTTGACTCCATACTAAACTAGAGGATGTAATGATGTTAGTTGCCTCCATACTAAACTACAGGATGTAATGATGTTAGCTGACTCCATACTAAACTAGATGATGTAATGATGTTAGTTGACTCCATAATAAACTAGAGGATGTAATGATGTTAGTTGACTCCATACTAAACTAGAGGATGTAATGATGTTAGTTGACTCCATACTAAACTAGAGGATGTAATGATGTTAGTTGACTCCATACTAAACTAGAGGATGTAATGATGTTAGTTGACCCCCATACTAAACTAGAGGATATAATGATGTTAGTTGACTCCATACTAAACTAGAGGATATAATGATGTTAGCTGACTCCATACTAAACTAGAGGATATAATGATGTTAGTTGACCCCCATACTAAACTAGAGGATGTAATGATGTTAGTTGACCCCCATACTAAACTAGAGGATGTAATGATGTTAATTGACCTCCATACTAAACTAGAGGATGTAATGATGTTAGCTGACTCCATACTAAACTAGAGGATGTAATGATGTTAGTTGACTCCATACTAAACTAGAGGATGTAATGATGTTAGTTGACTCCATACTAAACTAGAGGATGTAATGATGTTAGTTGACCTCATACTAAACCTAGAGGATATAATGATGTTAGTTGACCTCCATACTAAACTAGAGGATATAATGATGTTAGCTGACTCCATACTAAACTAGAGGATATATTGATGTTAGTTGACCCAATTTTAAACTAGATTATGCAATGATGTTAGTTGCCTCCATAATAAACGGTAGAGGATGTAATGATGTTAGTTGACTCCATACTAAACTAGAGGATGTAATGATGTTAGTTGACTCCGTAGTAAACTAGATGATGAAATGATGTAAGTTGACTCCATACTAAGCTAGAGGATGTAATGATGGTTATTGAATCCATACTAAACTAGATGATGTAATGATGTTAGCTGACTCCATACTAAACTAGAGGATGTAATAATGTTAAATGACTCCATACTAAACTAGAGGATGCAATGATGTTAGCTGACTCCATACTAAACTAGAGGATGTAATGATGTTAGTTGACTCCATACTAAACTAGAGGATGTAATGATGTTAGTTGACTCCATACTAAACTAGAGGATGTAATGATGTTAGTTGACGCCTATACTAAACTAGAGGATATAATGATGTTAGTTGACTCCATACTAAACTAGAGTGATGTAATAGATATTAGTTGACGCCCATACTAAACTAGAGGATGTAATGATGTTAATTGACTCCATACTAAACTAGACGATGTAATGATGTTAGTTGACTCCATGCTAAACTAGATGATGTAATGATGTTAGTTGCCTCCATACTAAACTACAAGATGTAATGATGTTAATTAACTCCATACTAAACTACAGGATGTAATGATGTTAGTTGACTCCATACTAAACTAGAGGATGTAATGATGTTAGTTGACTCCATACTAAACTAGAGGATGTAATGATGTTAGTTGAATCCGTAATAAACTAGAGGATAAAATGATGTAAGTTGACTCCATACTAAGCTACAGAATTTAATGGTGTTAGCTGACTCCATACTAAATCTAGAGGATGTAATGATGTTAGCTGACTCCATACTAAGCTACAGAATTTAATGATGTTAGCTGACTCCCATACTAAACTACAGGATGTAATGATGTTAATTAACTCCATACAATGGAAAACTACAGGATGTAATGATGTTAGTTGACCTCATACTAAACTAGAGGATGTAATGATGTTAGTTGACCCCTATACAAAACTAGAGGATGTAATGATGTTAGTTGACCCCATACAAAACTAGAGGATGTAATGATGTTAGTTGACCTCCATACTAAACTAGATGATGTAATGATGTTAGCTGACTCCATACTAAACTAGATGATGTAATGATGTTAGTTGACTCCATACTAAACTAGAGGATGTAATGATGTTAGTTGACCCCATACTAAACTAGAGGATGTAATGATGTTAATTGACCCCCATACTAAACTAGAGGATGTAATGATGTTAGCTGACTCCATACTAAACTAGATGATGTAATGATGTTCGTTGACTCCATAATAAACTAGAGGATGTAATGATGTTAGTTGACTCCATACTAAACTAGAGGATGTAATGATGTTAGTTTACTCCCTACTAAACTAGAGGATGTAATGATGTTAGTTGACTCCATACTAAACTAGAGGATGTAATGATGTTAGTTGACCCCCATACTAAACTAGAGGATATAGTGATATTAGTTGACCCAATTTTAAACTAGATGATGTAATGATGTTAACTGACTCCATAAAAAACTAGAGGATGTAATGATGTAAGTTGACTCCATACTAAGCTACAGGATTTAATGATGTTAGTTGACTCCATACTAGACTAGAGGATGTAATGATGTTAGTTGACTCCATACTAAACTAGAGGATGTAATGATATTTGTTGACTCCATACTAAACTAGAGTATGTAACGATGTTAGTTGACCCCCATACTAAACTACAGGATGTAATGATGTTAGTTGACCCCCATACTAAACTAGAGGATGTATTGATGTTAGTTGACTCCATACTAAACTAGACGATGTAATGATGTTAGTTGACTCCATGCTAAACTAGATGATGTAATGATGTTAGTTGACTCCATACTAGACTAGAGGATGTAATGATGTTAGTTGACTCTATACTAAACTAGAGGATGCAATGATGTTAGCTGACTCCATACTAAACTAGAGGATGTAATGATGTTAGTTGACTCCATACTAGACTAGAGGATGTAATGATGTTAGTTGACTCTATACTAAACTAGAGGATGTAATGATGTTAGTTGACTCCATACTAGACTAGAGGATGTAATGATGTTAGTTGACCCCCATACTAAACTAGAGGATGTAATGATGTTAGTTGACCCCCATACTAAACTAGAGGATGTAATGATGTTTGTTGACCCCCATACTAAACTAGAGGATGTAATGATGTTAGTTGACCTCCATACTAAACTAGATGATGTAATGATGTTAGCTGACTCCATACTAAACTAGATGATGTAATGATGTTAGTTGACTCCATACTAAACTAGATGATGTAATGATGTTAGTTGACTCCATACTAAACTAGAGGATGTAATGATGTTAGTTGACCCCCATACTAAACTAGAGGATATAGTGATGTTAGTTGACCCAATTTTAAACTAGATGATGTAATGATGTTAGCTGACTCCATAAAAAACTAGAGGATGTAATGATGTAAGTTGACTCCATACTAAGCTACAGGATTTAATGATGTTAGTTGACTCCATACTAGACTAGAGGATGTAATGATGTTAGTTGACTCCATACTAAACTAGAGGATGTAATGATATTTGTTGACTCCATACTAAACTACAGTATGTAATGATGTTAGTTGACCCCCATACTAAACTAGAGGATGTAATGATGTTAGTTGACCCCTATACTAAACTAGAGGATGTAATGATGTTAATTGACTCCATACTAAACTAGAGGATGTAATGATGTTAGTTGACTCCATACTAAACTAGATGATGTAATGATGTTAGTTGCCTCCATACTAAACTACAGGATGTAATGATGTTAATTAACTCCATACTAAACTACAGGATGTAATGATGTTAGTTGACTCCATACTAAACTAGAGGATGTAATGATGTTATTTGACTCCATACTAAACTAGAGGATGTAATGATGTTAGTTGAATCCGTAATAAACTAGAGGATGAAATGATGTAAGTTGACTCCATACTAAGCTACAGAATTTAATGGTGTTAGCTGACTCCATACTAAACTAGAGGATGTAATGATGTTAGCTGACTCCATACTAAACTAGAGGATGTAATGATGTAAGTTGAGTCTACATACTAGACTAGAGGATGTAATGATGTTAGTTGACTATATACTAAACTAGAGGATGTAATGATGTTAGTTGACTCCATACTAGACTAGAGGATGTAATGATGTTAGTTGACCCCATACTAAACTAGAGGATGTAATGATGTTAGTTGACCCCCATACTAAACTAGAGGATGTAATGATGTTGTTGACCCCCCATACAAAACTAGAGGATGTAATGATGTTAGTTGACCTCCATACTAAACTAGAGGATGTAATGATGTTAGTTGACTCCATACTAAACTAGATGATGTAATGATGTTAGTTGACTCCATACTAAACTAGATGATGTAATGATGTTAGTTGACTCCATACTAAACTAGAGGATGTAATGATGTTAGTTGACTCCATACTAAACCAGAGGATGTAATGATGTTAGCTGACTCCATACTAAACTAGATGATGTAATGATGTTAGTTGACTCCATAATAAACTAAAGGATGTAATGATGTTAAATGACTCCATACTAAACTAGAGGATGTAATGATGTTAGTTGACTCCATACTAAACTAGAGGATGTTATGATGTTAGTTGACTCCATACTAAACTAGAGGATGTAATGATGTTAGTTGACCCCCATACTAAACTAGAGGATATAATGATGTTAGTTGACTCCAAACTAAACTAGAGGATATAATGATGTTAGCTGACTCCATACTAAACTAGAGGATATAATGATGTTAGTTGACCCCATACTAAACTAGAGGATGTAATGATGTTAGTTGACCCCCATACTAAACTAGAGGATGTAATGATGTTAATTGACCCCCATACTAAACTAGATGATGTAATGATGTTAGCTGACTCCATACTAAACTAGATGATGTAATGATGTTCGTTGACTCCATAAAAAACTAGAGGATGTAATGATGTTAGTTTACTCCATACTAAACTAGAGGATGTAATGATGTTAGTTGACTCCATACTAAACTAGAGGATGTAATGATGTTAGTTGACCCCCATACTAAACTAGAGGATATAGTGATGTTAGTTGACCCAATTTTAAACTAGATGATGTAATGATGTTAGCTGACTCCATAATAAACTAGAGGATGTAATGATGTAAGTTTACTCCATACTAAGCTACAGGATTTAATGATGTTAGTTGACTCCATACTAGACTAGAGGATGTAATGATGTTAGTTGACTCCATACTAAACTAGAGGATGTAATGATATTTGTTGACTCCATACTAAACTAGAGTATGTAATGATGTTAGTTGACCCCCATACTAAACTAGAGGATGTAATGATGCTAGTTGACCCCCATACTAAACTAGATGATGTAATGATGTTAGCTGACTCCATACTAAACCAGAGGATGTAATGATGTTAGTTGACTCCATACTAAACTAGAGGATGTAATGATGTTAGTTGACTCCATACTAAACTAGAGGATGTAATGATGTTAGTTGACTCCATACTAAACTAGAGGATGTAATGATGTTAGTTGACCCCCATACTAAACTAGAGGATGTAATGATGTTAGCTGACTCCATACTAAACTAGAGGATATAGTGATGTTAGTTGACCCAATTTTAAACTAGATGATGTAATGATGTTAGTTGACTCCATAATAAACTAGAGGATGTAATGATGTAAGTTGACTCCATACTAAGCTACAGGATTTAATGATGTTAGTTGACTCCATACTAAACTAGAGGATGTAATGATGTTAGTTGACTCCATACTAAACTAGAGGATGTAATGATGTTAGTTGACTCCATACTAAACTAGAGGATGTAATGATGTTAGTTGACCCCCATACTAAACTAGAGGATGTAATGATGTTAGTTGACCCCCTTACTAAACTAGATGATGTAATGATGTTAGCTGACTCCATACTAAACCAGATGATGTAATGATGTTAGCTGACTCCATACTAAACTAGAGGATGTAATGATGTTAGTTGACTCCATACTAAACTAGAGGATGTAATGATGTTAGTTGACTCCATACTAAACTAGAGGATGTAA
The DNA here is from genome assembly GCA_021962125.1 of Bulinus truncatus. Taxonomy (NCBI): domain Eukaryota; kingdom Metazoa; phylum Mollusca; class Gastropoda; family Planorbidae; genus Bulinus; species Bulinus truncatus. The sequence goes on from JAGDYQ010000191.1 coordinate 1,545,084, forward strand.
TGATATTCGTTGACTCCATACTCAACTAGAGTATGTAATGATGTTAGTTGACCCCCATACTAAACTAGAGGATGTAATGATGTTAGTTGACCCCCATACTAAACTAGATGATGTAATGATGTTAGCTGACTCCATACTAAACCAGATGATGTAATGATGTTAGTTGACTCCATACTAAACTAGAGGATGTAATGATGTTAGTTGACTCCATACTAAACTAGAGGATGTAATGATGTTAGTTGACTCCATACTAGACTAGAGGATGTAATAATGTTAGTTGACTATATACTAAACTAGAGGATGTAATGATGTTAGTTGACTCCATACTAGACTAGAGGATGTAATGATGTTAGTTGACCCCCATACTAAACTAGAGGATGTAATGATGTTAGTTGACCCCATACTAAACTAGAGGATGTAATGATGTTTGTTGACCCCCATACAAAACTAGAGGATGTAATGATGTTAGTTGACCTCCATACTAAACTAGAGGATGTAATGATGTTAGTTGACTCCATACTAAACTAGATGATGTAATGATGTTAGTTGACTCCATACTAAACTTGAGGATGTAATGATGTAAGTTGACTCCATACTAAACTAGAGGATGTAATGATGTTAGTTGACTCCATACTAAACCAGAGGATGTAATGATGTTAGCTGACTCCAAACTAAACTAGAGGATATAATGATGTTAGCTGACTCCATACTAAACTAGAGGATATAATGATGTTAGTTACCCCCATACTAAACTAGAGGATGTAATGATGTTAGTTGACCCCCATACTAAACTAGAGGATGTAATGATGTTAATTGACCCCCATACTAAACTAGATGATGTAATGATGTTAGCTGACTCCATACTAAACTAGATGATGTAATGATGTTCGTTGACTCCATAAAAAACTAGAGGATGTAATGATGTTAGTTTACTCCATACTAAACTAGAGGATGTAATGATGTTAGTTGACTCCATACTAAACTAGAGGATGTAATGATGTTAGTTGACCCCCATACTAAACTAGAGGATATAGTGATGTTAGTTGACCCAATTTTAAACTAGATGATGTAATGATGTTAGCTGACTCCATAATAAACTAGAGGATGTAATGATGTAAGTTTACTCCATACTAAGCTACAGGATTTAATGATGTTAGTTGACTCCATACTAGACTAGAGGATGTAATGATGTTAGTTGAATCCGTAATAAACTAGAGGATAAAATGATGTAAGTTGACTCCATACTAAGCTACAGAATTTAATGGTGTTAGCTGACTCCATACTAAACTAGAGGATGTAATGATGTTAGCTGACTCCATACTAAACTAGAGGATGTAATGATGTTAATTGACTCCATACTAAACTACAGGATGCAATGATGTTAGCTGACTCCATACTAAACTAGAGGATGTAATGATGTTAGTTGACTCCATACTAGACTAGAGGATGTAATGATGTTAGTTGACTATATACTAAACTAGAGGATGTAATGATGTTAGTTGACTCCATACTAGACTAGAGGATGTAATGATGTTAGTTGACCCCCATACTAAACTAGAGGATGTAATGATGTTAGTTGACCCCCATACTAATCTAGAGGATGTAATTATGTTTGTTGACCCCCATACTAAACTAGAGGATGTAATGATGTTAGTTGACCTCCATACTAAACTAGATTATGTAATGATGTTAGCTGACTCCATACTAAACTAGATTATGTAATGATGTTAGCTGACTCCATACTAAACTAGATGATGTAATGATGTTAGTTGACTCCATACTAAACTAGATGATGTAATGATGTTAGTTGACTCCATACTAAACGAGAGGATGTAATGATGTTAGTTGCCTCCATACTAAACTACAGGATGTAATGATGTTAGCTGACTCCATACTAAACTAGATGATGTAATGATGTTAGTTGACTCCATAATAAACTAGAGGATGTAATGATGTTAGTTGACTCCATACTAAACTAGAGGATGTAATGATGTTAGTTGACTCCATACTAAACTAGAGGATGTAATGATGTTAGTTGACTCCATACTAAACTAGAGGATGTCATGATGTTAGTTGACCCCCATACTAAACTAGAGGATATAATGATTTTAGTCTACTCCATACTAAACTAGAGGATGTAATGATGTTAATTGACTCCATACTAAACTAGAGGATATAATGATGTTAGTTGACCCCCATACTAAACTAGAGGATGTAATGATGTTAGTTGACCCCCATACTAAACTAGAGGATGTAATGATGTTAATTGACCCCCATACTAAACTAGAGGATGTAATGATGTTAGCTGACTCCATACTAAACTAGATGATGTAATGATGTTCGTTGACTCCATAATAAACTAGAGGATGTAATGATGTTAGTTGACTCCATACTAAACTAGAAGATGTAATGATGTTAGTTGACTTCATACTAAACTAGAGGATATAATGATGTTACTTGACTCCATACTAAACTAGAGGATATAATGATGTTAGCTGACTCCATACTAAACTAGAGGATATATTGATGTTAGTTGACCCAATTTTAAACTAGATTATGTAATGATGTTAGTTGCCTCCATAATAAACTAGAGGATGTAATGATGTTAGTTGACTCCATACTAAACTAGAGGATGTAATGATGTTAGTTGACTCCGTAGTAAACTAGATGATGAAATGATGTAAGTTGACTCCATACTAAGCTACAGGATGTAATGATGTTAGTTGAATCCATACTAAACTAGAGGATGTAATGATGTTAGCTGACTCCATACTAAACTAGAGGATGTAATAATGTTAAATGACTCCATACTAAACTAGAGGATGCAATGATGTTAGCTGACTCCATACTAAACTAGAGGATGTAATGTGTTAGTTGACTCCATACTAAACTAGAGGATGTAATGATGTTAGTTGACTCCATACTAAACTAGAGGATGTAATGATGTTAGTTGACGCCCATACTAAACTAGAGGATATAATGATGTTAGTTGACTCCATACTAAACTAGAGGATGTAATGATATTAGTTGACGCCCATACTAAACTAGAGGATGTAATGATGTTAATTGACTCCATACTAAACTAGACGATGTAATGATGTTAGTTGACTCCATGCTAAACTAGATAATGTAATGATGTTAGTTGCCTCCATACTAAACTACAGGATGTAATGATGTTAATTAACTCCATACTAAACTACAGGATGTAATGATGTTAGTTGACTCCATACTAAACTAGAGGATGTAATGATGTTAGTTGACTCCATACTAAACTAGAGGATGTAATGATGTTAGTTGAATCCGTAATAAACTAGAGGATAAAATGATGTAAGTTGACTCCATACTAAGCTACAGAATTTAATGGTGTTAGCTGACTCCATACTAAACTAGAGGATGTAATGATGTTAGCTGACTCCATACTAAGCTACAGAATTTAATGATGTTAGCTGACTCCATACTAAACTACAGGATGTAATGATGTTAATTAACTCCATACTAAACTACAGGATGTAATGATGTTAGTTGACTCCATACTAAACTAGAGGATGTAATGATGTTAGTTGACCCCCATACAAAACTAGAGGATGTAATGATGTTTGTTGACCCCCATACAAAACTAGAGGATGTAATGATGTTAGTTGACCTCCATACTAAACTAGATGATGTAATGATGTTAGTTGACTCCATACTAAACTAGATGATGTAATGATGTTAGTTGACTCCATACTAAACTAGAGGATGTAATGATGTTAGTTGACCCCCATACTAAACTAGAGGATGTAATGATGTTAATTGACCCCCATACTAAACTAGAGGATGTAATGATGTTAGCTGACTCCATACTAAACTAGATGATGTAATGATGTTCGTTGACTCCATAATAAACTAGAGGATGTAATGATGTTAGTTGACTCCATACTAAACTAGAGGATGTAATGATGTTAGTTTACTCCCTACTAAACTAGAGGATGTAATGATGTTAGTTGACTCCATACTAAACTAGAGGATGTAATGATGTTAGTTGACCCCCATACTAAACTAGAGGATATAGTGATATTAGTTGACCCAATTTTAAACTAGATGATGTAATGATGTTAACTGACTCCATAAAAAACTAGAGGATGTAATGATGTAAGTTGACTCCATACTAAGCTACAGGATTTAATGATGTTAGTTGACTCCATACTAGACTAGAGGATGTAATGATGTTAGTTGACTCCATACTAAACTAGAGGATGTAATGATATTTGTTGACTCCATACTAAACTAGAGTATGTAACGATGTTAGTTGACCCCCATACTAAACTACAGGATGTAATGATGTTAGTTGACCCCCATGCTAAACTAGAGGATGTATTGATGTTAATTGACTCCATACTAAACTAGACGATGTAATGATGTTAGTTGACTCCATGCTAAACTAGATGATGTAATGATGTTAGTTGACTCCATACTAGACTAGAGGATGTAATGATGTTAGTTGACTCTATACTAAACTAGAGGATGCAATGATGTTAGCTGACTCCATACTAAACTAGAGGATGTAATGATGTTAGTTGACTCCATACTAGACTAGAGGATGTAATGATGTTAGTTGACTCTATACTAAACTAGAGGATGTAATGATGTTAGTTGACTCCATACTAGACTAGAGGATGTAATGATGTTAGTTGACCCCCATACTAAACTAGAGGATGTAATGATGTTAGTTGACCCCCATACTAAACTAGAGGATGTAATGATGTTTGTTGACCCCCATACTAAACTAGAGGATGTAATGATGTTAGTTGACCTCCATACTAAACTAGATGATGTAATGATGTTAGCTGACTCCATACTAAACTAGATGATGTAATGATGTTAGTTGACTCCATACTAAACTAGATGATGTAATGATGTTAGTTGACTCCATACTAAACTAGAGGATGTAATGATGTTAGTTGACCCCCATACTAAACTAGAGGATATAGTGATGTTAGTTGACCCAATTTTAAACTAGATGATGTAATGATGTTAGCTGACTCCATAAAAAACTAGAGGATGTAATGATGTAAGTTGACTCCATACTAAGCTACAGGATTTAATGATGTTAGTTGACTCCATACTAGACTAGAGGATGTAATGATGTTAGTTGACTCCATACTAAACTAGAGGATGTAATGATATTTGTTGACTCCATACTAAACTACAGTATGTAATGATGTTAGTTGACCCCCATACTAAACTAGAGGATGTAATGATGTTAGTTGACCCCTATACTAAACTAGAGGATGTAATGATGTTAATTGACTCCATACTAAACTAGACGATGTAATGATGTTAGTTGACTCCATGCTAAACTAGATGATGTAATGATGTTAGTTGCCTCCATACTAAACTACAGGATGTAATGATGTTAATTAACTCCATACTAAACTACAGAATGTAATGATGTTAGTTGACTCCATACTAAACTAGAGGATGTAATGATGTTATTTGACTCCATACTAAACTAGAGGATGTAATGATGTTAGTTGAATCCGTAATAAACTAGAGGATGAAATGATGTAAGTTGACTCCATACTAAGCTACAGAATTTAATGGTGTTAGCTGACTCCATACTAAACTAGAGGATGTAATGATGTTAGCTGACTCCATACTAAACTAGAGGATGTAATGATGTAAGTTGAGTCCATACTAGACTAGAGGATGTAATGATGTTAGTTGACTATATACTAAACTAGAGGATGTAATGATGTTAGTCGACTCCATACTAGACTAGAGGATGTAATGATGTTAGTTGACCCCCATACTAAACTAGAGGATGTAATGATGTTAGTTGACCCCCATACTAAACTAGAGGATGTAATGATGTTTGTTGACCCCCATACAAAACTAGAGGATGTAATGATGTTAGTTGACCTCCATACTAAACTAGAGGATGTAATGATGTTAGTTGACTCCATACTAAACTAGATGATGTAATGATGTTAGTTGACTCCATACTAAACTAGATGATGTAATGATGTTAGTTGACTCCATACTAAACTAGAGGATGTAATGATGTTAGTTGACTCCATACTAAACCAGAGGATGTAATGATGTTAGCTGACTCCATACTAAACTAGATGATGTAATGATGTTAGTTGACTCCATAATAAACTAAAGGATGTAATGATGTTAAATGACTCCATACTAAACTAGAGGATGTAATGATGTTAGTTGACTCCATACTAAACTAGAGGATGTTATGATGTTAGTTGACTCCATACTAAACTAGAGGATGTAATGATGTTAGTTGACCCCCATACTAAACTAGAGGATATAATGATGTTAGTTGACTCCAAACTAAACTAGAGGATATAATGATGTTAGCTGACTCCATACTAAACTAGAGGATATAATGATGTTAGTTACCCCCATACTAAACTAGAGGATGTAATGATGTTAGTTGACCCCCATACTAAACTAGAGGATGTAATGATGTTAATTGACCCCCATACTAAACTAGATGATGTAATGATGTTAGCTGACTCCATACTAAACTAGATGATGTAATGATGTTCGTTGACTCCATAAAAAACTAGAGGATGTAATGATGTTAGTTTACTCCATACTAAACTAGAGGATGTAATGATGTTAGTTGACTCCATACTAAACTAGAGGATGTAATGATGTTAGTTGACCCCCATACTAAACTAGAGGATATAGTGATGTTAGTTGACCCAATTTTAAACTAGATGATGTAATGATGTTAGCTGACTCCATAATAAACTAGAGGATGTAATGATGTAAGTTTACTCCATACTAAGCTACAGGATTTAATGATGTTAGTTGACTCCATACTAGACTAGAGGATGTAATGATGTTAGTTGACTCCATACTAAACTAGAGGATGTAATGATATTTGTTGACTCCATACTAAACTAGAGTATGTAATGATGTTAGTTGACCCCCATACTAAACTAGAGGATGTAATGATGTTAGTTGACCCCCATACTAAACTAGATGATGTAATGATGTTAGCTGACTCCATACTAAACCAGATGATGTAATGATGTTAGTTGACTCCATACTAAACTAGAGGATGTAATGATGTTAGTTGACTCCATACTAAACTAGAGGATGTAATGATGTTAGTTGACTCCATACTAAACTAGAGGATGTAATGATGTTAGTTGACCCCCATACTAAACTAGAGGATGTAATGATGTTAGCTGACTCCATACTAAACTAGAGGATATAGTGATGTTAGTTGACCCAATTTTAAACTAGATGATGTAATGATGATAGCTGACTCCATAATAAACTAGAGGATGTAATGATGTAAGTTGACTCCATACTAAGCTACAGGATTTAATGATGTTAGTTGACTCCATACTAGACTAGAGGATGTAATGATGTTAGTTGACTCCATACTAAACTAGAGGATGTAATGATATTTGTTGACTCCATACTAAACTAGAGTATGTAATGATGTTAGTTGACCCCCATACTAAACTAGAGGATGTAATGATGTTAGTTGACCCCCTTACTAAACTAGATGATGTAATGATGTTAGCTGACTCCATACTAAACCAGATGATGTAATGATGTTAGCTGACTCCATACTAAACTAGAGGATGTAATGATGTTAGTTGACTCCATACTAAACTAGAGGATGTAATGATGTTAGTTGACTCCATACTAAACTAGAGGATGTAATGATATTCAAGTTGACTCCATACTCAACTAGAGTATGTAATGATGTTAGTTGACCCCCATACTAAACTAGAGGATGTAATGATGTTAGTTGACCCCCATACTAAACTAGATGATGTAATGATGTTAGCTGACTCCATACTAAACCAGATGATGTAATGATGTTAGTTGACTCCATACTAAACTAGAGGATGTAATGATGTTAGTTGACTCCATACTAAACTAGAGGATGTAATGATGTTAGTTGACTCCATACTAGACTAGAGGATGTAATAATGTTAGTTGACTATATACTAAACTAGAGGATGTAATGATGTTAGTTGACTCCATACTAGACTAGAGGATGTAATGATGTTAGTTGACCCCCATACTAAACTAGAGGATGTAATGATGTTAGTTGACCCCATACTAAACTAGAGGATGTAATGATGTTTGTTGACCCCCATACAAAACTAGAGGATGTAATGATGTTAGTTGACCTCCATACTAAACTAGAGGATGTAATGATGTTAGTTGACTCCATACTAAACTAGATGATGTAATGATGTTAGTTGACTCCATACTAAACTTGAGGATGTAATGATGTAAGTTGACTCCATACTAAACTAGAGGATGTAATGATGTTAGTTGACTCCATACTAAACCAGAGGATGTAATGATGTTATTGACTCCAAACTAAACTAGAGGATATAATGATGTTAGCTGACTCCATACTAAACTAGAGGATATAATGATGTTAGTTACCCCCATACTAAACTAGAGGATGTAATGATGTTAGTTGACCCCCATACTAAACTAGAGGATGTAATGATGTTAATTGACCCCATACTAAACTAGATGATGTAATGATGTTAGCTGACTCCATACTAAACTAGATGATGTAATGATGTTCGTTGACTCCATAAAAAACTAGAGGATGTAATGATGTTAGTTTACTCCATACTAAACTAGAGGATGTAATGATGTTAGTTTGACTCCATACTAAACTAGAGGATGTAATGATGTTAGTTGACCCCCATACTAAACTAGAGGATATAGTGATGTTAGTTGACCCAATTTTAAACTAGATGATGTAATGATGTTAGCTGACTCCATAATAAACTAGAGGATGTAATGATGTAAGTTTACTCCATACTAAGCTACAGGATTTAATGATGTTAGTTGACTCCATACTAGACTAGAGGATGTAATGATGTTAGTTGACTCCATACTAAACTAGAGGATGTAATGATATTTGTTGACTCCATACTAAACTAGAGTATGTAATGATGTTAGTTGACCTCATACTAAACTAGAGGATGTAATGATGTTAGTTGACCCCATACTAAACTAGATGATGTAATGATGTTAGCTGACTCCATACTAAACCAGATGATGTAATGATGTTAGTTGACTCCATACTAAACTAGAGGATGTAATGATGTTAGTTGACTCCATACTAAACTAGAGATGATGATGTTAGTTGATGTACTAAACTGTAATGACGATCTCATACTAAACTAGAGGATGTAATGATGTTAGTTGACTCCATACTAAACTAGAGGATATAGTGATGTTAGTTGACCCATACTAAACTAGATGATGTAATGATGTTAATGATCCATAATAAACTAGAGGATGTAATGATGTGTTGACTCCATACTAAGCTACAGGATTTAATGATGTTAGTTGACTCCATACTAGACTAGAGTGATGTAATGATGTTAGTTGACTCATACTAAACTAGAGGATGTAATGTATTTGTTGACTCCATACTAAACTAGAGTATGTAATGATGTTAGTTGACCCCCATACTAAACTAGAGGATGTAATGATGTTAGTTGACCCCCATACTAAACTAGATGATGTAATGATGTTAGCTGACTCCATACTAAACCAGATGATGTAATGATGTTAGCTGACTCCATACTAAACTAGAGGATGTAATGATGTTAGTTGACCCCATACTAAACTAGAGGATGTAATGATGTTAGTTGACTCCATACTAAACTAGAGGATGTAATGATATTCGTTGACTCCATACTCAACTAGAGTATGTAATGATGTTAGTTGACCCCCATACTAAACTAGAGGATGTAATGATGTTAGTTGACCCCCATACTAAACTAGATGATGTAATGATGTTAGCTGACTCCATACTAAACCAGATGATGTAATGATGTTAGCTGACTCCATACTAAACTAGAGGATGTAATGATGTTAGTTGACTCCATACTAAACTAGAGGATGTAATGATGTTAGTTGACTCCATACTAGACTAGAGGATGTAATAATGTTAGTTGACTATATACTAAACTAGAGGATGTAATGATGTTAGTTGACTCCATACTAGACTAGAGGATGTAATGATGTTAGTTGACCCCCATACTAAACTAGAGGATGTAATGATGTTAGTTGACCCCCATACTAAACTAGAGGATGTAATGATGTTTGTTGACCCCCATACAAAACTAGAGGATGTAATGATGTTAGTTGACCTCCATACTAAACTAGAGGATGTAATGATGTTAGTTGACTCCATACTAAACTAGATGATGTAATGATGTTAGTTGACTCCATACTAAACTTGAGGATGTAATGATGTAAGTTGACTCCATACTAAACTAGAGGATGTAATGATGTTAGTTGACTCCATACTAAACCAGAGGATGTAATGATGTTAGCTGACTCCATACTAAACTAGATGATGTAATGATGTTAGTTGACTCCATAATAAAATAAAGGATGTAATGATGTTAGTTGACTCCATACTAAACTAGAGGATGTATTGATGTTAGTTGACTCCATACTAAACTAGAGGATGTAATGATGTTAGTTGACTCCATACTAAACTAGAGGATGTAATGATGTTAGTTGACCCCCATACTAAACTAGAGGATATAATGATGTTAGTTGACTCCATACTAAACTAGAGGATATAATGATGTTAGTTGACTCCATACTAAACTAGAGGATTTAATGATGTTAGTTGACCCCCATACTAAACTAGAGGATGTAATGATGTTAGTTGACCCCCATACTAAACTAGAGGATGTAATGATGTTAATTGACCCCCATACTAAACTAGAGGATGTAATGATGTTAGCTGACTCCATACTAAACTAGATGATGTAATGATGTTAGCTGACTCCATAATAAACTAGAGGATGTAATGATGTAAGTTGACTCCATACTAAGCTACAGGATTTAATGATGTTAGTTGACTCCATACTAGACTAGAGGATGTAATGATGTTAGTTGACTCCATACTAAACTAGAGGATGTAATGATATTTGTTGACTCCATACTAAACTAGAGGATGTAATGATGTTAGTTGACCCCCATACTAAACTAGAGGATGTAATGATGTTAGTTGACCCCCATACTAAACTAGATGATGTAATGATGTTAGCTGACTCCATACTAAACTAGATGATGTAATGATGTTAGTTGACTCCATACTAAACTAGAGGATGTAATGATGTTAGTTGACTCCATACTAAACTAGAGGATGTAATGATGTTAGTTGACTCCATACTAAACTAGAGGATGTAATGATGTTAGTTGACCCCCATACTAAACTAGAGGATGTAATGATGTTAGCTGACTCCATACTAAACTAGAGGATATAGTGATGTTAGTTGACTCCTTACTAAACTAGAGGATATAATGATGTTAGCTGACTCCATAATAAACTAGAGGATGTAATGATGTAAGTTGACTCCATACTAAGCTACAGGATTTAATGATGTTAGTTGACTCCATACTAAACTAGAGGATGTAATGATGTTAGTTGACTCCATACTAAACTAGAGGATGTAATGATGTTAGTTGACTCCATACTAAACTAGAGGATGTAATGATGTTAGTTGACCCCCATACTAAACTAGAGGATATAATGATGTTAGTTGACTCCATACTAAACTAGAGGATATAATGATGTTAGCTGACTCCATACTAAACTAGAGGATATAATGATGTTAGTTGACCCCCATACTAAACTAGAGGATGTAATGATGTTAGTTGACCCCCATACTAAACTAGAGGATGTAATGATGTTAATTGACCCCCATACTAAACTAGAGGATGTAATGATGTTAGTTGACCCCCATACTAAACTAGAGGATGTAATGATGTTAGCTGACTCCATACTAAACTAGAGGATATAGTGATGTTAGTTGACTCCTTACTAAACTAGAGGATATAATGATGTTAGTTGACTCCATACTAAACTAGAGGATGTAATGATGTTAGTTGACTCCATACTAAACTAGAGGATGTAATGATGTTAGTTGACCCCCATACTAAACTAGAGGATATAATGATGTTAGTTGACTCCATACTAAACTAGATGATGTAATGATGTTAGCTGACTCCATAAAAAACTAGAGGATGTAATGATGTAAGTTGACTCCATACTAAGCTACAGGATTTAATGATGTTAGTTGACTCCATACTAGACTAGAGGATGTAATGATGTTAGTTGACTCCATACTAAACTAGAGGATGTAATGATATTTGTTGACTCCATACTAAACTACAGTATGTAATGATGTTAGTTGACCCCCATACTAAACTAGAGGATGTAATGATGTTAGTTGACCCCTATACTAAACTAGAGGATGTAATGATGTTAATTGACTCCATACTAAACTAGACGATGTAATGATGTTAGTTGACTCCATGCTAAACTAGATGATGTAATGATGTTAGTTGCCTCCATACTAAACTACAGGATGTAATGATGTTAATTAACTCCATACTAAACTACAGAATGTAATGATGTTAGTTGACTCCATACTAAACTAGAGGATGTAATGATGTTATTTGACTCCATACTAAACTAGAGGATGTAATGATGTTAGTTGAATCCGTAATAAACTAGAGGATGAAATGATGTAAGTTGACTCCATACTAAGCTACAGAATTTAATGGTGTTAGCTGACTCCATACTAAACTAGAGGATGTAATGATGTTAGCTGACTCCATACTAAACTAGAGGATGTAATGATGTTAGTTGACTCCATACTAGACTAGAGGATGTAATGATGTTAGTTGACTATATACTAAACTAGAGGATGTAATGATGTTAGTCGACTCCATACTAGACTAGAGGATGTAATGATGTTAGTTGACCCCCATACTAAACTAGAGGATGTAATGATGTTAGTTGACCCCCATACTAAACTAGAGGATGTAATGATGTTAGTTGACCCCCATACTAAACTAGAGGATAAAATGATGTTAGTTGACTCCATACTAAACTAGAGGATGTAATGATGTTAGTTGACTCCATACTAAACTAGATGATGTAATGATGTTAGTTGACTCCATACTAAACTAGATGATGTAATGATGTTAGTTGACTCCATACTAAACTAGAGGATGTAATGATGTTAGTTGACTCCATACTAAACCAGAGGATGTAATGATGTTAGCTGACTCCATACTAAACTAGATGATGTAATGATGTTAGTTGACTCCATAATAAACTATAGGATGTAATGATGTTAAATGACTCCATACTAAACTAGAGGATGTAATGATGTTAGTTGACTCCATACTAAACTAGAGGATGTAATGATGTTAGTTGACTCCATACTAAACTAGAGGATGTAATGATGTTAGTTGACCCCCATACTAATTTAGAGGATATAATGATGTTAGTTGACTCCATACTAAACTAGAGGATATAATGATGTTAGCTGACTCCATACTAAACTAGAGGATATAATGATGTTAGTTGACCCCCATACTAAACTAGAGGATGTAATGATGTTAGTTGACCCCCATACTAAACTAGAGGATGTAATGATGTTAATTGACCTCCATACTAAACTAGAGGATGTAATGATGTTAGCTGACTCCATACTAAACTAGATGATGTAATGATGTTCGTTGACTCCATAATAAACTAGAGGATGTAATGATGTTAGTTGACTCCATACTAAACTAGAGGATGTAATGATGTTAGTTGACTCCATACTAAACTAGAGGATGTAATGATGTTAGTTGACCCCCATACTAAACTAGAGGATATAGTGATGTTAGTTGACCCAATTTTAAACTAGATGATGTAATGATGTTAGCTGACTCCATAATAAACTAGAGGATGTAATGATGTAAGTTGACTCCATACTAAGCTACAGAATTTAATGATGTTAGTTGACTCCATACTAGACTAGAGGATGTAATGATGTTAGTTGACTCCATACTAAACTAGAGGATGTAATGATATTTGTTGACTCCATACTAAACTAGAGTATGTAATGATGTTAGTTGACCCCCATACTAAACTAGAGGATGTAATGATGTTAGTTGACCCCCATACTAAACTAGATGATGTAATGATGTTAGCTGACTCCATACTAAACTAGATGATGTAATGATGTTAGTTGACTCCATACTAAACTAGAGGATGTAATGATGTTAGTTGACTCCATACTAAACTGGAGGATGTAATGATGTTAGTTGACTCCATACTAAACTAGAGGATGTAATGATGTTAGTTGACCCCATACTAAACTAGAGGATGTAATGATGTTAGCTGACTCCATACTAAACTAGAGGATATAGTGATGTTAGTTGACCCAATTTTAAACTAGATGATGTAATGATGTTAGCTGACTCCATAATAAACTAGAGGATGTAATGATGTAAGTTGACTCCATACTAAGCTACAGGATTTAATGATGTTAGTTGACTCCATACTAGACTAGAGGATGTAATGATGTTAGTTGACTCCATACTAAACTAGAGGATGTAATGATATTAGTTGACTCCATACTAAACTAGAGTATGTAATGATGTTAGTTGACCCCCATACTAAACTAGAGGATGTAATGATGTTAGTTGACCCCCATACTAAACTAGATGATGTAATGATGTTAGCTGACTCCATACTAAACCAGATGATGTAATGATGTTAGCTGACTCCATACTAAACTAGAGGATGTAATGATGTTAGTTGACTCCATACTAAACTAGAGGATGTAATGATGTTAGTTGACTCCATACTAAACTAGAGGATGTAATGATATTCGTTGACTCCATACTCAACTAGAGTATGTAATGATGTTAGTTGACCCCCATACTAAACTAGAGGATGTAATGATGTTAGTTGACTCCCATACTAAACTAGATGATGTAATGATGTTAGCTGACTCCATACTAAACCAGATGATGTAATGATGTTAGTTGACTTCCATACTAAACTAGAGGATGTAATGATGTTAGTTGACTCCATACTAAACTAGAGGATGTAATGATGTTAGTTGACTCCATACTAGACTAGAGGATGTAATAATGTTAGTTGACTATATACTAAATCCTAGAGGATGTAATGATGTTAGTTGACTCCATACTAGACTAGAGGATGTAATGATGTTAGTTGACCCCCATACTAAACTAGAGGATGTAATGATGTTAGTTGACCCCCATACTAAACTAGAGGATGTAATGATGTTTGTTGACCCCCATACAAAACTAGAGGATGTAATGATGTTAGTTGACCTCCATACTAAACTAGAGGATGTAATGATGTTAGTTGACTCCATACTAAACTAGATGATGTAATGATGTTAGTTGACTCCATACTAAACTTGAGGATGTAATGATGTAAGTTGACTCCATACTAAACTAGAGGATGTAATGATGTTAGTTGACTCCATACTAAACTAGAGGATGAAATGATGTTAGTTGACTCCATACTAAACTAGATAATGTAATGATGTTAGTTGACTCCATACTAAACTAGAGGATGTAATGATGTTAGTTGACTCCATACTAAACTAGAGGATGTAATGATGTTAGTTGACTCCATACTAAACTAGAGGATGTAATGATGTTAGTTGACTCCATACTAAACTAGAGGATGTAATGATGTTAGTTGACCCCCATACTAAACTAGAGGATATAATGATGTTAGTTGACTCCATACTAAACTAGAGGATATAATGATGTTAGCTGACTCCATACTAAACTAGAGGATTTAATGATGTTAGTTGACCCCCATACTAAACTAGAGGATGTAATGATGTTAGTTGACCCCCATACTAAACTAGAGGATGTAATGATGTTAATTGACCCCCATACTAAACTAGAGGATGTAATGATGTTAGCTGACTCCATACTAAACTAGATGATGTAATGATGTTAGCTGACTCCATAATAAACTAGAGGATGTAATGATGTAAGTTGACTCCATACTTTAAGCTACAGGATTTAATGATGTTAGTTGACTCCATACTAGACTAGAGGATGTAATGATGTTAGTTGACTCCATACTAAACTAGAGGATGTAATGATGGTTTGTTGACTCTATACTAAACTAGAGTATGTAATGATGTTAGTTGACCCCCATACTTAACTAGAGGATGTAATGATGTTAGTTGACCCCCATACTAAACTAGATGATGTAATGATGTTAGCTGACTCCATACTAAACCAGATGATGTAATGATGTTAGTTGACTCCATACTAAACTAGAGGATGTAATGATGTTAGTTGACTCCATACTAAACTAGAGGATGTAATGATGTTAGTTGACTCCATACTAAACTAGAGGATGTAATGATGTTAGTTGACCCCCATACTAAACTAGAGGATGTAATGATGTTAGCTGACTCCATACTAAACTAGAGGATATAGTGATGTTAGTTGACTCCTTACTAAACTAGAGGATATAATGATGTTAGCTGACTCCATAATAAACTAGAGGATGTAATGATGTAAGTTGACTCCATACTAAGCTACAGGATTTAATGATGTTAGTTGACTCCATACTAAACTAGAGGATGTAATGATGTTAGTTGACTCCATACTAAACTAGAGGATGTAATGATGTTAGTTGACTCCATACTAAACTAGAGGATGTAATGATGTTAGTTGACCCCCATACTAAACTAGAGGATATAATGATGTTAGTTGACTCCATACTAAACTAGAGGATATAATGATGTTAGCTGACTCCATACTAAACTAGAGGATTTAATGATGTTAGTTGACCCCCATACTAAACTAGAGGATGTAATGATGTTAGTTGACCCCCATACTAAACTAGAGGATGTAATGATGTTAGTTGACCCCCATACTAAACTAGAGGATGTAATGATGTTAATTGACCCCCATACTAAACTAGAGGATGTAATGATGTTAGCTGACTCCATACTAAACTAGATGATGTAATGATGTTAGCTGACTCCATAATAAACTAGAGGATGTAATGATGTAAGTTGACTCCATACTAAGCTACAGGATTTAATGATGTTAGTTGACTCCATACTAGACTAGAGGATGTAATGATGTTAGTTGACTCCATACTAAACTAGAGGATGTAATGATATTTGTTGACTCCATACTAAACTAGAGTATGTAATGATGTTAGTTGACCCCCATACTAAACTAGAGGATGTAATGATGTTAGTTGACCCCCATACTAAACTAGATGATGTAATGATGTTAGCTGACTCCATACTAAACCAGATGATGTAATGATGTTAGTTGACTCCATACTAAACTAGAGGATGTAATGATGTTAGTTGACTCCATACTAAACTAGAGGATGTAATGATGTTAGTTGACTCCATACTAAACTAGAGGATGTAATGATGTTAGTTGACCCCCATACTAAACTAGAGGATGTAATGATGTTAGCTGACTCCATACTAAACTAGAGGATATAGTGATGTTAGTTGACTCCTTACTAAACTAGAGGATATAATGATGTTAGCTGACTCCATAATAAACTAGAGGATGTAATGATGTAAGTTGACTCCATACTAAGCTACAGGATTTAATGATGTTAGTTGACTCCATACTAAACTAGAGGATGTAATGATGTTAGTTGACTCCATACTAAACTAGAGGATGTAATGATGTTAGTTGACTCCATACTAAACTAGAGGATGTAATGATGTTAGTTGACCCCCATACTAAACTAGAGGATATAATGATGTTAGTAGACTCCATACTAAACTAGAGGATATAATGATGTTAGCTGACTCCATACTAAACTAGAGGATTTAATGATGTTAGTTGACCCCCATACTAAACTAGAGGATGTAATGATGTTAGTTGACCCCCATACTAAACTAGAGGATGTAATGATGTTAATTGACCCCCATACTAAACTAGAGGATGTAATGATGTAAGTTGACTCCATACTAAGCTACAGGATTTAATGATGTTAGTTGACTCCATACTAGACTAGAGGATGTAATGATGTTAGTTGACTCCATACTAAACTAGAGGATGTAATGATATTTGTTGACTCCATACTAAACTAGAGTATGTAATGATGTTAGTTGACCCCCATACTAAACTAGAGGATGTAATGATGTTAGTTGACCCCCATACTAAACTAGATGATGTAATGATGTTAGCTGACTCCATACTAAACCAGATGATGTAATGATGTTAGCTGACTCCATACTAAACTAGAGGATGTAATGATGTTAGTTGACTCCATACTAAACTAGAGGATGTAATGATGTTAGTTGACTCCATACTAAACTAGAGGATGTAATGATGTTAGTTGACCCCCATACTAAACTAGAGGATGTAATGATGTTAGCTGACTCCATACTAAACTAGAGGATATAGTGATGTTAGTTGACTCCTTACTAAACTAGAGGATATAATGATGTTAGCTGACTCCATAATAAACTAGAGGATGTAATGATGTAAGTTGACTCCATACTAAGCTACAGGATTTAATGATGTTAGTTGACTCCATAATAAACTAGAGGATGTAATGATGTTAGTTGACTCCATACTAAACTAGAGGATGTAATGATGTTAGTTGACTCCATACTAAACTAGAGGATGTAATGATGTTAGTTGACCCCCATACTAAACTAGAGGATATAGTGATGTTAGTTGACCCAATTTTAAACTAGATGATGTAATGATGTTAGCTGACTCCATAATAAACTAGAGGATGTAATGATGTAAGTTGACTCCATACTAAGCTACAGGATTTAATGATGTTAGTTGACTCCATACTAGACTAGAGGATGTAATGATGTTAGTTGACTCCATACTAAACTAGAGGATGTAATGATATTCGTTGACTCCATACTAAACTAGAGTATGTAATGATGTTAGTTGACCCCCATACTAAACTAGAGGATGTAATGATGTTAGTTGACCCCCATACTAAACTAGATGATGTAATGATGTTAGCTGACTCCATACTAAACCAGATGATGTAATGATGTTAGTTGACTCCATACTAAACTAGAGGATGTAATGATGTTAGTTGACTCCATACTAAACTAGAGGATGTAATGATGTTAGTTGACTCCATACTAAACAAGAGGATGTAATGATGTTAGTTGACCCCCATACTAAACTAGAGGATGTAATGATGTTAGCTGACTCCATACTAAACTAGAGGATATAATGATGTTAGTTGACTCCATACTAAACTAGAGGATATAATGATGTTAGCTGACTCCATACTAAACTAGAGGATATATTGATGTTAGTTGACCCAATTTTAAACTAGATTATGTAATGATGTTAGTTGACTCCATACTAAACTAGAGGATGTAATGATGTAAGTTGACTCCATACTAAACTAGAGGATGTAATGATGTTAGTTGACTCCGTAGTAAACTAGAGGATGTAATGATGTTAGCTGACTCCATACTAAACTAGAGGATGTAATGATGTTAATTGACTCCATACTAAACTAGAGGATGCAATGATGTTAGCTGACTCCATACTAAACTAGAGGATGTAATGATGTTAGCTGACTCCATACTAGACTAGAGGATGTAATGATGTTAGTTGACTCTATACTAAACTAGAGGATGTAATGATGTTAGTTGACCCCCATACTAAACTAGAGGATGTAATGATGTTAGTTGACCCCCATACTAAACTAGAGGATGTAATGATGTTAGTTGACTCTATACTAAACTAGAGGATGTAATGATGTTAGTTGACCCCCATACTAAACTAGAGGATGTAATGATGTTAGTTGACCCCCATACTAAACTAGAGGATGTAATGATGTTAGTTGACCCCCATACTAAACTAGAGGATGTAATGATGTTAGTTGACCCCCATACTAAACTAGAGGATGTAATGATGTTAGCTGACTCCATACTAAACTAGATAATGTAATGATGTTAGTTGACTCCATACTAAACTAGAGGATGTAATGATGTTAGTTGACTCCATACTAAACTAGAGGATGTAATGGTGTTAGTTGACTCCATACTAAACTAGAGGATGTAATGATGTTAGTTGACCCCCATACTAAACTAGAGGATGTAATGATGTTAGCTGACTCCATACTAAACTAGAGGATATAATGATGTTAGTTGACTCCATACTAAACTAGAGGATATAATGATGTTAGCTGACTCTATACTAAACTAGAGGATATAATGATGTTAGTTGACCCAATTTTAAACTAGATGATGTAATGATGTTAGTTGACTCCATACTAAACTAGAGGATGTAAAGATGTAAATTGACTCCATACTAAGCTACAGGATTTAATGATGTTAGTTGACTCCATACTAGACTAGATGATGTAATGATGTAAGTTGACTCCATACTAAGCTACAGGATTTAATGATGTTAGTGGACTCCATACTAAACTAGAGGATGTAATGATGTTAGCTCATCACAGTGTGCAAGGAGACATTACACACTTCAGCGATATAACAGTTGACGTCATACAGATACTACTACATGCATATGATTGTTCATGTTGATCATCATACGCCATGGTGTTGTCATTAGCCCAAAGAAAGGAACATCTTTAAAGTAGTCATTTCTTGTGACTAAGCGATATTGTACATTTTTCCAAAATGTAAATGTCAGAAATTTAATAATGTCACACTAAATTAATAGATGTAATAATGTCAGAGCATTTTAATGTACACCGGTGACTCCGCACATTTCACTAATACGCTAACAGAGGATGGGTGAGTGTGTGTACTACCGTGTTTATTAATGACATCAGGAATCTATTTTGGAATCTAAAATTAGGTTGAAAATCCTTCGATTCGATTTCAATTCAAGGAAAAAATAACTTTTTCGATTCACAGTTCCGATTCATCGTCCCATCACCAATGAAAATCATAATTGTATTTGTTCATGCATATGGATCTCTGTCCAGTAAAGTATAGTACCAGAGATAGCCAAACGCGATGCAGCTCCATACAGCATCTGACTGACCAACAGGCGTTAGTTTGGTACATTGTTTAACAAAATGTTTTCTAGGAACTGTCCTTTATTACAAACCTGAACATTAAGAAGCTGTTTAGAAATAAGAATTTCATTTCTTCGAGTAGCGAGACGTTTACAGTAATTTAAATAACTGATGTCCTCAATGATGTCAGACAAATTTCCAGACGAATTAGACCCAAACGGACCGTGAATTATTTCCAGAAAAAATTTTCAAATTTAACTTCTTCATTTAACACAACTGAATTTTCTGTCAATATGAGTTGCTCTGCCGATCTTACGTGAGGTGGTTAGAATATGACTTCGTGAGTAAAGAATAATTAATAATCTATAAACTTGTTATTAAATTTAGAACTCTGTACACTGAGCTTTGGACAAATTATCTACTATTCCAAATAGTGTCTTCCTAACAGGGAGTATATATTATATTTTGATACATTATACATAGGTGTATACCATAAGTGGTCAGTAATAAGAAATGAGAATATTTCAAATATTAAATGCAGACAGACTGAGATATTTATTTTGTTTCTTTAGTAAAATATTTTAAAACAACACTGTCATATACATTATTGTACTTGTGCTAGTTCTATATAACACAATGAAGTTTTTAGCTCTGCTTGTCCATGATAATGGGCAGTAAAGTAGTGGGGGAGGGCAAAAGGGGCATCATGCTCCGGGCGCTACTCACAAAGGGACGCCAGATGGTCCGCAAAACAAACAATTTTATTTTTATTATAATTGATTTCTGGAAAATATATTTTAAACTTAGTGTCAGTGTAATGTAATAAATGTTAACTCGTATTTAAAAAGGAAAATATCATTTGATGGAAATTGCAGACATGCATTTTAAACGTTGATTACACCTCCTAAAAATGTTCTCAGCGACGTCAGGGATGTGACCTCATTTCCTATATAAATTACTGTACATAGCCAGGCCGTGTTGGGAGTATTATGACGTAACCAAGTGATGCCGAGCTTAGTACTAACTAGTGATAATGATATTGATTAAAGCAAATGTAATAATTGGGTATACTACATTTTTCATATTATTAGATTGTATCAGTGGGCGAGAAGCAGCTATTAATAATATTAAACAAAATACTTGAATACTCGATGCCTTAGGCACTTGACTTAGCCTTAGTATTTGTCTATGTTGACATTATAATATATGAAGACATCTAAGAAGTAGGATTAATACTAATAATGGTAAACAAGGTGACAGACGACTTAGGACATGGTGGGGAAACAATAGAATAGTAGACAACAAAGGTTGAAGACCGTGAGGCGACGTCGTACAGGCTAGTAGGATTAACAATGACGACCAGGTGACTCTCCTAGATTAGATAGTTAGGATAATACTGAAGAGGCTGTGACATACTTACATATTTATGGGCATGTTGTATTCTGATGTACATTTATATAAATAAATTGTTGCACTAACAACGCATCGAATTTGATTGGTTTTTGAGTTGTGACAAAGGAGTGAGCAAATAAGAGTGAAACAGACAGACATTAAACTAAATTGACATCTCTACGTTTGAACTAAAACACACAACTCATAACATAAACCAAAGGGCCAGTAACATGTATGAAGTATATAGAAAGAGTCCGTAACATCTATGTATACATGGTCAAAAACTAAAAGGTTTCATAAATAGTTATTTTATTGACCTAGTACACTATTTTTTTCAGCACGATATAATTCTCTTTTCTATTTAAATTAAAATTATTTTTTTAACAATAAAAGAAATATTTTATAAAATTTCATTGTTTTAGTAATTGATTGGCATCCATTTTGTATTGTTTACAAAGCTTTTTTTTTTTCAGAAGTTTCGCCGAGAACCGGTCTAGCTGCGTTCTTGCGACGTCGTGTCGGTCTGTGTTATTGCTATTTAAAGATTGGTTATTGACGTCACAGGTTTTTCAGTCGATTGCCACTCGACGTGTAGCAACGGGAAAAAACGCAGTGGTGTGTGTGGGGTTTTTGATGAGAGAAAAAGAGAACCGTTTTTCTGTACATTAGATTATTGATACCTTGAGCCTTTAGGGCCACCAGGCCCCTCTTAGGACAGGTGACTATTATAAAGACTATAACAAAGTCAACGTCACTTGGTTTGGTCAAATATTGTTACATGTGGAACGTCTCTTGGCAGAGTAAAATTTAAATACGAGTCCGACACAGTTAGCAACTCATACTCCAAGTCAAAGACCACAAGGATTTTCCTGAGGGAAACCTTGACAATGAGTTACTGATATCGATGGTTTTCGAACCTGTAGTTCACAGTAAGTTTATCTCACACGTAATGTACCATTAGTCGAGTCTTTGGGTAGTTCTTGGTAAATTGCATGTTTGCCGCCCTCCCTCCTTGTAAAATAGCAGGCTGACTTTGGAAGGGACAACAGTAAGGTTATCATAGAGTTAGGGTCATGTATCGTTGGACTAATGTGATTAATAGCTGTAATGGTCGATCCATATTAAAAAACGATCATCAATGCAGGTCTTAGAGAAATCAATTACTTAGTTTTTCATAGGTTTTTAGCTTCAACATAAAATTTAGGTTATAGACAGAAATTAATTTTAAAAAAATGTTCAAATGCCATGACATTAATTGTAAATCAATGTTTATCTATCAAGAAATTAAAATTTTTCACACAATATGTTTTTATTCATTTTTGTTGTTTATTTTTGTATATTTAATTGGTTTTTATTACACTACATTAAAAAAAATCCTATCAAAATACAAAAAAGGCAAAAGCAATCAAATTACAAATAACATAAAGAAAGATAAAATGACACAAATAAAAATAAAATAGATTAAATGCTAGAATTCCAATGTCCTTAATGTTTGGAAACTAATCTGTAGCGCGGAATTTTTTTTTTGTTCTGTCACTAGTAAACAAAAACCCGGTACCCGGACCGGCTAGTAGGCACGCAGTTGGAGTTAAAAATGGTGATATATATATATATATATATATGTGTGTGTGTGTGAACGATGTCAACGGAGACATATCCACTATATATATATATATATATATATATATATATATATATATATCTTTATATATATAAGGGTACATCACCAAAAAAAAGTTTAATATTTAATCTGTCTGCTATTTACATTTCTTCCATTGATCAAAAAAAGCATTGTGTAAAATAATAAAAAAAAATGTTTGACAATGTTTAGAGGTCCCCCGGACTTCAAGAAAGTTTGCATAATTAAGCGAAAACTAGATCACACTATCCTTACTTGTAAAGTCTTACAGAGTTACATACAAAAAGTGAATCGCTATATAAATTGTTTTATAGCCATTGTTTTATAATGTTTGGCAGCCATGATTGATTTTGAAGAACGGTTGTGCTAGAAATTAAATTTTAAAATTCCATTTTATTACCAAAAAAAAAACACTTGTCCTTACCGCAAATAGATGACCAAGGTAAACATTTTAATTTCTTTATTTTTATAATTTTAATTTCTGATACAAACGACCTTTAAAATCAGAACATGGAAATAATATTGTGCTGCCTGCATTGCCATACAAAATGAGCTGCAACGTGATGGTCTGTGGTCAGGTTGTCGCCATCACATTGGTGAAGTTTTCCTCTCGCATGTGTTTGCAGACATGAAAATAGAAATTTCCTAATCCCCGGATATAACTTTGTTCACAAGGCTGCGAAGTAATTGAGAATTGGTGGCACATGATTGGTCTCATGTACGTCGTTCGTTTACGTTAGCTGATCATGATCTGAAGGCTCAAGAGCGACTGACGATAATGAGAGATGCGGTAATTGCTCATGCCAACTCTAGTAAAAAAACAGAATTCTTGCGAGACGACTATCGCGAATTCCTTCAGCTGTCCCTTGTTTACCTTTAAAAGAGCACAATGGATGGCAAAGCTGATATATTGCCTCAAGATTGCACTGTGTGATCAAATTCGATTATTGCCTCCAGGTACTATTACCACACGTGGCCAAGTGCCAAAGAATCATGCATTTGCCACATTTGTAACACATGTTTATGTCGTGTGGTGGCTCACTTGGATTACAACGATGTCATCAGTGCTGAAATGATCCCACTTGCTCTGTTCAGCAAAGAAGTATCTATGTTGGAAAAGAGAGCTCTAGCAGATGCTCCACTAAGGCTTCGACCGGTTGTTGCCCTCCAAACTCCACAGAATCGATTTGGAAATGGTTGGCGAAAACCACGATTCCAATCAATTGATTCTTCAACTCGGTTGTGTGATCTGGCTTGAGTTGACTCGTGGTTTACTATATACAGACTTCAACTTGACACAGAATTCCTCGAACTGCCTGTTGATGAATGGTGCCAAACAGCTTCTTACATTGCCAATGCAGAAAATGTTGCTGCTATTAACGTTGTTAACGATTGTGCCGAGAGAGGAGTGAAACTGGCATCTGACTTTTTAAAGCAGCGCGAACGCGTGAACATTTTCAAAACATTCTTCAAGTGGTAGAAATGGACCGCAAAATATCTCAAATGTGCGTAAACCTTACAAACGTGCAACAAAGAGAAACTGAACCAAATGCAACAGTAATAAAGAAAGTAATACTTTTATGTAATTTTTATTTAGTAAACGTTTTTGCCTTACATGTCATGTTTTGTGATTTGTTGGGCGGGGGGGGGACCTCTAAATCAACTCTGATTTGAAAAATATTTTACACAAGTTATTATTAATGATATTGGAACAAATTAGAAACATAGACAGCTCAAAAACAAACAATCAATTTTTTCCTCTATTATGGTGATGCGCCCTAATATATATATATATATATATATATATATATATATATATATATATATATATATATTAGGGTAACCCAATATCATATGGTAAAAAAAAGTTGCTCACATCTAACGGGGCACCCTTTTGTTGAGTTCCATTTGTCTTACTTAGTAACTGACATCAATTTCAGCTTCCTTCTGCTATTGGAAGGGAATGCTTAAGAGTTACAAAGTTTTGCTATATTAATACAAAAAACGCATTTTGGTGAATTTTTTTATTACATTTTCAAATCATGCAATTACTGTCATGTAACTGTTAAGTAACGAACATGTCAACATAAAATGTAAATTGTAGAGTGCTGAATAGTCAGGGTATATTGTCTAAACATTGTCTTCACCGAAACAGCACAGAAGGCAGACTTCTTTGTAGTTTGTGTAGGGATGACTTTTCGGTTGGCTTCAACAACTTGCAAAATGAATTGCTTTTCTTCCTCGTTTTTTGTCAGCAGTCTATTATATTCCTAAAAAAGTTTAACTCAACGTTCTGCAAGTCGTTAATGCGCTGCTTACCTTTCTGGTATTCAATATTATCATTTCACTGTTCTGGAGGAAGAACTAGAAACGAGTTGCCTATGTGTAGCTATGTAAGCAGGTTCTGTGAATGCTTTGTGGAAAAGTGTCCCAAGCTGACGCCTTCATTTTGGAGCAATGATGGATTACCTTGAACATTTCGCTCACAGGGTTCTATTCCAAAACCTGTTATTATTTTCTGTTTCTCAATTGGTGACACCTCATCGGAAAACAATGCCAGGCTGACAGTCTCATCAGACAGATACCACATGTGATTCTGGAGAATTGTTTGTGCTGCAATACTGATGTCGTGATCAACAGACTGATATTGCTGCAGGACCATCCAGAGAAAAAGATCTCCCCCAGGTGCTTCCGCTGCACAGGGTGCTTGAATCCAGGACATTGTGTACAACAAGGTACAAATCGTTTGAGTTGACTCTCTTTCTTTGGATGTAAGACTGAAAATTTCTCTCTGATGACGGAAGATGTAAATTTTGATGGCATAGATCAGCTTAGCCATCCACCTAGCGTGATGTGCAGGGCTTGGTGCTCTCCAGTGAATGGTTTTTTGGTGGATCTACTAAGATGATTGTCACAGTGCACTAAATGAATGTTTATGTTGAACGGAAGGAGTAAAAGGTGCGACGTAGGGACGGTTGTTGTTGTTGAAGGAGAGAATACATTGTTTTGACTAACCTCGAGTATTGTTGTTTGTATTCATTCATAAGTATATTGTGATATTTGGGGGCTCGTCTAAAAAAAAGAACGGTTTTCTGAAAGGTACGTCACACGTTTATTTTTTATCAACATGAATCCCAATTCTCAAGATGACTTGATGGAGTTTTACCGTCAGAAGGGGACAGCAATAGGATTACAGGGCGATAAGTTGAGTGATTTTATCGAGAATGCAATGGCGCGGGACGAAAGAGCGAAGGAACGCGAGAGGCAGGAGAAAGAAAGAGAGGCTCAACTACGAATGATTGAAATTGAACTAGAAAAGGAAAAACTGCGAGATGTGCCGTGCTCGTCTAAAATGAAACGTGAACAGAGGGAAGTCTATAATGAGGACAAGGATAAACTTCAAAAGGAGGTAGAAGATATACATAAGGAGATGGAGAGGCTACAAGGTATCATTCAGTCAGTCGTACATGCAAAAAAATGTCGAAAGCTGAAAGAGATCCCATCTGCGAAGATGCGGTGTGCAGAGTACGATAAGGAAGAAGACAGAGAACTTAAGAAGTATTACTCAAGATTGAGAGAACTTAAAGCACAGCTAAAGGTGAAGCAACCGCAGCTAACAGCTTGGTATGATAATAATTCAAAAGTGGTGTCAAAAGGAGAGAACATGCTGGCAGGGATTGAGAGACGAGTTCAAGCAAGGAAGGAACAGAATGAAGAGGAGGAGGAAATAGAGTCGGCCTGGAAGTATTTTGGAAAGAATGAATCTGAAATTAAACAATTAGAATCAGAAGACCAGCAGATGATGCAAAGACAACAAGTCAGGGCGAAGCACGAACATACAGAGAGAACGACGTTTGACACTACTGAACACAGTGGCCATGTGAGGTATGAACAACGATCATTAAGCAATTCTCGATTTGCAGAAGTGAGTCAGGAGGTCAGTAAACAAAGGGATAAATTAAGTTCTGACAATAAGACAGAGGTTAGGCAGAAGGTAGATCTAAGTTGTCAGACTGTTGTCGTGCAGTTGAAGGCTATGTCATGTCAGACAGAAGTCAAGCAGAGGAAGGATATGTCATGTCAGAAAGAGGTCAGGGAGATGAAGGAGGCGGCATGTCAGACAGAGGCCATGCAGATGGAGATGTCATGTCAGACAGAGGTCATGCAGAGGAAGGAGATGTCAAGTCAGACAAAGGTCATGCAGAGGAAGGAGATGCCATGTCAGACAGAGGCTATACAGATGACGAATGTGGAATATCAGGGGAGGTCAGGCAGAATGTTGAGGCGACCTGTCAAACGGATTATACGACAGAGTAAGGCAGTACAACAGAAGGTGGAAAAGAAACAGGAGGTAAAGAAGATACAGAAGGTGAAGGACGATAAAGATTGTTGTCATGACTACACCGTGGAGATCAAGAAACATTCCAAAACGCAGGAGAACGTTGAGACAACGTTGAACGTTAAGACTAAGCAGAACATTGAAGCAGTAGGTCAGACTTCCGTGCAGGTACTTAGGGCTGACAGTGCAAATGATTCAGGACTTATGTATTACGAGACGTGTGGGATATCCACATCACGGGAAAGAAGTACTGGGCCATTAGTGTACCTAGGCGACCATGCAGATATGTCTGGCCATCTTCATTGGTTTCATCGTAAATATATTTCACATTCAACAGGCTATCCAGCTCGGGAAAAACTATTTCTCGGCCAGCGAAGAGTGGAGAGAATACTTCGACCTCGGCAATGTGAACAACATACCAAACCACATCACCTACATGAGCTGCACTTTGGCTGTGGTTTCATTTATCAAAATACTCTATCAGACCTTTACTCTGGCCTACAGGCACCTGGGGGTCATCACCATGGTCGCCTATGAATCGTTCGGCTACTTCATACTTCAGAGAGGTCATGCACCCTTGAACTTCCTGAACAAACGCAAATCCATCAACGCCAGAGTAACCCATAGGTGTTGCTACCACCAGACTTCACAGTTATTGTGTAGGTGCTACCTGAGACCAGGTGGTGGAAACGTTATCTAAACAACCGAGAGATGACAGAACCGGCATCAAGGACACATGTGTTTGGAAGGCAGACGACGGCAG
This sequence comes from Bulinus truncatus, assembly GCA_021962125.1. Classification (NCBI taxonomy): domain Eukaryota; kingdom Metazoa; phylum Mollusca; class Gastropoda; family Planorbidae; genus Bulinus; species Bulinus truncatus. The sequence goes on from JAGDYQ010000191.1 coordinate 1,574,047, forward strand.
CCCTAAAGACACTTATTTAGTGATTGAGTAGACATAACTATTGTTATGTTATTTGAATTTATTGTAATTTTTTTCGTTATAATATATGTATTCGATGTCATGTTACCATAATTGCCATTAATTGGTCATTTTGTTAGTAATGAATATTACTAATTAGGACATTCGGTTGGATAGGATACATTTTAAGTTATTTGTTTATTGAAGGGGAAGATGTCCCAGAACTATTATGTTATTATTTGGCATTTTGTTAATACGTATATTCAATTTATTATATTTTGTTGTTAACATTGTATATGGGAGGTTATTATTCTCAAGTGCAGAGGTTTACTGTTGTGATGGTGGTTTGTTGGATTTTGCAGCCACATCAGGATTGGGTACTTGGGGTTATTTTGTTCTTGATGATGTTATTTATTGTATTTGGTTATTCTTTTTATAAGTAAAAAAAAACAATTAGCATTGTTTCTGTAAAGGTGGAGGGTATGTCACAGGGTATTCCCTATGACAGTGCACTAAATGAATGTTTATGTTGAACGGAAGGAGTAAAAGGTGCGACGTAGGGACGGTTGTTGTTGTTGAAGGAGAGAATACATTGTTTTGACTAACCTCGAGTATTGTTGTTTGTATTCATTCATAAGTATATTGTGATAATGATCATTGTCAGTTCAATAAGTTGTTCATAATCATCTCTGACCTGGGACTTTAAGTCAACGAAATTTGTCAGGAAGCTCACCGTTTTTTCTCGGAAAAAATCAGTGCTTGAAGGCAGTTCCAACGTACTATAGTTGTCAAGCTATATGGGTCCCGAAACTTCTTTAAATCAATTTTTTGAAGATATGTATGATTCGTGAGTTAGAGGGACCGCAACACAAACTAAAAGCCATTGTCAATACCAGTTCAAGAACATGATGACTACATGTCAGCTTCAAAAGTTCTCGACCAATATGATTCTCAAGCAACACACAAGCTCCATTGAAACGACAAGTGTTGACAGTAGTGGTGACGAAGCTCATAGCCTGGATGCTTTCTCCTAGTGCCCACTGTTCTAACTGACCATAAATAGCATCATCAGCATTTTATCCTGTCCCTGATGTTAGTTTAGGGACACCTAGTATTCTTTCACTGCCATCACCAGAAACCAGCACCAGCAAGCGGTCAACTTCTCCCAGACCCAGGATTTTAGGTAAGATTTTTCCATCCCAGTATAGAACTAGAGGATAGTCATGCTTGAATGAAACCTTTATATCTGCTGCATGTTTACACCTGGCTTTCTTTCTGCCTCTTTGTATGGTGCTTCGTGAAACTGTCAAACATGAAGGATCGTGTCCCAGCGCTGCAGCTATAGGAATCATCAATCGCAAAGTTTCACGATCAGACATTTGGTTGCGATCCAAGGCACTGGTGACATGCTTAGTGAACAAGGAAGTATGATACCCAATCTCCGTCTTGTTTGTCCATTTTTAGTTGAGCTTGGACTTGGTTCATATTAATCTAGGACTTCAAATTTATTAGATGATTCACAACTCTCTTTTTCATTTTCACCTGATTGAGTAAAATGCCGTAACAGGTAAAACAACGAGGTTTGTGAGCATTCCATTCTACTTGGAATTTAGTTGTAAAATTCTAACAGTATACTACCTCAGGCAAAAGGAACACAAAAAAAAGTGTGCCCCGGTATGTGGCACGAAGTTAGATTTTTTGGGCCACCCTAATATATATATATATATATATATATATATATATATATATATATATATATATATATATATAATAGCACATCTATGTACTCGAAAGGGCCCAAAAGGCCATGAACAGATTATTGTAGTCAAATTACATTTAAGTATAAGGGACACATAATAATACATCAAATAAAGTTGGTATTTTCTATAGTTCATCCTAAAGGAAATAATCCTTATTATGGGTACGCAATCTTACCAAACCGATTCTACATTAGATATAGACATTTTATAGAAAAAAAATAACAAACTTAAACACCATTATCTTTAGATATACATACACAATTCGTAGAATAAAAAATGTGAGCGTATCCAATAACTCAGATAATATTAATTCTTTATTTTAATTCCTATAACCCATTAAAGAGTGTTCATGTAGAGGCGACTTATGGTTGTGCACTGCTGCACTGATCTATCATCGAGAGCCCCTGGTACTATTTCTAGTTAGAAATTCGGGAGCCTCTGGGGTCTTGAGAAAGTTACGTCACGTCTCCCATAGTGCTTCCGTGGATAGTTTTTACCTGTTGTTGTGGTGAAGAAAGAAAGGACGCTAAAGTATTATTAGCCACTCATTAAAGAAATGTTTGCATTATGTTTAACTTTACTCATTCAGTACAGAAGACACATATAATATGCAGCAACTAGCTGTACACTGGAAAAACTTTGCATAGAGTTATATATATCCCTTTAGGCTTGTTCGGCAGGCTAGGTGGTTATTTTTGGTTTCGGGCAGATCCGATTTTTTCATGATTGTATTTTAAACTGGAGTACTGTTGTATTAATTCTTTACTTTCTATTTAACGCAAAACCCAAATCGCTATTATTTATATAGATTGTTGCCATCATCTTGTCTGACTGACTCAGACAGAGCAGGCATTGAACTTTTCTATTAAAGTTATTTGTATATAATACTTTTGAAGTAGATTCATAAGGTTAAATACATTAGTTCTATTTTGACTTTGAAAAACGCATTTTACTTTACATCAAAATATATTGACCAACCAATACAGATGACATTAAATATATCTTTAGGCTGTAAATAAAAAAAAAAGAAACTAACGTTGTCCGTTTTACTGCATTTTCACAATGATCTAATGCAATGGTGTTTGGTCCCATGTCAATGTCTGTGGTTATTTAACTGTTTTTTCCTCTCATGCTAAGTCAAATTCACGGCTATGTGTGTTTCATGTTAACTAATGTTATCCACATATCTTACTGAACAATACATCAGCTCAAATAAAGAAATGTTAAACAAAGGATAGTTTATATTTCTTTTACTTTTCAAAACTAGCTGAGAATAGTTTTATTAGTACGTATTGCCATGTATGGTTGAGTCATAGTAAGATTGAGAAGTTATAACTAAAATTCCAGAAATTTCAATACGGTTATCAGATATATATATATATATATATATATATATATATATATATATATATATATATATATATATATATATTAGAGTGTTTCAAAGGATAATGGTGAAAAAAAATATTTTTAAATTCACTTTCGCATACCCCCCCCCCTCCCAGAAATGTGAGGTTTCGGGTCAGTAATACGTAAGCCAAATTATAGGAAAAAATATAGAGTCTAAGTGACTGCTCATTAGCATCAAACTTTTAAGTTTTTTTTTTTGCAAAAGGGTCATTCCATGTCAACTCAACCAGTTTTTTTGACAATTGTTCACCCAATCCTCTCAGATCTTTCTGAAATTTTCAGGGCTTGTGGTACATTCAATGTTGAGTGATTCCTGAAAATTTGAGACCATTTGGTCAAAAACATTGTGAGATATGATTTTTTAAATTTTAAGGGTAGTCGCGAGTTCGCGTAACATTTACATTTTCGCGATATTTGAACGTGTATCAGACTGAAATTTTCAGTATTTACTCATTGTTTTATCCTGAGTTGAATGATGTATTTACCTTAAGTGTAGCTTGCACAAAGAATGCCCTAGAAATTTCCAAACATTGCACTTCAGACAGTTTTCATCAATATTTGACCCACTATAGCCAAGAACCTATAAGACATATATGTGTATACTATTTTGATAGAGAATTCCTGTTAATCAAATAATAGTGTACTCATGTTAGGCACCTTTAAGCATCATGGTCTGCTTTTCTCTCATAAAGCCAAGCTTTCTCACTGCTTGTCAACTCTGAGCTGGATGTAGAGACAACAATAGCAGCAAATCGTGATGTATCAAGGGTCGGTCACGTTTCCTTGAAAATTTGAACAGTGAAAAGTGTGGTCCAGATGATTTAAACAACTTGTCAAACACTGCTGCTGATATTATTTCAAAGATGTAATGACGGCATGCATGAAATAGAAGGCGTTTGTCAAACATCCGCTGAATAACTGTTATGGCGCAAATATGAACTCCTGTGTTAGAACTTGTTGTATCAAAACGAAGACAAGCCAGCCATTCTCGGACACCTTTCAACTCATGTAGTATCTGAACCACAGCTTTACCCATTAATTCACCAGTTGATCTTGGAAGTTGTAGAATTGTCAGAAGCTCTTCAACCTTCACTCAAGACACAATAATTGGCATTCAATCAACTAGCTTGTCTGATTGGCCACCAACATCTGGTAGTAATTTTTCATCAAAATGAGCAACTAATGGTGTGCTTGGCACAAAATCTTCTGGTTTACTGTGACTGATTGGCAAACATTTTTTCTAGCTCTATATATTGTACAATTTATATAAATAAATTCTATATATATTTAAACTTGTAATCATTTTATTATGAAAGATTATGCTAACTATATTCAATGCACACAGGACCATTATATAGCTATAAAATGGTCTTGTGTGTATTGAATATAGTTAGCATAATCATTCATAATAAAATGACTACAAGTTTAAATATATATAACATCAGTTATATATAAATTGTGTATATTATTAGTCCAATACTTTATACAAATATATTTGATCTTTGTTCGTTTGTGCTTTGTATATAGCTATAAAAACATCAATCAATTTTTCTCAAAGAGTTAAACCGGCAACACTCACACCTCGTCCCTGCTTACGAATATGCCAAAAGAAGGAGACCCTTTGAGCAGTCTGTTAATGCCAATCTTTTTGACTGAAATTTTTACTGGTTACCTAATACATCAATCCTCATCCATTAATGCCCTATGAGGTTAAATTTGAAAAAAAAAAATTTTTTTAAACACTCTTGTATATATATGCATATATATATATATATATATATATATATATATATATATATATATATTTATATACAAATATATATATATATATATATATATATATATATATATATATATATATATATAAGAAATTATTTTGTATTTAAGAATGGTTTTTATTAATTTAAAAAATGTTTAAAGAATATTTATTTTTTTAACATGCTTTATGGTTTAAAAAAAATCAAGTCAATGAAGTAACTAAAGTAATAATACTATTAAATAACGAACTTAAAAAAACAAAAAAACTATAGTGTTCATTTGTTACAAAAATTATACTTTACATAGTTTTAATTCAGTTTTTATTACCCTATTGCCGTATTGTCGATATAAGAAGACAAATGTCTCTTTTGGTCCTGGTCTCACGGGATTTCTCCGATGCACAAGATATTTGAGAAAATGAGATATAATTGTTTGGTATAGGTTTGTGTGTTTTTATTGAACAGAGTTTTCTTGAATACATGTAAACAAATATTTTACTTTGTTTTAATCGTTACCATAGCCGATAGTGCAAAGGCCATGGAGGCATCACGGGATATATCGCGAGGACTTTCACCAGATCTACTGGTTCTCACCGGAGATCGAACCAGGGACACTCAGGCGCTTTACCACACGACCATATTTTAGATCAATGACGAATTTTTGAATGTATAATAATGGAGATATTTGGGCCGTTAGACGTCGGTATTGATATAAAACATGTTTGTATGGCATAGCCGTGGTATTGATATAAAACATACGTGTACCGACACCATGACGAGGAAGTAGTCACTAAATAACTGACCCCAGCACGACATATTACCGGATCAATAAATACAATCGCACAACATAATAGGAACATCTATATATATTGAACTGATGCCGGGCAATGGTCTAGTGCAATTGAGAGGAACTATATATAGAACTATACTGTCATGATGTCATACACGCTTTTATCTTAACAACAAACTCAAGATTCGTTCATGACAATAAAAAACATTTTTTCTTTATTTCCTATGAACCGTCGTTAGATTTCTTCTCATTTCTTCTTACAGTGCAGTCTTTCTCTGGCTTCATTACGACCTTTTATTTATCTCCCCTTTATTTTCATTTTTCTCCCTTGTTCTATTTATATTGCCAGTCTCAGTGTCTTTAATTGATTTGTTTCTACAAGAGCGGTAACTTAGGTTCCTTTGTGTTCAAATTATTTCAGCTGTTAAGATAAAAAAGAAAATTGAAATATAATACACAATTTTACAAAATTATCTCACATTAATCTCATATCACAAAATTCTCTAGACATAAATGTATACATTGTTTTGTTATAAAATATGTTGACCATAATTTGTTTTATGCAATTAAAAGTTGTCTAAGGGAGGACAATAATGTCACATATGTTTAGTCAGGGACACAACCAGAATTTAATAGAAGCAATACCTTATCTGACCACTAGGTCATCTTTACCTACATATCTTCATGTAAAACAATAAGTCAATACATTATGTATCTTCATACTTAATACTTTTTAAAGCAGAGTCACCCACTATATCTTGTGCAGTGGAACATCTTCTGTATATGGGCGTGAAACTGTGTTCCACTGACATCAACGGCCATTGCTTGTTTTACTTGGCTAGAGTTATTTCAAAGTTAACATTAGTTTTGATGTTGTGCCGCTAGCCTGACTACAACAGATAGTAAAGTGCAATTCACAGTTTTAATGCTCGGATCAAAGCGGGTCCTTAAATTGGACAGAAGGGCTGGGCAACAAGTGGGCTCTTAAATGTACCAGAACGGCTGGGCCACAAGTGGGTTATTAAATTTACCAGAACGGCTGGGCCACAAGTGGGTTAATAAATTTACCAGAACGGCTGGGCCACAAGTGGGTTATTAAATTTACCAGAACGGCTGGCAAACAAGAGGGTTATTAGGTTTGACCAAAAGGCTGGGCAGCTATGGAACGTATACCATGGGGACCGGATGGTCGAGTGGTGTAGAGCGCTTCACTGTCGATCGGAGGGTCACTGGTTTGTATCTCAGTGAGAACCTTGGGGCTTTTTCAGGTCCTGGTGAAAGTCTTCAAGTCCACCGAGCTTTAAATGGGCACCTGACTTTAAGTTGAGGGAGTAAAGGCGAATGGGCGTTGTGCTAACCACACAATTCATTTATATGCGGAGGTTACTGAAACAGATGAATTATACACTTTATCTGCCCCGATGAGCCGCTTGTGGCTTAAAGGGAACTTTGCTAAAACGATAAGAAGGAAAAGGAAATTTGTTTTTTTTCTGGTGATAATATTGTCTGAAAATAAAATATGGCGACTACATTGTCTGAAATTAAAATGTAGTAACAAACATTTATTGTAGCGATAACAATGTCTGATCTATTTCTCCTTTTTTTCTTTTTAAATAAAATATGAAAAGCGTACTTTTATGTCTGTAACACGGTCAGAAGGCACTACATGCACTCAAAAAAACAATTTCTTAAATGGCAGATAGAGGTACAGTCACACATACAGTGATAAAAAATTGCAGGTTCATTGAAAGTGTTGGCAGAGATTCTAGGAAGTCCCATCCAGCAATGAACTTCAAAACATCAAATGCTGACTACTCTTTTGCGTTGTAAAGTTTAATATCAGCTGCCTTCAGGCGTCTTTTCGGCTTTCGTACCTCTCTAAAATAATCAGTGAAAAATGAATGCGATCAACCTCTGATTAGTGTGTGACTAGTAATACGTGCTGTCGAACAAAATTTTAAAAAATCCTTTGAAGCTTTTATATCCCTATAGTATCTCCTTCAAATGATGTGCCGAGACATTTATAAACACATTTTATACTACAGGTAATAGATAAGATACAGAACATTTTATAGTAAATGTATATTGTCCTTTTGAATCTCATTAGATGCTCTTCTAACACTGGGTCATATTGGAAAGTATCTTAATTGTATTCATTTACCTAAGCTCCAGACGCTCTGCATGGTAGAACCCTGTGCTAGGGCTCTGCATGGTAAACCATGTGCTACTGCTCTGCATAATGGCACTCTAGGCTAATGCTCTGCATGGTGGCACCCTGTGCTACTGCTCTGCATGTTGGCACCCTGTGCTACTGCTCTGCATGTTGGCACCCTATGCTACTGCTCTGGGGGTGAGGACCAATGGACATTTAAGGTCATGGCTTAAGTCCCTGCTATATCTCCCGTGGTGCATCCATGGCCATTGCACTATCGGCTCTGGTGGGGGATGAAAGAAGGCCACCATAAAACATGTCCCATTAGTGGTTTATAGGATCTAAGAGATCTCATCTCATCCTTACAGGGGATTCACACACTACTCAGCATGGTGGCACCCTGTGCTACTATTCTGCATGGTGGCACCATAGGCTACTGTTCTGCACGGTGGCACCCTGTGCTATTACTCTGAATGGTGACAGCCTATGATCGGTTATAAAACCCGAGTTCTTTCAGATATGTAAATTAGAATTGTTCATTTATGTGTCACCCTGTGCGGTCCGCACACCCCGCACTCTTATAGACGCCACTGGTCTAGAGCTGCGTGCTACTGTGTAGAGCAGTGCTATTGTGTAGAGCAGTGCTATTGTGTATGGCATTGCTATTGTGTAGAGCAGTGCTACTGTGTAGAGCAGTGCTATTTTGTAGAGCAGTGCTATTGTGTAGAGCAGTGCTATTGTGTAGAGTAGTGCTATTGTGTAGAGCATTGCTATTGTGTACAGCCGTGCTATGGTATAGTGGAGTGTTAAAGGATGGACGGCAAACTCTTGCAATGTACACATGATTTTAAAAAAAAATGTAATGGTCATAAAAACAAAAGTAAAAGGAAGACTACTTATGAAGATGTTTAGTATAATTTATTTCATTATGTATATGAGTGTATCTTATTTTCTTTTATATTATTTTAATAAACTATTTGAAATATGGTACATTAGTTTTAAACAAACTCACAAGAGCTTTAGTTTAATAATGTGCATAGTAGAATTATCTTATTTCCCTAGCTTCCCCACCCCGTGAACTATATATATAACAGGTTAACTAATGTCAAAAGCACAAGTTTAAAGGTCAAATAATCTATGTCCATTTTAGTCATCTCAAGAGTATTTCTAAACTTTCCTTTCTCTGCTGACCTCTAGCACAGCGAGTCAGTTACCTCCCATAGCAACAGACCAGTTTCTAATCAAGGACAGACAACCACGTCATTAGAGAGTTCTAGCTTAGGGCGTTCACATCGTTAGTCCAATGAAATGTCGTAGTGCAGGCCACGTGACGTCTCATAGTCACATGTAGACATATGAACTTCAGTGTGCCATATAGTTTAATTTAGACTAAATTATTGTGAGATGAATTCTTTAGTCAAGATAGTTATACATTATCTTTTACACAATTCACATGAACAGTGGCGGGGAGAGGGAGGGAGGGAGGGAGGAAGGGAGAGAGTGAGAGTGAGAGAGAGAGAGACAGAGACAGAGAGAGACAGAGACAGAGAAAGAGACAGAGACAGAGAGACAGAGACAGAGAGAGAGAATTCAATCATTGTAAATTTAAAAAAAAAATTCTTTCACACTTTAAACTTCTTAAAAAAATAATTAATAACAATACAGTAAAGACAGAGTAAACGAGAAAAAGAGAGACATAGGGAGTATTTAATTTTAGAGAGCGTTAAATAAAGAAAATAAATAAAGGAAAACAAAGTGAAAAAAAAGTAGAGAAAGTAGGAGAAATACAAAACGGAAAGAAATAGAAAGTTGAAAAGAGTTGAAGTTAACGATCAACGGACAACATCAGAAATAATTATTTATGATACAATGCAGTTATGCACACTTTTTGAAGCGAATTTTATATGTTTATCTCACGATAATGTAGTATACCTATGGTGTTCAGATTGTTATTAAATCAGAAGCGATCCATAGGAGAAATATAAACAGAAATCGTTCAATTAATATTCTGTATTATTTTCAACAATCTAAATATTAAAGAAAACGAATTTTGTATTATGGATATCTCAAGATAATGTAATATTTATATTGTTCAGTTTGTTATTATTTTTAAATATGTCTATATTTAATGTGCAATTATTTCCCTTTAACACTAACCTAAAACTACGTCACAGTTTTTTTTTGTTTTTTTTTTTACTATTACGTCACATTAATGAATTTTGTAAGGATTGAGTTTGAGTAGCGCCATACACAATGTTGACAAGGGGTCATTCCATGTCAACTCAACCAGTGGTGTTCACCCGACCCCCTCAGATCTTCCTGAAATTTTCAGGGCTTGTGGTACATTCAACGTTGAGTGATTCCTGAAAAACTTTCTGAGATATGATTTTTTTTAATTTTTAAGATCTGAGGGGGTCGGGTGAACAATTGTCAAAAAACTGGTTGAGTTGACATGGAATGACCCCAAGGTAAACTAACCCATTAATGATGGGGTGTGTGGAGGGAGTTTCGATTTCGAAAGTCCCCCCGGGCTAGACCCCTCAGCAAGCACCGCGCGCCGAAAACACCGAAGATTTTCATCCGCCGTAAATCCTCCGAAAAATATGCGGCGCGCCACATTGGCCGCCGTATTTCGTCCGCCGTTTGATTAACCGTCGCATTACTGAATCTTGCTGCACATGACCCTGTTGACCATATCAGCTCTGTCTTGAAAATCTTTTCTGTTGATCACAAAATACTGTTCATAACTAGCTGCCATGATGGTGCTGATTAATATGATGAAAACTTCAAAGAAACCCGTTGTAAGCCATTGCGTATGGAGCTGATGAATGAGCTTAGAATTCAGCAGTCACCTGACGCCTGTATTAATAAGGTATTCTATGTTAATTTATTGGCATTGAGACATTTTTCATTTTTTTTTGCTCTCAATAGACCGCTCAGTTTGCAATGAAATATTTTTAAATACGTATACTGTGCACTGTAATGAAATGTTTTATAAACTAGCAGTTAGTACTATTGTGATGATTTTTTTAACATTTATTTCAGATGGCAGTGGAAATTTCAAACTATTTGACGGCGCCTGTTGTTCAGTTTCATGATGTCTTCGCTTTCTGGCGTAGCAGTGTTGCATCATCCTTGTATCCACAACTTACTCAACTGGCTCGTCTTCACCTATCATCATCAGCATCATCTGTACCAGTGGAGTGCATGTGTTCGGTTACTGGTTTGATAATGAACAGCAAACAATCAAGTCTAACAGCTGATAAACTTCATCGCATTTGTTTTATTCATGACAATTATAAACTGATATTTTAAGTGCTTATCAAGGTATTGAGTGACAGAAACTGAATAAGTTGAATGTATTCATGAACTGTATTAGTATGACGACATACACACCTGTTTTTTATGTGTTTTAAATAATAAAACTATTCCCCAAGGTTTGTAAAAGTGTTTTGTTTCTGAAGTTTTATCAATTCATTATTGTCTAGGCTTCAGCCGAATTTTAGCCATATATTTCGTAATCATCTGAGAATAAGCCACAAATGTCAATTTACTCAATTTAAGGAGAAATCCGGCTAATCCGGATATCAGCCGAAAAATTATGTCAGCCAGCCGAAACTTAAAAAAAATTCGGCTGCCAGGTCTCGTTAATATGACATTCTACACAACAAGCTCAAACACTGGTCATCAGACTGCTGCCTGCATTGCCATACAAAATAAGCTGCAACGGCTGTTCTGTGGTCAGTTTGTCACCATCACATTGGTAAAGTTCCCCTCTCGCATGTGTTTGCAGACATGAAAATATAAGTTTCCAAATTCCCGGATATAACTTTGTTCACCAGGCTGCGAAGTAATTGGGAATTGGTGGCACATAATTGGTCTCATGTACGTCGTTCGTTTACTTTAGCTGATCATGATCTGAAGGCTCAAGAGTGATTGACGATAATGAGAGATGCGGTAATTGCACATGCCAACTCTAGTAAACAAACCGAATTCTTGCGAGACGACCACCACGAATTCCTTAAGCTGTCCCTTGTTTACCTGAATGCTACAAATAAGGAGGTTAACTTTAAAAGACCAGGTGCCCTGCACAGAGCACGATGGATAGCAAAGCTGATATATTGCCTCAAGATTGCACTGTGTGAGGAACAAATTCAATTATTGCCTCCAGGTACTATTACCACGCGTGACCAAGTGCCAACGGTTCGTGCATTTGCTACATTTGTTACACACGTTTATGTCGTGTGGTGGCTCACTTGCAAAAAGAGTGTGGATGCACTATGGAATGATCTACAGCTCTATAAACGACTTTTGGATTACAACGATATAAACAAAGACATATCCAAGTCAGCAATCAATACCCTGAATAAGCATCTCTATTACCAGACTGCTGAAATAATCCCACTTGCTCTGTTCAGCAATGAAGTACGTGTGTTGGAAAAGCGAGCTCCAGCAGATGCTCTACTTGAGCTTCGACCGGTGGTCGCCCTCCAAACTCCACATAATCGATTAGGAAATGGTTGGGGTAAACAACAATTCCAATTCAATTGATTATTCAACTCGACTGTGTGATCTAGCTGGAGCTAACTCATGGTTTACTTTAAACAAACTTCAATTGGACACAGGATTCTTCGAACTGGTCAAACAGCTTCTTACATTGCCAGTGCAGAAAATGTTGCTGCTATTAACGTTGTTAACGATAGTGCCGAAAGAGGAGTGAAACTGGCATCCGACTTTGTTAAAACAACGCGAACGGATAAACATTTTCAAACATTCTTCAAGTGGTAGAAATGACCGCAAAAACATCTAAAATTTGCGTGAACCCAACAAACGTGCAACAAAGAGAAACTGAATCAAATGCAACAAATTATAGAAGGTGAATCAGGTAAAAAAGAATCGTCCAATAAATTTGAAGTTCTAGATAAATATGAACCAAGTCCAAGCTCAACTAAAAAAAACGGACAAAAAGACGGATATTGGGTATCATACTTCCTTGTTCACTAAGCATGTCACCAGCAGGCTTGCGGAGCCGGAGCCGAGGAGCCAGGAGCCGCTACTTTTTGCTGGAGCCGGAGCCGAAAAAATCTGGCGGCTCCACGGCTCCCAAATGCTTTTTTTTCACAGCAGAATTTTATTTTTAGATTTAAAATTCCAAATTTGTTTGATTGTTTGTCTCCTACAATTTGAAATGTTGTTATTTTTACGAACGCCACAACAGTAACAGCGTTAAAATGATAGCTTGCACGCACATCACCACAAGAAATCTTTAACGGGGAATCGTTTTGTGTTCGTTTAAAATCTTGTTTACCCTCCGAAATTTTTTAATGGCATGTTATTTTGTTATATATAAAGTTAAAACAGTTTTATTTTATAGAATAATTGTATCAATCATTTAAAATAAATTTTTACTAGGACGACAAATAGAACGCGTCATTTCGTATTATTATTTGACCGCGAATCAGGCCCGTAGCGTTTGTGGGGGCCAGGGGGCTTAGCCCCCCTTGCGTTTTGTCTGGCCCCCTCTGCTTATTTTCTCTACTCAATAAAATGTATTACCTGCCCCCCCCCCCCCGCTATTGCCTGGCCCCTGTTGTAGAATGTCTGGCCCCTGCTGTAGAATTTTCACGCTACGGGGCTGCCGCGAATTCGTAATAGTCTAAAAACAAAATGGTCGCTTTCTGTATTTAACAATTTTATTATAAACAGAATATCTGAAATAGAGTAGATAAATTTATAAGGCTGTGGTTAGTACGGACCTGGGTCCCAATAAAATCCGATTGTTATTCGGACCTTCGTGGCAAATATGCACTAAGCTTAGCTATATTTAAATCTTTATTAGACGGAACCCGAAAAAATAATAATACAGAGTCCGCTTAGTGGAACCCTAGACACTGAGTAGCGATTAAATCATACGATTCAAACAATTATAAAAAAAACAAGAATAAAGTTTATGTATAGCTAAGCTAAGTGCATATTTGCCACGGGTCCGAATAACAATCAGAATTTATTGGGACGGGGTCCGAATAAAAGTCGGAGTTTATTGGTACCCGTGTCCGAATAGTCACTTCGAATTTATAAATAATAAATATAAATACTGAAGTCTTTAAAATATTTTAAATAATGTATCATTTTACTATTTGCTAATTTGATCATTGAAATAACTTTTTATTACTTATGAAAATGGCGACTAGTGAAACCTCGGTCGAAAATAGTGATATGAGTCTGGATGCACTGAAATGGTTTGTTTTTAGTAAAACCGACATGCGTATATTTTTCAAGTTCCTGACTATGGGGCAGCCCTGTAGCATGAAAATTCTACAGCAGGGGCCAGGCATTATACAGCAGGGGGCAGGTAATACATTTTACTAAGTAGAAAAAATATGTAGAGGGGGCCAGACAAATCGCAGGCGGGCTTGCTATCGGGGTGAACTCGACAAAATTTGCATAACTTTTTATCAGCGGCATGTTTGCGTGGCGCAATTACAAAGAATTTTGTCTCGTGTGATACTATCTTAATAGGGAGCCGTGCCGGAGCCGTCAAATTTTTGGGAACCGGAGCCGGAGCTGGAAAAAAAATTGGCGGCTCCGCAAGCCTGGTCACGAGTGCCTTGGATCGCATCCAAACGTCTGATCGTGAAGCTTTGCGATGATGATTCCTATTGCTGCAGCGCTGGGACATGATCCTTCATCTTTGACAGTTTCACGAAGCACCATACAAAGAGCCAGAAAGAAAGCAGATATAAAGGTTTCATTCAAGCCTGACTATCCTCTAGTTCTACACTGGGATAGAAAAATCTTACCTGAAATCCTGGGTCTTGAACAAGTTGACCGCTTGCCGGTGCTGGTTTCTGGTAATGGCAGTGAAAAATTACTAGGTGTCCCTAAACTAAAACATCAGGGACAGGACAGAATGCTGCTGATGCTATTTATGGTCAGAACAGTGGGCAATGGTAGAAAAAATCCAGGCTATGAGCTTCGACACCACTTCTGTCACTTGTCGTTTCAATGGAGCTTGAGAATCGTATTGGTCGAGAACTATTGTGGCTAGCATGTCGTCATCATGTTTTTGAACTGGTATTAGCAAAGGATTTCAGTTACATTACAGTAATGGCATGATTTGAAAATGTAATAAAAAGATTCAACGAAAGTGCATTTTTTTTTATTAATATAGCAAAACTTTGTAACTCTTGTCTTACTAAGTAAGATAAATGGAACTCAACAAGAGGGTGTCCCATTAGATGTGAGAAAGTTTGTTTTACCATATAATTTTGGGCCACCCTAATATATATATATATATATATATATATATATATATATATATACATATATATATATATATACATATACATATATATTATATATTATATTTCTATATAATTCAATTTGCTTTACAGACAAAAGGCTTATGTATATTTTTCTACTCTACACAAATAACACTGGGCAACAGCCAAAAAATCGTCAGGGGTTTTTCAACTGATTTAGACTAATTTTATCACATTGATAAAGCTTGGTCGGGTCATCTTCTTGAGATACAGCCATAGACGAGCTATACGTATTCTAATATCAGGGGTTTTCAGTTCAATCATTTCTCTAAATTAGCTGCATAAAAATTAGCAGCAAAATAATCACAATTATAAAAACAGAGATAATTATATTTTGTTTATAAATCATCAATCTGGATTTTCACTTGATCATGTTAATGCATCAGCACTTGATTGGTCACAGCCTCCAGTACCCCAAACGTCCATCTGCCCGTCGTCCAGCTGCTCACTGCGAAGAAATTCATGTACCAGCGTTCAGAGATCTTCATGACAGCGACGATGAGGCCACCACTTTAGACGAGGGAGGAGATACAGAAGAGGAGTATGAATCACAAGATGGTCCGCAGCCATTCTCACAATGTAAGCTTAATAATCTGGTTCGGGATCTCAGCTTGTCGAATAATTCCTTCCAGCTGTTGGCCTCCAGACTCAAAGAAAAATCTACTTGGCAAGGACGCGCGTATCACTTTCTTCCGTAGAAGGCATGAGGACTACATGGGCTACTTACCGCCAGGAGGAAGACGTTGTGTACTGCCGAGATGTCGCCAGTCTACTTGATAAACTCGGCGGTCCTCAATACGATCCGAGAGATTGGCGACTCTTCATTGACAGCTGCAAGCGCTCTTTGAAGTTTGTACTTCTACTGTAACGGGAGCCAGTTCGCCTCAATCCCTCTTGCGCACTCCACAACTCTTGAAGAGAAATATGAAGCAGTAAAGTATTGCTCGACAAAATCCAATATGAGCGGCACCAATGGATCATCTGCGTCGACTTGAAGATGGTGAACTTTCTACTTGGTCAGCAGTCCGTGCTAACGAAGTACCCATGCTTTATATGCATGAAGGACAGTCGCGACAGAGCCCAGCACTATGTAAAGAAAGAGTGGCCTGCGCGAGAGCAGTTAGTACCTGGGGCGAAACAAATCATAAACGAACCTCTTGTTGACCGGGAGAAGATATTGATCCCACCGCTACACATGAAGCTTTGGTTAATGAAACAGTATTCGCGCGCTCTGGACAAGGATGGGAGTGGCTTCAACTACATGTGCTGAATATTTTCCCAACTGACCATTGAGAAGTTGAAGGCCGGCATTTTCGACGGTCCACAGATACGGCTGCTCATAAAGGACACAGAGTTCCAAAACTCCATGAACGCGCTTGAGTTCGCCGCCTGGAATTCGTTTTTGCAGGTGGTAAACAACTTCCTGAGGAACACGAAGGCAGCAAACCACGCCAGATTCATCAGTAGCATGATAGAGGACTTCCAAAAACTCGGTTGTTTGACGAGTATAAAGATGCACTTCCTGTTCTCACACATGGAGAAGTTTCCTGAAAACCTTGGGGCGATGAGCAGGGAGAAAGGTTCCATCAGGACATCCGCCAAATGGAGGGAAGGTACCAGGGGAGGTGGGACGCAGTCATGCTGGTGGACTACTGCTGGTCACTGAAGAGAGACAACACAGCAGCAGCTCACACACGGGAATCGAAGAAACGCCGATTTATGCCTTGAGCTTTGAACTTTTGTTTCACGTGACGCTCATTGTTATACTAATATTATGATAATTATGATTATCAAATTAGGTGAAGTAAATAAAAACGGAATGAATTTGAACACGTTGACTTTTATTTCTTGAGTAAAACGGAAAAAATCGTCAGGGGCTTATCAGCTGATGATCCGCAAAAATGTGTTTTTTTTTCAAAATAACGATTTTTTTTTAATTTCTGTAGGAAAAAATCCTGACCTGATTGAGCAAAACCAAGGTCATTTTCGGACTCAGAGCATCAAAATTAGTCTAATTCAACTGGAAAACCCAGGGCGATTTTCAAAAAATATTTTTTTCTAGCCCAGTGTAATATTTAAGTTAATGTTATTTAATTTTTTTTTTTGCATACACAAAGTTTAAGCTATTTTACAGTACACGAAAAGACCAGGAAATGTCTAAAGTATGTCACAAATGACCAGATATGGCCATAAAAAATATATTCTATTCCAACAAATCTTTAATGTATTTAACCAAAAAATGTCTAAAATATTGATTATTAAAACTAAAACCAATTCTAATTGTCATTTTTAATTTTTATTTTTGCAAGCAAAATATTATTTACATATGACAAAAATGATATCACATTTACTTGTATTAAAAGTTTAATTTGATATTGGTGTGGATGATATAGAGGTCTGGTTGGATAGAGTTCAGATTTCTACATCGTCCACACACTGATTATGTCTGGTTTGATAGAGTTCAGATTTCTACATCATCCACACATTGATCATGTCTGATTGGATAGAGTTCAGACCTCTACATCATCTACACATTGATCATGTCTGGTTGGATAGAGTTCAGATTTCTACATCATCCACACATTGATCATGTCTGGTTGGATAGAGTTCAGATTTCTACATCATCTACATATCGATCATGTCTGGTTGGATAAAGTTCAGATTTCTACATCATTTACACATTGATCATGTTTGGTTAGATAGAGTTCAGATTTCTATCTAAATGGATCCGAAATATTATATCCAATACACAAGAAGAAAGATTCAAACAGATAATGACTAAACCCTAACAGAGCCCCAAATTAGCTAATCTAATCTAGGTCGCCAATCCTTCCGCCCTATTAATAATATTAGTTAAACAAACAACATGGATGGACACTGAAATAAAATTTATAGAGGGAGAATACAAAAATTTGAACTAATACGTTACAATTTCTTGATTTTCATTCTGTGTCCTCATGATGGATTGATGATCCTTGAATGATGTACACAGCAATAGTAAGCAATAGTAGCACAGGCATAAGTGTAGACTGGCGGCCATGTTGACCCGGTTTCCGTTTACTTTGATGTCTTGTGAATGAACTAACGTCAGAGAGATGAATGAAGAAAAAAATAGATATTCGAAATGAGATTCGAAAAATGCAGCTGACCAGACTGTAGAATGCTTATCGTAGTCAGTATGAGATGTTCCTACGATCTCAAGTCTGCGGTATTCGTTGACTTGAGTCACTCTGGGCTGCTACAGTGTTCGTTTAGTCATGATTCACCACTCCAGGCTGTTACAGTGTTCGGTTCGTCAGGCAGTTACTTCTTTAAGCTGTTACTCTCCGGGCTGCTACAGTGTTCGATTCGTCAGGCTGTCATTTCTTTAGGCTGTTACTTCAACCGCCTGCCACCATTGTAAGGGTGTAAGTTTGGGTTAGGCATTGTAAAACTGGAGGCGTATGGTAGCGTGGTTTTGTTTTATATGTTCATCACAAATATATCTCAAAAAAAAGTCACAAGTATATGCAGCTGATTCAATAACATTTATTGTACGAAGTCATTGAGATAAATAGAAATCATATTATGTCATACTTCACTTCAAAAATATCATTAACTGACTTTCACTAATACTTGACTTTAAAATATCATTAGACTCTCGTGGAGAAAAACTAGACACAACCTCCTAGCTCAAGATCAAAAAAGGATTGTATCTAAGCAAGTGACAAGTGACGTTCTTGTTTCGTCACATGACAACATCACAAAACTAGGATCTCCAGTCAATTAAAAACTGATCAAACACATGCATCGAAACAATATTAAAAACAAACCTATATATATATATATATATATATATATATATATATATATATATATATATATATATATATATAGGCTATATACGAAGAAAATTATTTTATTCAAATCATTAATCATAAAAAAAATTAATTTCAAATGTCAGCATAGAAAAAGTTACTTGACGGTCTTATCTGGTGTATGCTTTGTCATCGATATTGATGTCAAAAGTGATTTTTTAGTTATTTCATTAGAACTATACACGTGTCACGTGGTATGTCAGAGTTAACGTGACACTGTGAACATTTCTAATGCTTCTAGTCAACATTGTGAAAGGGAGGGGGTTTATTATGGGCTCGTCCATTGATTACGTCAACAACTTAGTGCGGGGGGTCTCAGTTGGGGTAAAAGCAGTGGCGCAACTAGCATAAAATGCTGGGGGGGAAGGGGCTTACATATAGAAAAAAGACAGTTTATATAGTAAATATGTATGATGATTTGCCCCCCCCCCCGGTTGCGCCACTGGGTAGAGGGAAGGTATTATGGTTCTTTTGGATACTGATCTCCATGGTTTGGTATAAAACTTGCAATGAAAGTTTTGTTAGAAATATAATAAAATCTCAAAGCAACATATTTAATTAACCGATTAATGAAATAAATGTATGGGGTGTCTATTAAGGCGTATTTAATATGACATCTGTATTATGTACACAAACTGGTGATATCTGTATAAAGTAAGCAAACTGATGATAGCTGTATAAAGTAAACAAACTGATGATAGTTGTATATAGTAAACAAACTGATGATATCTGTATAAAGTAAACAAACGGGTGATAGCTGCATAAAGTAAATAAACTGATGATAGCTGTATAAAGTAAACAAACTGATGATATCTGTATATAGTAAACAAACGGGTGATAGCTGTATAAAGTAAACAAACTGACGATTGGTGTATAAAGTAAACAAACTGATTATAGCTGTATACAAAATATGTTGATAGTTGCATAAATTAAGCAAACTGATGATAACTGTATACAGTAAACAAACTGCTGATAGTTGTATATAGTAAACAAACTGATGATAGCTGTATAAAGTAAACAATCTTGTGATATCTGTATAAAGTAAGCAAACTGATGATAGTTGTATAAAGTAAACAAACTAATGATAGCTGTATAAAGTAAACAAACTGGTGATAGTTGTATAAAGTAAACAAACTGGTGATAGTTTATAAAGTAAACAAACTGATTATAGCTATATATAGTAAACAAACTAATGATAGCTGTATAAAGTAAACAAACTGATGATATTTGTATAAAATAAACAAGCTGATGACAGTGCATATTGAAATAATACACACTTCATAATTTAACTTTTTTGGGATGAAAATTATGTATCTACTAGCTGAACAGGCCCGGTACCCGGACCGGCTATTAGGGACGCAGTTGGAGTTGAAAATGGTGATATACATTCGAGCGCTTTAACAAACAATCCGTCTATAAACAAAAACACCATGTCTATATACTCGAAGTGCCCCCCAAAGGACATAAACAGATTATGGTAGCCAAAACACATTTAAGGGACACTTAATAATACAACAAAGAAGTTCATATTTTATAAAGTTCATCCCAAAGAAAATAATTCTCATTGTGTCATAGAATCTTAACAAAAACAACCCCCGATCATTAAACTTTGAATCTAACATCCAACTATTTCTTCTATTTCCAATTCTCTTCTACTTAGCCCCACACCCATCCTTCCCTCCCTCCCCCGCCCGCCAACCCCCTTCCACTCAAGACATGCTCGAATCGCAGTGGGTCTCAATGTACATACGACAAACCCTGTTAACAATACCACGTGACACTTCTCCCTCCCTCCCCCCCCCCCGTTAAACGCTCCTTTCCCAATCCTACACCCCCATTCCAACAGTTCTTTTTTTTATAATTTTATAATTTATCATGTTTAACATGACGTATTTTAATAAAAGAGAAAAATAGCGGTGTTGTATCTCGAATCGTCTGCTTGACTCTCCCCCCCCCCCCTTTCCGCAACCATTTGGTTTATTCCCTCCCCTATCCCAACCAACTCAGTAATATATATTTCAGCGCGTTAACAATCAGTCTATATACAAAAAATAGCTTTTTATATAATTCATCCCAAAGAAAATAATCCTCGTTATGGGTACAGAAGCTTAACAAAAACAACCCCCGACTATTAAACTTTGAATCTAACACCCAACTTTACATAATTTGCGCATTCCAACGTTACATAATTTGCACACACTACTCCATATCATTTAAAAATCTCAATTCATTAATAAGAAATCCTTGTTGTGTTTAGAATTCCCCAGCATTTCATTTTTATTCAAGAAAGATTCATTTGATGAACAAAATGCGCACCAAACATACTCTTATTTAGTAAAGTTGTCTCTTTTTATTTTCTATATTTTTGGAATTCCCCAGATTATTTTTATAGAGACGGTCGATGACGCGCGTCGTTTTTTTTAACTCCGCAAAGGTTTGCCGTAGAGTTTTTTTTTTTTTAGAGATGTACGCTTTCAACTCGTGCGGTGCCGTGTATTTGTAATGTGCAGACATGTGGCTTGTATTGCCATGAACATACTTTACACAGCACGGTGTGAAGGTCTGTCGGTCGAACCACCGTCTATGTTAGACGATTATGCATATAGATTTGTGTGACTAAATTATGTAACTATGTGTGTGACTAAATTATGTAACTATTTGTGTGACTAAATTATGTAACTATTTGTGTGACTAAATTATGTAACTATTTTGTGACTAAATTATGTAACTATTTGTGTGACTAAATTATGTAATTTAAATATATTCACACAAACACAAAACTGTACAGTATGTGAATTATAACAGGCAGACCCAAATCTTGACCATACGTCATATCCGGTAAGTTTCTAGTGGATTGGTTAGTGTTGAAAGATTTCAGTGGATATTACTTTGTGTCAATATATATGTCTGCGTTGTGTGGGTGTCAACAGAAACCTGTCTAGTTGCAGCCCAGTCAATCACGCTGACATTCCACACAGAGACAGAGAACTCTTCAGGCGGAAGCGGTGAAATCCTGGAAGCACACTTGGCCAGTTTTCAAGGAGTTTTTCATTTTGAAAATTTAAACTAGTTCTATTATCGTTGAATTTTTTCATTTTTTGTAAGCTCTATGTTATCATGTTCAGTTCTGTTACGATCAACGGAAAATACGCCTCCCCCCCACCCTTTCCCCGATATTACTTGCATTGCGTTTTTGTTAAAAATTAATCTCATTCTTCTATAATCTTTCCCCATTGTTGTTTATTTTTATTAATTTTTGGATTTAATTACAGTATAAAAGCTTAAAAAAAACATGAAGCATTTCTCATGAACAAATTTTTCATAGTTTGAGAAAAGTTATAATTTGTAATTATTTTTGTATTTAATACACCTACTAGGTGTTATACCTTATTGAGGCTTATTGCAAAGTTTAGAACCAATGAAAGACTCAAGATAAGGTAATCTCTTATTTTACCATCCAAAATTATTTTGATACATATTATTGATACTTTACCTATATAAACATTCCCAAATCATAGTATTAATGATTTCACATCAATATAATCCATTTTAGACAATATTTTGTTCATTTTTATTACTTAATCGCAAAAAAATTGCAACTTATAACACTTTTCTTTACTATTTTCTTTCGTTCCGTATATTTTCTGTTTAACAATTTAAAAAAACACGACCGAATTCCAGTGATGTTGCTGCCAATTTAGCATTTTACAATGAAGAAACTAATGGGGCATACTTAACAAAGGATTATATAGGAAAAACAGTACCATGCGAAGCAGTAAAGCCTGACTCCCATAGGGCATGAAGAAAATGATTAAACACATTTTATGTTAGTGGGGTAGACGCCCTTGATGCCCCAATGGGCCATTTATTTTTTATCACTATATCTTAGGTGTAGAATGGGGCCTTGAAAAAGACATATTTAATAAAGCTTATATAGTAAAAAAAAGGGTGCCCTTACAAACACTGATGCTTAGCCCTTATGGGGCAAGACAAAAATTATTTAAACCAATTTTATGTTAGGGGGATAGCTACTCTTGGGGCCCCTAGGGCCGTTTATCTTGTACCGCTACGTATAAGGTGTAGAACGGGGCCCTAAAAATGACATACTTATTAATATAGCTTATATAGAAAAAAACGGTACCCTTATAAACACACATGTATAGCTCTCAAAATGCATGACCAAAATTATTTAAACCAAATTTACGTTAGGGGGATAGCTACTCTTGGGACCCCTAGGGCCGTTTATCTTGTACCGCTACGTATAAGGTTAAGAACGGGGCCCTAAAAATGACATACTTATTAATATAGCTTATATAGTAAAAAACGGTACCCTTACAAACACTGATGCTTAGCCCTCAAAAGGCATGACCAAAATTATTTAAACCAAATTTATGTTAGGGGGATAGCTACTCTTGGGGCCCCTAGGGCCGTTTAACTTGTATCGCTACGTATAAGGTGTAGAACGGGGCCCTGAAAATGACTCAACCATGACATAATGATTTATATGTAATATTAGACTTATTAGAAAAATAAAGCAGTGCCAAACGGTTAAAGAAAATTGAAACAAATTCATTATATTTTATGGGGATAGAAGCCATGTAAAATATTTTTGTCTAAATATTGTAGTTTTCACTAATTACGCAAAGAATAGTGGAAAATTCATTTTGGTGTTTAAATTGATTTCGAAACACAAACTCTTGCAAATATGAATGAAAGAGACCCTCGCTTGTCCCAAATTGACTTCTTAATTTTCGTTTTGCCCTCATCCACAGATTTTCGATATTTTGAGTATGGACTTCAGGGTCATGGGGGTCAACAAAATGTTGTTCATGTATAATTACAGAGTGTGAATAAACTCCGCCACCAAGTCCTTCTATCCCCCTATACGCGGCCCATCCATCGGATATGATATGGGTGCCTGGCATTACATGTTGCAATATCAGGGCTTCTAAGGTTTCTGCCCTTCTATCGGGAACTTCAACTAAAAAGCATTTCCCTGTTCCCCTTTCTACACCACCAAATACCCAATGGCCTTCCTCCAAGTACCCCTGTGGTATTTACGATGAAAGTACTTTGATTCATCTATTTCCACAACAATAGGCTCAAAGTTTTCATTTACCCCACCAATTTCTATCGGCCGGCGGTTCATATAAGTGGACATTTCCTCCCTAAGAAAGTTAAACCAGTCGACCAAATTGTTCTCTTGGAGTATGTTCGTTTCGCGTTTGGTGGATTTTTTGGGAAAAGTTGTATGCAAAGCAATAAATAATCTGACTTATAGTTTTGAGAGACAAATGGCTTCTCGTAAAAAAAGAATTAAATCTAATGCTCTTTTTTAAGTGACATGTCGGACAAACCCAGCGAAACCCATCGATACCGGTATTATGATTTCCAAGATAACATAACACATTGCACGTGGTGCACTGCATATTATTTCTCAATAGACGCCTAACAGCTAACCACTGAATAGACGATTCTTGGTTATGCATTTCTCTTTCTAAACCAGATAGATTCCACATTTCTTGTAAAATGGCTTCATGGTCCATAATATTTTGAGGATCTACTATATTGAAACGAAGATTTCTAGGTCTACCTGCCATTACAAAGTTAAATTCGACACTGCAATAAATCTTGTTTTATGTCAAATAAATGAGCTAACTTCAATTAAGTTCTGATCACTCGTGTTGTAATAACAAGTTGCAATGTACTAAAAAGATTTACTTAATTGAAATTGTATTGACAAAAATTGTTAAGATTGAAACTACAAAAGCTTTTTTTTATATCGGATTGTCTGTCTATCAAAGAAAAAAAAACAAGGATGAGGTTAAAAAATTAAGAACACAGTGGAAGTGTACTTATCTGAATTAGCAGCTATAACAAGGAAATTCAATAACAAAGCAATCACTATTTCCAAGATGAAGAATGAAAATCCAAAGAAAATCAAACTCTCTCTACAAATTAGTATGAAATACTGAAGTGAAACTTTACATACTGCTTATATTTGTAACAAAGTTTTAAACTGATCTATCATGGAATGTTCCAGATGTCACAATGATGTCACGTTGCATAATTTTATGTAAAAAGTCCCAAGACCCAGCCTCCCACCCCCTGCCTTATTTCACCTGTTACTCACAGAAAAGAGGGGGGAGGGGTATTGGATTAAACAGGTTATTCGAAACGTTTAATAATCCCACTTAGTCTTTGTTCCTCCAATTCAGACGCTATCTCCTTTGCCCAGGCCGTTCGACCACTCGAGCGCTGGTCAACAGATCTAAGAACTTTCACATAAAAACGTGAAATTCCTGTTAAGATACCGACCGACAACAAACGAATTGCTAGACTGAAAAGAAATCTTACTTAGTCTACCTTATCTGAAGGTCCATTCCACCACCACCCCTTCTCCATTTCACACTCACCTCCCAAAAGGGCGGGCTAGCTGACCATGAGTGATTAGCGATGAAAATTGTACCAGTGTGGATAAAAGGTGATAGAGATGGTATTCGTCCAATAGGCTCATACTTCATTCTGAAGTGGTCGTAACAGACAGGCCAATGAAGGTGAAACTGATGGGAGGCTAATATAATAGGTTTGATTTATTTTGGTCAAGCCCTCTGAGGGCTGGGAAACAGCGTTTCTGATGGCTCCGTTTTTTCTAATATAGCCTGTATTAAAAATTATGTCATTTTGAGGACCCCATTCTACACCGTATACGTAGCGATACAAGATAAACAGCCCTAGGGGCCCCAAGAGTAGCTATCCCCCTAACATAAATTTGGTTTAAATAATTTTGGTCATGCCTTTTGAGGGCTAAGCGTCTGTGTTTGTAAGGGTACCGTTTTTTACTATATAAGCTATATTAATAAGTATGTCATTTTTAGGGCCCCGTTCTACACCTTATACGTAGCGGTACAAGATAAACGGCCCTAGGGGCCCCAAGAGTAGCTATCCCCCTAACATAAATTTGGTTTAAATAATTTTGGTCATGCCTTTTGAGGGCTAAGCGTCTGTGTTTGTAAGGGTACCGTTTTTTACTATATAAGCTATATTAATAAGTATGTCATTTTTAGGGCCCCGTTCTACACCTTATACGTAGCGGTACAAGATAAACGGCCCTAGGGGCCCCAAGAGTAGCTATCCCCCTAACATAAATTTGGTTTAAATAATTTTGGTCATGCCTTTTGAGGGCTAAGCGTCTGTGTTTGTAAGGGTACCGTTTTTTACTATATAAGCTATATTAATAAGTATGTCATTTTTAGGGCCCCGTTCTACACCTTATACGTAGCGGTACAAGATAAACGGCCCTAGGGGCCCCAAGAGTAGCTATCCCCCTAACATAAATTTGGTTTAAATAATTTTGGTCATGCCCTTTTAAGTGATGGGCATAAATTTTCCGAAGGTACCGTCTTATCTTTCAGTTTTTTTTTAATAATCTTGTAGTTGGCAGCTGCCTTTTTTTGTAAACAATTCAGGTCATCTCTTAACATGGCTGGCAGTATTTTATATAGAATATAGAGGACCTTTTTTAAAATTTATTTAATGCATTTAAACACATTTTTTTTTATTTTTTTCTTATTCTTTTAATAAATAACAATCAATACTATGATTTTGGAATGTTTATAGAGGTAAAGTATCAATAATATGTATCAAAATAATTTTGGATGGTAAAATAAGAGATTACCCAAGGTAAAATATTAGATATTATGTCGAAAAATTCAATTATTCTTTAATTTGCTCTTGATAATGTAAAAGAATAAATCAATGATTTGAGGATTCATATTTTCGAGTAATAAATCAACTTCAAAAATTTTAAATATCTTGCAATGAAAATAAAAACTGTATAAATCTGTGTATTTTTATTAGTATTTTAACACATTGAACTAAAATCATCTAGCTAACTTGATTTTTGGGTCGTAAATATAGACACAGCTTATTTATAACAGCTAGCAATGTTGATATACGTCACTAAATTGATAAGTAAATATTTTTAAGTTAAGTTACGATAATTATAATTGGTTTAAAAAAATGCGCTTATAATTCAAGGTCTTTGTTACGAGGTGAGAGTAGAGCCATGTTTGATATAAATAATTTAAACAATCTCACAGTTTGGAAACTCTTTGGGAATAGATAATTAATTTACGTATTTTGGTTAGCGTTAATTAATATAAATAGCTTAAGACGCGAGAACATTTATGTCTTCAAGTTGGTCGTGACGTGGTAGGAAGTATATTTACGTGGTAGGAAGTATATTTGTTTTGTTGGTCGTGACGTGGTAGGAAGTATCTTTGTTTTGTTGGTCGTGACGTGGTAGGAAGTGTCTTTGTTTTGTTGGTCGTGACGTAATGGGAAGTATCTTTTTTGTTTATTTCGAAAGAAAGGAGAGTACATACCGTTGTCAGTTAAGTCATAATCAGAGAGATCGCAGAAGAAGGACCAGCTAGTCAGAATATAGGTTATAGTCAATAGTCGTTGAAGTTGATGTTATTATAAATCTTGACTGAAGTTCTGTTGTGAAACCAGAGGCTTATGTACTTACATAACAGAAAATTAGTTAACAGTGGAATAGATATAGTTCCCAGTGTACTAGGATTGCATATCTCACTCTCATTCAACATGTTTTTGAGTTTGTAACAGTCTTCGTGGCAATTTTATCTGACATATACGACACTGTTTGTAAATTATTGTAATTCTTGAGTTGTTATAAGACAATTGGTAAGTGTCTTCGCCAATATTAGATCAGTGTTCGCACATGACTTCCAATATTTAGTGAAATATGTATCGTGTCTCGCAGACAGCTATGAGTTAAGTGAAATATGTATCGTGTCTAGCACACAGCTATGAGTTAAGTGAAATATGTATCGTGTCTAGCACACAGCTATGAGTTAAGTGAAATATGTATCGTGTCTCGCACACAGCTATGAGTTAAGTGAAATATGTGTCGTGTCTCTCAGACAGCTATGAGTTAAGTGAAATATGTATCGTGTCTCGCACACAGCTATGAGTTTAGTGAAGTATTATCGTGTATCGCACACAGCTATGAGTTAAGTGAAATATGTATCGTTTCTCGCACACAGCTATGAGTTAAGTGAAATATGTATCGTTTCTCGCACACAGCTATGAGTTAAGTGAAATATGTATCGTGTCTCGCACACAGCTATGAGTTAAGTGAAATATGTATCGTGTCTCGCACACAGCTATGAGTTAAGTGAAATATGTATCGTGTCTCGCACACAGCTATGAGTTAAGTGAAATATGTATCGTGTCTCGCACACAGCTATGAGTTAAGTGAAATATGTATCGTGTCTCGCACACAGCTATGAGTTAAGTGAAATATGTATCGTGTCTCGCACACAGCTATGAGTTAAGTGAAATATGTATCGTGTCTCGCACACAGCTATGAGTTAAGTGAAATATGTATCGTGTCTCGCACACAGCTATGAGTTAAGTGAAATATGTATCGTGTCTCGCACACAGCTATGAGTTAAGTGAAATATGTTACGTGTCTCGCACACAGCTATGAGTTAAGTGAAATATGTACGTGTCTCGCAGACAGCTATGAGTTAAGTGAAATATGTATCGTGTCTCGCACACAACTATGAGTTAAGTGAAATATGTATCGTGTCATTAAAACGCACATCGGATTTTGGTAGCCAACCAAGCCAAAGTGGAAGGTGGTCAGAAAGCATTTTTAAAATTGGTGTGAAACTGTTTCAACTTACATGTGAACAATTTCATATTACTTCACTGCTCAAACACAATTTGGTATTTGCGTTTGCTATGTGTGTTCAAATTATTCACGTTTTTGAAAAAAAATATCTTCAAAAATACAAGGGTCCAAGAGACCGATATTATGTAGCTTACACATTCAACATCTGTTGATATAATATTATTAGCTTTGTTTATCCAGCTCAAAGATTTATATTTTTACTTTACCTTTAGAAGCCAGCAAACACTCGTGTAGGACAAGGGCAATTATGATGGACTACAGATGAGCACACTAGTTGTACACACTTTCCCAAAATAGCATCCAGAAATAGATTACAATAATTAATGACTAGAATTTCTCTAAAAGCTTGGTCAAAGCAGGCCGTTGATGTCCTTTCTCTCCTCCCTATAGTGAAAGTAAGTACAATGGGTGGGAGGCTAATAAACAATAAGTAGCCACTGTTTGTAACTCTTGGTGGAATTCACTCACAAGTTTAATTGGTATGAAGGCAGCACTGAACTATTTCTTGATGCTCTTTTGATGGCCGTATTATTATTTGATTTATTTATTTCTTCTTTACTAATTATGTTTTTATTTATTACTTTGTGTAGCCCTTCATATAATGGCTTTTATTTTTGTACTGACTTTGTAGATTATCGTTAAAAAAAATATAGTATGTTGTAGGATTTGCTCATTACACTAGAATACGTTTGTAAACAATCTTTTTAGTATTTCGTTTCTTTCTTTTTTTTAAAAAAAATTATTTGTTTTTATTCCCTTTGTGCTATTTCACGTAATGGACAGTAATGGTATACAACTTCATCTAATGGAAGTAAAAACAGTTAACATAATAAGGAATGTGGAGGAGTTATCGAATACCACCATGCAGCCCCGTAGCCAAGGGGGGGGCACTGGGGGGCCGTGCCCCCCACCCGCTTAAAAAAGAAGAAAAAGAGGAAAAAATAAAGAAAAAGTAAAGGTGCCCCCTTGCTGGGTATTGGTGCCCCCTGCTGACTTTGACCTGGCTACGGGCCTGCCACCATGATTTCCCGGTTACCCGCTAGTATTACACCATGATTTACCGGATACCAGCGGTTATTACACCATGATTTCCCGGTTACCAGCTAGTATTACAGATAGTAGCTTCATAAATTTCAGAACTAGTTCTTCCCGGCAAAATACGCGAATAAGTAATTATTTCAACAATTCCTTAAATTTAACAGCTTAACAAATAAGATTACATCAATTATTAGTGTCCACTAGTTGAATTCGTTGATTGATTTTAAAAAATCGTATCGTCTGTAATTCTGCGGCTGTCATTGGAATAACTTAAAGTTTCTAGACAGACAGCTTTTACAGAAAACTCTTTTACATAATAGAAACATTCATGGCTAAATGATTTGTGTAATATTTTAGATTTTTTTTCCCTTTAATCTAAAAAAAAATATAATTTAAAGAAATTGCTGTTCAACTTTACCATTTTAATATAAATAATGCCACCTGTCTTACAATACAAATAACGCCACCTGTCTTACATTTTAATAATGCCACCTGCCTTACAATACAAACTCATGCATATGTTACAATAAGTAACAATTTGGATATTCACATTAATTTATTTAATCTTAAGTGTTTATCCCAAACAACTATGAGAACCGACTCGCTGAGCTTCGCTTGTATCTAATTCTGACGTAAGTTAGTGGAGTGGTTTATGCAAACAGAAACTGTTATTTTGAATATTTATTTTTTATAGGTTTTTGTTAAACTAGTCAATTTTAGTTAAAACTGACAAGAAAATTACTAGTCACTTTTGTAAAGATGTTTCACCAAACAAACGAAACGATAGTTGCTAAAGGTAAATTGGACAAACAAACTACTGTGTTAACTATACGGCAAACATTCAGTACTATAGAAAAAGTGAAGACACATTAATTTGTTGTTGGTAGTGTTTGATCAAGTGTGTAAACTTGTAACTCCAGTTTCAACTGATGTGTTGAATGATTTACAGAGAGTATTGTGGAGAAATCACCGAACTGTGAAAAGGGGGGAAGAAAATTCTTATAAATTGACAAATGTCGACAAGGGATGAAAGTTAAAACAAAGGTCATGTTGAAATAAAAATAAAATTCGAATTTTTTTGTGTGTAATTTTGGATATTCTTGTAACATGCATCTGAGTATGTTTGATAATGTTGTATCTTACACATGAGTATGCTTGATATACTTGTATCTTAAACATGAGTATGCTTGATAATCATGTATCTTACGTGTGAGTATGATTGATATTGTTGTATCTTACACAGGAGTATGCTTGATATTCTTGTATCTTAAACATGAGTATGCTTGATATTGTTGTATCTTAAATATGAGTATGCTTGATATTGTTGTATCTTACACATGGGTATGCTTGATATTCTTGTATCTTAACATGAGTATGCTTGTTAATCAAGTATCTTACGTGTGAGTATGATTGATATTGTTGTATCTTACACAGGAGTATGCTTGATATTGTTGTATCTTAAACATGAGTATGCTTGATATTGTTGTATCTTAAACATGAGTATGCTTGATAATCATGTATCTTACGTGTGAGTATGATTGATATTGTTCTATCTTACACATGAGTATGCTTGATAATGGTGTATCTTACACATGAGTATGCTTGATATCGTTGTATCTTAAACATGAGTATGCTTGATATTCTTGTATCTTAAACATGAGTATGCTTGATAATCATGTATCTTACGTGTGAGTATGATTGATATTGTTCTATCTTACACATGAGTATGCTTGATAATGGTGTATCTTACACATGAGTATGCTTGATATCGTTGTATCTTACACATGAGTATGCTTGATATTGTTGTATCTTACACATGAGTATCCTTCATAATTTTGTCTCTTACACATGAGTATACTATACTTGATATTGTTGTATCTTACACATGAGTATGCTTGATATTGTTGTATCTTACACATGAGTATGCTTGGTATTGTTGTATCTTACACATTAGTATGCTTGATATTGTTGTATCTTACACATGAGTATGCTTGATATTGTTGTAACCTACATCTGAATGTGTTTGATAATCATGTATCTTATATCTGTGTATGCTTGAAATTGTAACTTACATCTGAGTATGATTGATATTGTTGTATCTTACACATGAGTATGCTTGATATTCTTGTATGTTAAACATGAGTATGCTTAATAATCATGTATCGTACGTGTGAGTATGATTGATATTGTTGTATCTTACATCTGAGTATGATTGATATTGTTGTATTTTACATCTGAGTTTGCTTGATATTGTTGTATCTTACATCTGAGTATGCTTGATATTGTTGTATTTTACATCTTAGTATGCTTGATATTGTTGTATCGTACAAAATGCTGGCTCTCATTGACCGGTTTGGTAGCAAGCATTGATATAAAATTGTTCATGACTGGGGGAGAGGGTGCAGATAGCAAGAATTGATATAAAATTGTTCATGACTGGGGGAGGGGGTGCAGATAGCAAGCATTGATATACCATTGTTCATGACTGGGGGAGGGGGTGCAGATAGCTTCTGTAAACAACTATGAAAAAATGAGAATAAAGTTCAGTTATAATCCCCTGCAGTGACTCTCAGACTACCACACTTCATGCCAAATATCAATATCGTGTGCAACGTGGAGACAGGTCGTGTGTGATAATAGATTCATCCAGACAGAAATGTAATCTCAAACTTCGTAAGGAGTACCCGTCCCTCTCACCACGCCAATGATTCCTTGTTTGATTCAATAACTTACAGGGAGGGGAAAAGAAGGTCTGATATGTGCTTAGTTCCAACATAATACCATTACTTCAATGAGGTGATACTACAGAAATTACTTCACTATTGGTGATATTACACACAATGGTGATATTACAGACGATACTTCACTATGGTGATATTACAGACAATACTTCACTATGGTGATATTACAGACAATACTTCACTATGGTGATATTACAGACAATACTTCACTATGGTGATATTACATACAATACTTCACCATGGTGATATTACATATACAAATATATCTAAGAATATTGATTAAACAATGTCAACTGTAATTACCGGCTTATTTTTTAACTATCAGTTATATGTTAAGTGTTAAACTATTGGGGCATTATTTGATACAGTCACATCAGTTACATGTTATGTGTTAAACTATTGGGGCATTATTTGATACATTCACATCAGTTATATGTTATGTGTTGAACTATTGGGGCATTATTTGATACATTCACATCAGTTATATGTTATGTGCTAAACTATTGGGGCATTATTTGATACATTCACATCAGTTACATTTTAAGTGTTAAACTATTGGGGCATTATTCGATACATTCGCATCAGTTACATGTTAAGTGTTAAACTATTGGGGCATTATTTGATATGTTCAGATTAGTTAGATATTATGTGTTAAACTATTGGGGCATTATTTAATACATTCACATAAAATGTCATGAACAAGTCTCACTAACATTTAGAAGCTTCGCTTCCTACCATTGGAATATTAGAGATTTATCCACATACAAAAATGATTTCTAAAATGATTACACAGCTCAAAAAAAAAATTTTTTTTCGCGAATTGCCAAGAATGTTTGAATGAATTTATAACAATTCATGGGTGCTGATTTCAAAACTGCCACTGCTTCTGCTAAATTGGCTCTAGTTTCTGAGATATTGGACATCCTTCAAAATATGATTATACCCTTTGTGTAAAACAAATGTAATAAGTTTGGTGTCTTTTGTTTAATTTAACTATACCAAGTTTATTTTTTTTTCTTTTATGCTGCTTTCTAAAGACATCATGAGTTCATCACGAAAATGCTGCAAAAATAATCCGAATGTATTCTGTTGCATCTGTGGAGAATACATGATTGAAAAGCAAAGAAGAAACCATAACCGACTTTGTAGCAGCAAAGCCTATTTGGAATATTTCGGTGTGAAGTTGGGAGACCAAGACAGTCTTGGGGATCCCCATCAGGAACCCGTAAAAACTGTGTACGGAAATCTTACGTCAGTGGACAAATGGTGAGTAAAGAAAGTCTAAGTTTCGGTTGTACCAATGGATTTATGGCGAGAGCCGAAAGAGCATTTTGGTGATTGTTATTTTTTTATTGTGAATGTTAAAAGGCTTCAATCGCCTCAAGATTTTCTAAGTGGGATTATCTGTGATGTTGAATCTGCAAGGAGACCAATTCCATATCGAAGGAAGTTCCTATACCAGCTTACTGGATTATTAGAGTTTTCACCAACATCAGATCCCGACGGGGGGAAAGATCTGGAGTTTTTGGCAGGTGAAAACAGTGGAAGCGATTGATGAAGGAAGTTCTTCAACACCCAACCATTCAGCCAAGAACACTCAATGACCTAATATGAGACCGAAATCTGTCCAAGCAAGCATCTGAGCTTTAAAGCGTACAGGCTCAATGAAAGACATTTTCTCAAACCAGAAGTTAAAATAACATTTTATCGGAAAAGAGAAGAGTTTTCCTTCCATAATTCAGCCAAGAGGAAGATCTTGTTTACTGTAATGACATCCCTGGACTTCTGCTCCAAATGGGACTACAAGCTTGAAATGCATAACGGTTACCATTGTGTAACAGAACACATCTCTTCCCATTGCCCACTCAACAAAATTTAAAGAAGAGTATGAGAATATCAAAATACTATAGCAGAAAGTCCGTTATTATGAGCATCAGTGGTAAATTTGTGTTGATCTAAAAATGGTAAACTTCTTGCTTGGGCAGCAGTCAGGATACACTAAAACCCATGCTGCATGTGCCTTTGGGATAGCAGGGCAAGGCAAGATCATTGAACAAGAGTGACATGGCGTGCAAGGGAAACCATGGCTGTAGGAAAAGAAAATATCATCAACAAGGCACTGGTTGACAAAAATAAGATAATTCTCGGACCGCTTCATATCAAATTATGTTTAATAAAACAATTTGTTAAGGCTTTGGACAAATATGGCAATTGGTTCAAGTATATTTGCAGATCATTTCCCGATTGAGCCTGGAGAAGCTGAAAGCTGGGATTTTTTACGGTCCTCAGATTCGGAAAATCATCAACGATCGAAATTTTACTAATTTCATGGATCACCTTGAAGCTTCTTCATGAAACAGTTTTGTTTCAGTTGTCAGGAACTTTTTAGGTAATAATAGATCAGAGAATTACGAAGAACTGGTGCAAGATATGCTCGCTAACTTAGGAAATATTGGAACAAATATGAACATCAAGACAAATTTCCAGGTAACCTTGGGGATATCAGTGAGGAACAATGAGAGAGGTTTCATCAGGATACGAGGGTGATGGAGGTGAGATATCAAGGAAGATGGGACATACATATGATGGCTGCCTACTGTTGGAGCCTCCAGCGCAATTGACCCAACGACACACACAAAAGGGAGTCGAGCAAACAGCGATTTGCTAATGCATTACTATAGACAATTAACATATTAATTATTTAATTAATTAGACATAATTAGTTTTTCAAATGAAAATGTTTTCCTCTATAACACTATTACACATATTTTTGAACAAATTTCTGCATGACCATTAACAGTTTCACTACTATTTGTTAGTATACTATTTTACTTCATGCAATTCTTGACAATTTTCAAACACGGTGCATACATTATTTCATTAATTTTATTTATCTCGAAAAATAGAGCCAATCTAGCAAAAGCACTTACATATTCTAAATCAGTATAGTTGACTTTGTATAAAATGATTCAAATATCACTGGCAATGAATTCACTGTTTACCAGTGTTATCTATGTATCCGATCCCGTGATATGACAATGCGAAGCCGCATGAATCTGTTGTTGTTTACTTATTTTGTAATACGTCATTCATTGTTACAAGGTAAGTAGTGTAAAAAACTTGTAAAGAAATGCAATAAGTAATGTAAATAGCTTGTTTTGACATAAAAGAGTAAACGGTTTATTAAAAATTAAGATAAACTAAAGTAAACAACTAGTATAGGTGTCGAGGAGTTAAAGTTGATTTAAATATCCATTAATTGATTTAGTTTGTGCATATGTGTTAATCACACTTTTTAAGTAACTCTAGAGAGTATTAATTTTTAAATTGTTATGTGACGTAGTTTTTTCTAGTTTGACGTCATTTAAGATTTTGCGTAGAAACAAGCCTTGTTGATAACGGCAGTTGCTTTCTAGTTCTTGAACATACAAGACGTATTATTATTTAACTCTAGAAGAAGTCAATATATTCGCTTTCATATGGCAACTCATATATATATTATTTGATCTTTTGAAGATGTGCCTTTATGATTCAACATGTTTGGTATGTTAATGTCTTCGTAAATAAATGTACCAATGAATCAGCAACATTGAATTGTGCATTGATTTGAGTAGTGTTTGTGTGTGAGGAATAAGAGACACGCTACCACAGTAACGCCTCCAAGATCAGTCTGACTGCAACTGCAGTCAGACCCCAACATTAACATTACATCAAGATAACCTTTTAAACCTTCACAATGGTGGCCAGTATGGAGAACCCAGCAGCCAGAGCAGTCCAGTGAT
>JAGDYQ010000191.1:1610876-1808059 GCA_021962125.1 Bulinus truncatus
TGGTTGGATAGAGTTCAGATTTCTACATCATCTACACATTGATCATGTCTGGTTGGATAGAGTTCAGATTTCTACATCATCTACACATTGATCATGTCTGGTTGGATAGAGTTCAGATTTCTACATCATCTACACATTGATCATGTCTGGTTGGATAGAGTTCAGATTTCTACATCATCCACACAATGATCATGTCTGGTGGGATAGAGTTCAGATTTCTACATCATCCACACATTGATCATGTCTGGTTGGATAGAGTTCAGATTTCTACATCATTTACACATTGATCATGTCTGGTTGGATAGAGTTCAGACCTCTACATCATCTATACATTGATCATGTCTGGTGGGATAGAGTTCAGATTTCTACATCATCTACACATTGATCATGTCTGGTTGGATAGAGTTCAGACCTCTACATCATCTACACATTGATCATGTCTGGTGGGATAGAGTTCAGATTTCTACATCATCCACACATTGATCATGTCTGGTTGGATAGAGTTCAGACCTCTACATCATCTACACATTGATCATGTCTGGTTGGATAGAGTTCAGACCTCTACATCATCTACACATTGATCATGTCTGGTGGGATAGAGTTCAGATTTCTACATCATCTACACATTGATCATGTCTGGTTGGATAGAGTTCAGATTTCTACATCATCTACACATTGATCATGTCTGATTGGATAGAGTTCAGACCTCTACGTCATCTACACATTGATCATGTCTGGTGGGATAGAGTTCAGATTTCTACATCATCCACACATTGATCATGTCTGGTTGGATAGAGTTCAGACCTCTACATCATCTACACATTGATCATGTCTGGTTGGATAGAGTTCAGACCTCTACATCATCTATACATTGATCATGTCTGGTTGGATAGAGTTCAGATTTCTACATCATCCAAACATTGATCTTGTCTGATTGGATATTCAGATTTCCACATCATCCACACATTGATCATTTCTGATTGGATAGAGTTCAGATTTCTACATCATTTACACATTGATCATGTCTGGTTGGATAGAGTTCAGACCTCTACATCATCTATACATTGATCTTGTCTGGTGGGATAGAGTTCAGATTTCTACATCATCTACACATTGATCATGTCTTGTTGGATAGAGTTCAGACCTCTACATCATCTACACATTGATCATGTCTGGTTGGATAGAGTTCAGACCTCTACATCATCTATACATTGATCATGTCTGGTGGGATAGAGTTCAGATTTCTACATCATCTACACATTGATCATGTCTGGTTGGATAGAGTTCAGATTTCTACATCATCTACACATTGATCATGTCTGGTTGGATAGAGTTCAGATTTCTACATCATCTACACATTGATCATGTCTGATTGGATAGAGTTCAGACCTCTACATCATCTACACATTGATCATGTCTGGTGGGATAGAGTTCAAATTTCTACATCATCCACACATTGATCATGTCTGGTTGGATAGAGTTCAGATTTCTACATCATTTACACATTGATCATGTCTGGTTGGATAGAGTTCAGACCTCTACATCATCTACACATTGATCATGTCTGGTGGGATAGAGTTCAGATTTCTACATCATCTACACATTGATCATGTCTGATTGGATAGAGTTCAGATTTCTACATCATCCACACATTGATTATGTCTGGTTAGATAGAGTTCAGATTTCTATATCATCCTTACATTGATCATGTCTGATTGGATAGAGTTCAGATTTCTACATCATCTACACATTGATCATGTCTGGTTGGATAGAGTTCAGATTTCTACATCATCTACACATTGATCATGTCTGGTTGGATAGAGTTCAGATTTCTACATCATCTACACATTGATCATGTCTGGTTGGATAGAGTTCAGATTTCTACATCATTTACACATTGATCATGTCTGGTTGGATAGAGTTCAGACCTCTACATCATCTATACATTGATCATGTCTGGTGGGATAGAGTTCAGATTTCTACATCATCTACACATTGATCATGTCTGGTTGGATAGAGTTCAGACCTCTACATCATCTACACATTGATCATGTCTGGTTGGATAGAGTTCAGACTTCTACATCATCTATACATTGATCATGTCTGGTGGGATAGAGTTCAGATTTCTACATCATCTACACATTGATCATGTCTGGTTGGATAGAGTTCAGACCTCTACATCATCTATACATTGATCATGTCTGGTGGGATAGAGTTCAGATTTCTACATCATCTACACATTGATCATGTCTGGTTGGATAGAGTTCAGATTTCTACATCATCTACACATTGATCATGTCTGGTTGGATAGAGTTCAGATTTCTACATCATCTACACATTGATCATGTCTGGTTGGATAGAGTTCAGATTTCTACATCATCTACACATTGATCATGTCTGGTTGGATAGAGTTCAGATTTCTACATCATCTACACATTGATCATGTCTGGTTGGATAGAGTTCAGACCTCTACATCATCTACACATTGATCATGTCTGGTTGGATAGAGTTCAGACCTCTACATCATTTTTACATTGATCATGTCTGGTGGGATAGAGTTCAGATTTCTACATCATCTACACATTGATCATGTCTGGTTGGATAGAGTTCAGATTTCTACATCATCTACACATTGATCATGTCTGGTTGGATAGAGTTCAGATTTCTACATCA
Organism: Bulinus truncatus; assembly: GCA_021962125.1. Classification (NCBI taxonomy): domain Eukaryota; kingdom Metazoa; phylum Mollusca; class Gastropoda; family Planorbidae; genus Bulinus; species Bulinus truncatus. Next base: position 1,613,550 of record JAGDYQ010000191.1, read on the forward strand.
TCTACACATTGATCATGTCTGGTGGGATAGAGTTCAGACCTCTACATCATCTACACATTGATCATGTCTGGTTGGATAGAGTTCAGATTTCTACATCATCCACACATTGATCATGTCTGGTTGGATAGAGTTCAGATTTCTACATCATTTACACATTGATCATGTCTGGTTGGATAGAGTTCAGACCTCTACATCATCTATACATTGATCTTGTCTGGTGGGATAGAGTTCAGATTTCTACATCATCTACACATTGATCATGTCTTGTTGGATAGAGTTCAGACCTCTACATCATCTACACATTGATCATGTCTGGTTGGATAGAGTTCAGACCTCTACATCATTTTTACATTGATCATGTCTGGTGGGATAGAGTTCAGATTTCTACATCATCTACACATTGATCATGTCTGGTTGGATAGAGTTCAGACCTCTACATCATCTATACATTGATCATGTCTGGTTGGATAGAGTTCAGATTTCTACATCATCCACACATTGATCATGTCTGGTTGGATAGAGTTCAGATTTCTACATCATCTACACATTGATCATGTCTGGTTGGATAGAGTTCAGACCTCTACATCATCTACACATTGATCATGTCTGGTGGGATAGAGTTCAGACCTCTACATCATCTATACATTGATCATGTCTGGTTGGATAGAGTTCAGATTTCTACATCATCCACACATTGATCATGTCTGGTTGGATAGAGTTCAGATTTCTACATCATTTACACATTGATCATGTCTGGTTGGATAGAGTTCAGACCTCTACATCATCTATACATTGATCATGTTAGGTGGGATAGTGTTCAGATTTCTTCATCATCCACACATTGATCATGTCTGGTTGGATAGAGTTCAGACCTCTACATCATCTACACATTGATCATGTCAGGTGGGATAGAGTTCAGATTTCTACATCATCCACACATTGATCATGTCTGGTTGGATAGAGTTCAGACCTCTACATCATCTACACATTGATCATGTCTGGTTGGATAGAGTTCAGACCTCTACATCATCTACACATTGATCATGTCTGGTTAGATAGAGTTCAGATTTCTACATCATCCACACAATGATCATGTCTGGTGGGATAGAGTTCAGATTTCTACATCATCTACACATTGATCATGTCTGGTTGGATAGAGTATAGACCTCTACATCATCTACACATTGATCATGTCTGGTGGGATAGAGTTCAGATTTCTACATCATCCACACATTGATCATGTCTGGTTGGATAGAGTTCAGACCTCTACATCATCTACACATTGATCATGTCTGGTTGGATAGAGTTCAGACCTCTACATCATCTATACATTGATCATGTCTGGTTGGATAGAGTTCAGATTTCTACATCATCTAAACATTGATCTTGTCTGATTGGATATTCAGATTTCCACATCATGCACACATTGATCATGTCTGATTGGATAGAGTTCATATTTCTACATCATTTACACATTGATTATGTCTGGTTGGATAGAGTTCAGACCTCTACATCGTCTATACATTGATCTTGTCTGGTGGGATAGAGTTCAGATTTCTACATCATCTACACATTGATCATGTCTGGTTGGATAGAGTTCAGACCTCTACATCATCTACACATTGATCATGTCTGGTTGGATAGAGTTCAGACCTCTACATCATCTATACATTGATCATGTCTGGTGGGATAGAGTTCAGATTTCTACATCATCTACACATTGATCATGTCTGGTTGGATAGAGTTCAGATTTCTACATCATCTACACATTGATCATGTCTGGTTGGATAGAGTTCAGATTTCTACATCATCTACACATTGATCATGTCTGATTGGATAGAGTTCAGACCTCTACGTCATCTACACATTGATCATGTCTGGTGGGATAGAGTTCAGATTTCTACATCATCCACACATTGATCATGTCTGGTTGGATAGAGTTCAGATTTCTACATCATTTACACATTGATCATGTCTGGTTGGATAGAGTTCAGACCTCTACATCATCTACACATTGATCATGTCTGGTGGGATAAAGTTCAGATTTCTACATCATCCACACAATGATCATGTCTGATTGGATATAGTTAAGATTTCTACATCATCCACACATTGATTATGTCTGGTTAGATACAGTTCTGATTTCTATATCATCCTTTCATTGATCATGTCTTATTGGATAGAGTTCAGATTTCTACATCATTTACACATTGATCATGTCTGGTGGGATAGAGTTCAGATTTCTACATCATCCCCACAATGATCATGTCCGGTGGGATAGAATTCAGGTTTCTACATCATGTATACATTGATCATGTCTGGTTGGATAGAGTTCAGATTTCTACATCATTTACACATTGATCATGTCTGGTTGGATAGAGTTCAGACCTCTACATCATCTATACATTGATCAAGTCTGGTGGGATAGAGTTCAGATTTCTACATCATCTACACATTGATCATGTCTGGTTGGATAGAGTTCAGACCTCTACATCATCTACACATTGATCATGTCTGGTTGGATAGAGTTCAGACCTCTACATCATTTATACATTGATCATGTCTGGTGGGATAGAGTTCAGATTTCTACATCATCTACACATTGATCATGTCTGGTTGGATAGAGTTCAGACCTCTATATCATCTATACATTGATCATGTGTGGTGGGATAGAGTTCAGATTTCTACATCATCTACACATTGATCATGTCTGGTTGGATAGAGTTCAGATTTCTACATCATCTACACATTGATCATGTCTGGTTGGATAGAGTTAAGTTTTCTACATCATCTACACATTAATCATGTCTGGTGGGATAGAGTTCAGATTTCTACATCATCCACACAATGATCATGTCTGGTGGGATAGAGTTTAGATTTCTACATAGTCCACACATTGATCATGTCTTGGTGGATAGAGTTCAGATTTCTACATCATCTAAACATTGATCATGTCTGGTTAGATAGAGTTCAGACCTCTATATCATCTACACATTGATTATGTCAGGTGGGATAGAGTTCAGATTTCTACATCATCCACAAATTGATCATGTCTGGTTGGATAGACTTCAGACCTCTACAATATCTACACATTGATCATGTCTGGTGGGATAGTGTTCAGATTTCTACATCATCCACACAATGTTCATGTCTGGTGGGATAAAGTTCAGATTTCTACATCATCCACACATTGATCATGTCTGGTTGGATAGAGTTCAGATTTCTACATCTTCAACACATTGATCATGTCTGATTGGATAGAGTTCAGACCTCTTCATCATCTACACATTGATCATGTCTGGTGGGATAGAGTTCAGACCTCTACATCATCTACACATTGATCATGTCTGGTGGGATAGAGTTCAGATTTCTACATCATCCACACATTGATCATGTCTTGTTGGATAGAGTTCAGACCTCTACATCATCTACACATTGATAATGTCAGGTTGGATAGAGTTCCGACCTCTACATCATCTACACATTGATCATGTCTGGTGGGATAAAGTTCAGATTTCTACATCATCCACACATTGATCATTTCTGGTTGGATAGAGTTCAGATTTCTACATCATTTACACATTGATCACGTCTGGTTGGATAGAGTTCAGACCTTTACATCATCTATACATTGATCAAGTCTGGTGGGATAGAGTTAAGATTTCTACATCATCTACACATTGATCATGTCTGGTTGGATAGAGTTCAGACCTCTACATCATCTACACATTGATCATGTCTGGTTGGATAGAGTTCAGACCACTACATCATTTATACTTTGATCATGTCAGGTGGGATAGAGTTCAGATTTCTACATCATCCACACATTGATCATGTCTGGTTGGATAGAGTTCAGACCTCTACATCATCTACACTTTGATCATGTCTGGTTGGATAGAGTTCAGACCTCTACATCATCTACACATTGATCATGTCTGGTAAAATAGAGTTCAGATTTCTACATTCCACACATTGATCATGTCTGGTGGGATAGAGTTCAGATTTCTACATCATCCACACATTGATCATGTCTGGTTCGATAGAGTTCAGACCTCTATATCATCTACACATTGATCATGTCTGATTGGATAGAGTTCAGACCTCTACAACATCTACACATTGATCATGTCTGGTGGGATAGTGTTCAGATTTCTACATCATCCACACAATGATCATGTCTGGTGGGATAGAGTTCAGATTTCTACATCTTCAACACATTGATCATGTCTGATAGGATAGAGTTCAGATCTCTTCATCATCTACACATTGATCATATTTGGTGGGATAGAGTTCAGACCTCTACATCATCTACACATTGATCATGTCTGGTGGGATAGAGTTCAGATTTCTACATCATCCACACATTGATCATGTCTGGTTGGATAGAGTTCAGACCTCTACATCATCTACACATTGATAATGTCTGGTTGGATAGAGTTCCGACCTCTACATCATCTACACATTGATCATGTCTGGTGGGATAAAGTTCAGATTTCTACATCATCTACACAATGATCATGTCTGGTGGGATAGAGTTCAGATTTCTACATCTTCTACACATTGATCATGTCTGATTGGATAGAATTCAGACCTCTACATCATCTACACATTGATCATGTCTGGTGGGATAGAGTTCAGATTTCTACATCATCTTCACATTGATCATGTCTGGTTGGATAGAGTTCAGACCTCTACATCATCTATACATTGATCATGTCTGGTGGGATAGAGTTCAGATTTCTACATCATCTACACATTGATCATGTCTGGTTGGATAGAGTTCAGATTTCTACATCATCTACACATTGATCATGTCTGGTTGGATAGAGTTAAGTTTTCTACATCATCTACACATTGATCATGTCTGGTGGGATAGAGTTCAGATTTCTACATCATCCACACAATGATCATGTCTGGTGGGATAGAGTTTAGATTTCTACATAGTCCACACATTGATCATGTCTTGGTGGATAGAGTTCAGATTTCTACATCATCTAAACATTGATCATGTCTGGTTAGATAGAGTTCAGACCTCTATATCATCTACACATTGATCATGTCAGGTGGGATAGAGTTCAGATTTCTACATCATCCACACATTGATCATGTCTGGTTGGATAGACTTCAGACCTCTACAATATCTACACATTGATCATGTCTGGTGGGATAGTGTTCAGATTTCTACATCATCCACACAATGATCATGTCTGATGGGATAAAGTTCAGATTTCTACATCATCCACACATTGATCATGTCTGGTTGGATAGAGTTCAGATTTCTACATCTTCAACACATTGATCATGTCTGATTGGATAGAGTTCAGACCTCTTCATCATCTACACATTGATCATATTTGGTGGGATAGAGTTCAAACCTCTACATCATCTACACATTGATCATGTCTGGTGGGATAGAGTTCAGATTTCTACATCATCCACACATTGATCATGTCTTGTTGGATAGAGTTCAGACCTCTACATCATCTACACATTGATAATGTCAGGTTGGATAGAGTTCCGACCTCTACATCATCTACACATTGATCATGTCTGGTGGAATAAAGTTCAGATTTCTACATCATCCACACATTGATCATGTCTGGTTGGATAGAGTTCAGATTTCTACATCATCTTCACATTGATCATGTCTGGTTTGATAGAGTTCAGACCACTACATCATTTATACATTGATCATGTCTGGTGGGATAGAGTTCAGATTTCTACATCATCTACACATTGATCATGTCTGGTTGGATAGAGTTCAGACCTCTACATCATCTATACATTGATCATGTCTGGTGGGATAGAGTTCAGATTTCTACATCATCTACACATTGATCATGTCTGATTGGATAGAGTTCAGATTTCTACATCATCTTCACATTGATCATGTCTGGTTTGATAGAGTTAAGATTTCTACATTATCTACACATTGATCATGTCTGGTGGGATAGAGTTCAGATTTCTACATCATCCACACAATGATCATGTCTGGTGGGATAGAGTTTAGATTTCTACATTGTCCACACATTGATCATGTCTGGGTGGATAGAGTTCAGATTTCTACATCATCTAAACATTGATCATGTCTGGTTAGATAGAGTTCAGACCTCTATATCATCTACACATTGATCATGTCTGGTGGGATAGAGTTCAGATTTCTACATCATCCACACATTGATCATGTCTGGTTGGATAGAGTTCAGACCTCTACATCATCTACACATTGATAATGTCAGGTTGGATAGAGTTCCGACCTCTACATCATCTACACATTGATCATGTCTGGTGGGATAGTGTTCAGATTTCTACATCATCCACACAATGTTCATGTCTGGTGGGATAAAGTTCAGATTTCTACATCATCCACACATTGATCATGTCTGGTTGGATAGAGTTCAGATTTCTACATCTTCAACACATTGATCATGTCTGATTGGATAGAGTTCAGACCTCTTCATCATCTACACATTGATCATATTTGGTGGGATAGAGTTCAAACCTCTACATCATCTACACATTGATCATGTCTGGTGGGATAGAGTTCAGATTTCTACATCATCCACACATTGATCATGTCTTGTTGGATAGAGTTCAGACCTCTACATCATCTACACATTGATAATGTCAGGTTGGATAGAGTTCCGACCTCTACATCATCTACACATTGATCATGTCTGGTGGGATAAAGTTCAGATTTCTACATCATCCACACATTGATCATTTCTGGTTGGATAGAGTTCAGATTTCTACATCATTTACACATTGATCACGTCTGGTTGGATAGAGTTCAGACCTTTACATCATCTATACATTGATCAAGTCTGGTGGGATAGAGTTAAGATTTCTACATCATCTACACATTGATCATGTCTGGTTGGATAGAGTTCAGACCTCTACATCATCTACACATTGATCATGTCTGGTTGGATAGAGTTCAGACCACTACATCATTTATACATTGATCATGTCAGGTGGGATAGAGTTCAGATTTCTAAATCATCCACACATTGATCATGTCTGGTTGGATAGAGTTCAGACCTCTACATCATCTACACTTTGATCATGTCTGGTTGGATAGAGTTCAGACCTCTACATCATCTACACATTGATCATGTCTGGTAAAATAGAGTTCAGATTTCTACATCATCCACACATTGATCATGTCTGGTGGGATAGAGTTCAGATTTCTACATCATCCACACATTGATCATGTCTGGTTCGATAGAGTTCAGACCTCTTTATCATCTACACATTGATCATGTCTGATTGGATAGAGTTCAGACCTCTACAACATCTACACATTGATCATGTCTGGTGGGATAGAGTTCAAACCTCTACATCATCTACACATTGATCATGTCTGGTGGGATAGAGTTCAGATTTCTACATCTTCAACACATTGATCATGTCTGATAGGATAGAGTTCAGATCTCTTCATCATCTACACATTGATCATATTTGGTGGGATAGAGTTCAGACCTCTACATCATCTACACATTGATCATGTCTGGTGGGATAGAGTTCAGATTTCTACATCATCCACACATTGATCATGTCTGGTTGGATAGAGTTCAGACCTCTACATCATCTACACATTGATAATGTCTGGTTGGATAGAGTTCCGACCTCTACATCATCTACACATTGATCATGTCTTGTGGGATAAAGTTCAGATTTCTACATCATCTACACAATGATCATGTCTGGTGGGATAGAGTTCAGATTTCTACATCTTCTACACATTGATCATGTCTGATTGGATAGAATTCAGACCTCTACATCATCTACACATTGATCATGTCTGGTGGGATAGAGTTCAGATTTCTACATCATCTTCACATTGATCATGTCTGGTTGGATAGAGTTCAGACCTCTACATCATCTATACATTGATCATGTCTGGTGGGATAGAGTTCAGATTTCTACATCATCTACACATTGATCATGTCTGGTTGGATAGAGTTCAGATTTCTACATCATCTACACATTGATCATGTCTGGTTGGATAGAGTTAAGTTTTCTACATCATCTACACATTGATCATGTCTGGTGGGATAGAGTTCAGATTTCTACATCATCCACACAATGATCATGTCTGGTGGGATAGAGTTTAGATTTCTACATAGTCCACACATTGATCATGTCTTGGTGGATAGAGTTCAGATTTCTACATCATCTAAACATTGATCATGTCTGGTTAGATAGAGTTCAGACCTCTATATCATCTACACATTGATCATGTCAGGTGGGATAGAGTTCAGATTTCTACATCATCCACACATTGATCATGTCTGGTTGGATAGACTTCAGACCTCTACAATATCTACACATTGATTATGTCTGGTGGGATAGTGTTCAGATTTCTACATCATCCACACAATGATCATGTCTGATGGGATAAATTTCAGATTTCTACATCATCCACACATTGATCATGTCTGGTTGGATAGAGTTCAGATTTCTACATCTTCAACACATTGATCATGTCTGATTGGATAGAGTTCAGACCTCTTCATCATCTACACATTGATCATATTTGGTGGGATAGAGTTCAAACCTCTACATCATCTACACATTGATCATGTCTGGTGGGATAGAGTTCAGATTTCTACATCATCCACACATTGATCATGTCTTGTTGGATAGAGTTCAGACCTCTACATCATCTACACATTGATAATGTCAGGTTGGATAGAGTTCCGACCTCTACATCATCTACACATTGATCATGTCTGGTGGAATAAAGTTCAGATTTCTACATCATCCACACATTGATCATGTCTGGTTGGATAGAGTTCAGATTTCTACATCATCTTCACATTGATCATGTCTGGTTTGATAGAGTTCAGACCACTACATCATTTATACATTGATCATGTCTGGTGGGATAGAGTTCAGATTTCTACATCATCTACACATTGATCATGTCTGGTTGGATAGAGTTCAGACCTCTACATCATCTATACATTGATCATGTCTGGTGGGATAGAGTTCAGATTTCTACATCATCTACACATTGATCATGTCTGATTGGATAGAGTTCAGATTTCTACATCATCTTCACATTGATCATGTCTGGTTTGATAGAGTTAAGATTTCTACATTATCTACACATTGATCATGTCTGGTGGGATAGAGTTCAGATTTCTACATCATCCACACAATGATCATGTCTGGTGGGATAGAGTTTAGATTTCTACATTGTCCACACATTGATCATGTCTGGGTGGATAGAGTTCAGATTTCTACATCATCTAAACATTGATCATGTCTGGTTAGATAGAGTTCAGACCTCTATATCATCTACACATTGATCATGTCTGGTGGGATAGAGTTCAGATTTCTACATCATCCACACATTGATCATGTCTGGTTGGATAGAGTTCAGACCTCTACATCATCTACACATTGATAATGTCAGGTTGGATAGAGTTCCGACCTCTACATCATCTACACATTGATCATGTCTGGTGGGATAGTGTTCAGATTTCTACATCATCCACACAATGTTCATGTCTGGTGGGATAAAGTTCAGATTTCTACATCATCCACACATTGATCATGTCTGGTTGGATAGAGTTCAGATTTCTACATCTTCAACACATTGATCATGTCTGATTGGATAGAGTTCAGACCTCTTCATCATCTACACATTGATCATATTTGGTGGGATAGAGTTCAAACCTCTACATCATCTACACATTGATCATGTCTGGTGGGATAGAGTTCAGATTTCTACATCATCCACACATTGATCATGTCTTGTTGGATAGAGTTCAGACCTCTACATCATCTACACATTGATAATGTCAGGTTGGATAGAGTTCCGACCTCTACATCATCTACACATTGATCATGTCTGGTGGGATAAAGTTCAGATTTCTACATCATCCACACATTGATCATTTCTGGTTGGATAGAGTTCAGATTTCTACATCATTTACACATTGATCACGTCTGGTTGGATAGAGTTCAGACCTTTACATCATCTATACATTGATCAAGTCTGGTGGGATAGAGTTAAGATTTCTACATCATCTACACATTGATCATGTCTGGTTGGATAGAGTTCAGACCTCTACATCATCTACACATTGATCATGTCTGGTTGGATAGAGTTCAGACCACTACATCATTTATACATTGATCATGTCAGGTGGGATAGAGTTCAGATTTCTAAATCATCCACACATTGATCATGTCTGGTTGGATAGAGTTCAGACCTCTACATCATCTACACTTTGATCATGTCTGGTTGGATAGAGTTCAGACCTCTACATCATCTACACATTGATCATGTCTGGTAAAATAGAGTTCAGATTTCTACATCATCCACACATTGATCATGTCTGGTGGGATAGAGTTCAGATTTCTACATCATCCACACATTGATCATGTCTGGTTCGATAGAGTTCAGACCTCTTTATCATCTACACATTGATCATGTCTGATTGGATAGAGTTCAGACCTCTACAACATCTACACATTGATCATGTCTGGTGGGATAGTGTTCAGATTTCTACATCATCCACACAATGATCATGTCTGGTGGGATAGAGTTCAGATTTCTACATCTTCAACACATTGATCATGTCTGATAGGATAGAGTTCAGATCTCTTCATCATCTACACATTGATCATATTTGGTGGGATAGAGTTCAGACCTCTACATCATCTACACATTGATCATGTCTGGTGGGATAGAGTTCAGATTTCTACATCATCCACACATTGATCATGTCTGGTTGGATAGAGTTCAGACCTCTACATCATCTACACATTGATAATGTCTGGTTGGATAGAGTTCCGACCTCTACATCATCTACACATTGATCATGTCTTGTGGGATAAAGTTCAGATTTCTACATCATCTACACAATGATCATGTCTGGTGGGATAGAGTTCAGATTTCTACATCTTCTACACATTGATCATGTCTGATTGGATAGAATTCAGACCTCTACATCATCTACACATTGATCATGTCTGGTGGGATAGAGTTCAGATTTCTACATCATCTTCACATTGATCATGTCTGGTTGGATAGAGTTCAGACCTCTACATCATCTACACATTGATCATGTCTGGTGGGATAGAGTTCAGATTTCTACATCATCTACACATTGATCATGTCTGGTTGGATAGAGTTAAGTTTTCTACATCATCTACACATTGATCATGTCTGGTGGGATAGAGTTCAGATTTCTACATCATCCCCACAATGATCATGTCTGGTGGGATAGAGTTTAGATTTCTACATAGTCCACACATTGATCATGTCTTGGTGGATAGAGTTCAGATTTCTACATCATCTAAACATTGATCATGTCTGGTTAGATAGAGTTCAGACCTCTATATCATCTACACATTGATCATGTCAGGTGGGATAGAGTTTAGATTTCTACATCATCCACACATTGATCATGTCTGGTTGGATAGACTTCAGACCTCTACAATATCTACACATTGATCATGTCTGGTGGGATAGTGTTCAGATTTCTACATCATCCACACAATGATCATGTCTGATGGGATAAAGTTCAGATTTCTACATCATCCACACATTGATCATGTCTGGTTGGATAGAGTTCAGATTTCTACATCTTCAACACATTGATCATGTCTGATTGGATAGAGTTCAGACCTCTTCATCATCTACACATTGATCATATTTGGTGGGATAGAGTTCAAACCTCTACATCATCTACACATTGATCATGTCTGGTGGGATAGAGTTCAGATTTCTACATCATCCACACATTGATCATGTCTTGTTGGATAGAGTTCAGACCTCTACATCATCTACACATTGATAATGTCAGGTTGGATAGAGTTCCGACCTCTACATCATCTACACATTGATCATGTCTGGTGGGATAGAGTTCAGATTTCTACATCATCCACACATTGATCATGTCTGGTTGGATAGAGTTCAGACCTCTACATCATCTACACATTGATAATGTCAGGTTGGATAGAGTTCCGACCTCTACATCATCTACACATTGATCATGTCTGGTGGGATAAAGTTCAGATTTCTACATCATCCCCACAATGATCATGTCTGGTGGGATAGAGTTCAGATTTCTACATCTTCTACACATTGATCATGTCTGATTGGATAGAATTTAGACCTCTACATCATCTACACATTGATCATGTTAGTGGTGTAGAGTTCAGATTTCTACATCATCCACACATTGATCATGTCTGGTTGGATAGAGTTCAGATTTCTACATCATTTACACATTGATCATGTCTGGTTGGATAGAGTTCAGACCTCTACATCATCTATACATTGATCAAGTCTGGTGGGATAGAGTTCAGATTTCTACATCATCCACACAATGATCATGTCTGGTGGGATAGAGTTCAGATTTCTACATCTTCTACACATTGATCATGTCTGATTGGATAGAATTTAGACCTCTACATCATCTACACATTGATCATGTTAGTGGTGTAGAGTTCAGATTTCTACATCATCCACACATTGATCATGTCTGGTTGGATAGAGTTCAGATTTCTACATCATTTACACATTGATCATGTCTGGTTGGATAGAGTTCAGACCTCTACATCATCTATACATTGATCAAGTCTGGTGGGATAGAGTTCAGATTTCTACATCATCTACACATTGATCATGTCTGGTTGGATAGAGTTCAGACCTCTACATCATCTACACATTGATCATGTCTGGTTGGATAGAGTTCAGACCTCTACATCATTTATACATTGATCATGTCTGGTGGGATAGAGTTCAGATTTCTACATCATCTACACATTGATCATGTCTGGTTGGATAGAGTTCAGACCTCTACATCATCTATACATTGATCATGTCTGGTGGGATAGAGTTCAGATTTCTACATCATCTACACATTGATCATGTCTGGTTGGATAGAGTTCAGATTTCTACATCATCTTCACATTGATCATGTCTGCTTGGATAGAGTTAAGATTTCTACATCATCTACACATCGATCATGTCTGGTGGGATAGAGTTTAGATTTCTGCATAGTCCACACATTGATCATGTCTGGGTGGATAGAGTTCAGATTTCTACATCATCTAAACATTGATCATGTCTGGTTAGATAGAGTTCAGACCTCTATATCATCTACACATTGATCATGTCAGGTGGGATAGAGTTCAGATTTCTACATCATCCACACATTGATCATGTCTGGTTGGATAGACTTCAGACCTCTACAACATCTACACATTGATCATGTCTGGTGGGATAGTGTTCAGATTTCTACATCATCCACACAATGATCATGTCTGGTGGGATAGAGTTCAGATTTCTACATCTTGAACACATTGATTATGTCTGGTTGGATAGAGTTCAGACCTCTACATCATCTACTTATTGATAATGTCAGGTTGGACAGAGTTCCGACCTCTACATCATCTACACATTGATCATGTCTGGTTGGATAGAGTTTAGACCTCTACATCATCTATACATTGATCTTGTCTGGTGGGATAGAGTTCAGATTTCTACATCATCTACACATTGATCATGTCTGGTTGGATAGAGTTCAGACCTCTACATCATCTACACATTGATCATGTCTTGTTGGATAGAGTTCAGATTTCTACATCATCTACACATTGATCATGTCTGGTTAGATAGAGTTCAGACCTCTATATCATCTACACATTGATCATGTCAGGTGGGATAGAGTTCAGATTTCTACATCATCCACACATTGATCATGTCTGGTTGGATAGACTTCAGACCTCTACACCATCTACACATTGATCATGTCTGGTGGGATAGTGTTCAGATTTCTACATCATCCACACAATGATCATGTCTGGTGGGATAGAGTTCAGATTTCTACATCTTCAACACATTGATCATGTCTGATTGGATAGAGTTCAGACCTCTTCATCATCTACACATTGATCATATTTGGTGGGATAGAGTTCAAACCTCTACATCATCCTCACATTGATCATGTCTGGTGGGATAGAGTTCAGATTTCTACATCATCCACACATTGATCATGTCTTGTTGGATAGAGTTCAGACCTCTACATCATCTACACATTGATAATGTCAGGTTGGATAGAGTTCCGACCTCTACATCATCTACACATTGATCATGTCTGGTGGGATAAAGTTCAGATTTCTACATCATCCACACATTGATCATGTCTGGTTGGATAGAGTTCAGATTTCTACATCATTTACACATTGATCACGTCTGGTTGGATAGAGTTCAGACCTTTACATCATCTATACATTGATCAAGTCTGGTGGGATAGAGTTAAGATTTCTACATCATCTACACATTGATCATGTCTGGTTGGATAGAGTTCAGACCTCTACATCATCTACACATTGATCATGTCTGGTTGGATAGAGTTCAGACGCTACATCATTTATACATTGATCATGTCTGGTGGGATAGAGTTCAGATTTCTACATCATCTACACATTGATCATGTCTGGTTGGATAGAGTTCAGACCTCTACATCATCTATACATTGATCATGTCTGGTGGGATAGAGTTCAGATTTCTACATCATCTACACATTGATCATGTCTGGTTGGATAGAGTTCAGATTTCTACATCATCTTCACATTGATCATGTCTGGTTGGATAGAGTTAAGATTTCTACATTATCTACACATTGATCATGTCTGGTGGGATAGAGTTCAGATTTCTACATCATCCACACAATGATCAGGTCTGGTGAGATAGAGTTTAGATTTCTACATAGTCCACACATTGATCATGTCTGGGTGGATAGAGTTCAGATTTCTACATCATCTAAACATTGATCATGTCTGGTTAGATAGAGTTCAGACCTCTATATCATCTACACATTGATCATGTCTGGTTGGATAGAGTTCAGACCTCTACATCATCTACACATTGATAATGTTAGGTTGGATAGAGTTCCGACCTCTACATCATCTACACATTGATCATGTCTGGTGGGATAAAGTTCAGATTTCTACATCATCCACACAATGATCATGTCTGGTGGGATAGAGTTCAGATTTCTACATCTTCTACACATTGATCATGTCTGATTGGATAGAATTTAGACCTCTACATCATCTACACATTGATCATGTTAGTGGTGTAGAGTTCAGATTTCTACATCATCCACACATTGATCATGTCTGGTTGGATAGAGTTCAGATTTCTACATCATTTACACATTGATCATGTCTGGTTGGATAGAGTTCAGACCTCTACATCATCTATACATTGATCAAGTCTGGTGGGATAGAGTTCAGATTTCTACATCATCTACACATTGATCATGTCTGGTTGGATAGAGTTCAGACCTCTACATCATCTATACATTGATCATGTCTGGTTGGATAGAGTTCAGACCTCTACATCATTTATACATTGATCATGTCTGGTGGGATAGAGTTCAGATTTCTACATCATCTACACATTGATCATGTCTGGTTGGATAGAGTTCAGACCTCTACATCATCTATACATTGATCATGTCTGGTGGGATAGAGTTCAGATTTCTACATCATCTACACATTGATCATGTCTGGTTGGATAGAGTTCAGATTTCTACATCATCTTCACATTGATCATGTCTGCTTGGATAGAGTTAAGATTTCTACATCATCTACACATCGATCATGTCTGGTGGGATAGAGTTTAGATTTCTGCATAGTCCACACATTGATCATGTCTGGGTGGATAGAGTTCAGATTTCTACATCATCTAAACATTGATCATGTCTGGTTAGATAGAGTTCAGACCTCTATATCATCTACACATTGATCATGTCAGGTGGGATAGAGTTCAGATTTCTACATTATCCACACATTGATCATGTCTGGTTGGATAGACTTCAGACCTCTACAACATCTACACATTGATCATGTCTGGTGGGATAGTGTTCAGATTTCTACATCATCCACACAATGATCATGTCTGGTGGGATAGAGTTCAGATTTCTACATCTTCAACACATTGATCATGTCTGATTGGATAGAGTTCAGACCTCTTCATCATCTACACATTGATCATATTTGGTGGGATAGAGTTCAAACCTCTACATCATCCTCACATTGATCATGTCTGGTGGGATAGAGTTCAGATTTCTACATCATCCACACATTGATCATGTCTTGTTGGATAGAGTTCAGACCTCTACATCAACTACACATTGATAATGTCAGGTTGGATAGAGTTCCGACCTCTACATCATCTACACATTGATCAAGTCTGGTGGGATAGAGTTAAGATTTCTACATCATCTACACATTGATCATGTCTGGTTGGATAGAGTTCAGACCTCTACATCATCTACACATTGATCATGTCTGGTTGGATAGAGTTCAGACGCTACATCATTTATACATTGATCATGTCTGGTGGGATAGAGTTCAGATTTCTACATCATCTACACATTGATCATGTCTGGTTGGATAGAGTTCAGACCTCTACATCATCTATACATTGATCATGTCTGGTGGGATAGAGTTCAGATTTCTACATCATCTACACATTGATCATGTCTGGTTGGATAGAGTTCAGATTTCTACATCATCTTCACATTGATCATGTCTGGTTGGATAGAGTTAAGATTTCTACATTATCTACACATTGATCATGTCTGGTGGGATAGAGTTCAGATTTCTACATCATCCACACAATGATCAGGTCTGGTGAGATAGAGTTTAGATTTCTACATAGTCCACACATTGATCATGTCTGGGTGGATAGAGTTCAGATTTCTACATCATCTAAACATTGATCATGTCTGGTTAGATAGAGTTCAGACCTCTATATCATCTACACATTGATCATGTCTGGTTGGATAGAGTTCAGACCTCTACATCATCTACACATTGATAATGTTAGGTTGGATAGAGTTCCGACCTCTACATCATCTACACATTGATCATGTCTGGTGGGATAAAGTTCAGATTTCTACATCATCCACACAATGATCATGTCTGGTGGGATAGAGTTCAGATTTCTACATCTTCTACACATTGATCATGTCTGATTGGATAGAATTTAGACCTCTACATCATCTACACATTGATCATGTTAGTGGTGTAGAGTTCAGATTTCTACATCATCCACACATTGATCATGTCTGGTTGGATAGAGTTCAGATTTCTACATCATTTACACATTGATCATGTCTGGTTGGATAGAGTTCAGACCTCTACATCATCTATACATTGATCAAGTCTGGTGGGATAGAGTTCAGATTTCTACATCATCTACACATTGATCATGTCTGGTTGGATAGAGTTCAGACCTCTACATCATCTACACATTGATCATGTCTGGTTGGATAGAGTTCAGACCTCTACATCATTTATACATTGATCATGTCTGGTGGGATAGAGTTCAGATTTCTACATCATCTACACATTGATCATGTCTGGTTGGATAGAGTTCAGACCTCTACATCATCTATACATTGATCATGTCTGGTGGGATAGAGTTCAGATTTCTACATCATCTACACATTGATCACATCTGGTTGGATAGAGTTCAGATTTCTACATCATCTTCACATTGATCATGTCTGCTTGGATAGAGTTAAGATTTCTACATCATCTACACATCGATCATGTCTGGTGGGATAGAGTTTAGATTTCTGCATAGTCCACACATTGATCATGTCTGGGTGGATAGAGTTCAGATTTCTACATCATCTAAACATTGATCATGTCTGGTTAGATAGAGTTCAGACCTCTATATCATCTACACATTGATCATTTCAGGTGGGATAGAGTTCAGATTTCTACATTATCCACACATTGATCATGTCTGGTTGGATAGACTTCAGACCTCTACAACATCTACACATTGATCATGTCTGGTGGGATAGTGTTCAGATTTCTACATCATCCACACAATGATCATGTCTGGTGGGATAGAGTTCAGATTTCTACATCTTGAACACATTGATTATGTCTGGTTGGATAGAGTTCAGACCTCTACATCATCTACTTATTGATAATGTCAGGTTGGACAGAGTTCCGACCTCTACATCATCTACACATTGATCATGTCTGGTGGGATAAAGTTCAGATTTCTACATCATCCACACAATGATCATGTCTGGTGGGAAAGAGTTCAGATTTTTACATCTTCTACACATTGATCATGTCTGATTGGATAGAATTCAGACCTCTACATCATCTACACATTGATCATGTTAGTGGGATAGAGTTCAGACCTCTACATCATTTATACATTGATCATGTCCGGTGGGATAGAGTTCAGATTTCTACATCATCTACACATTGATCATGTCTGGTTGGATAGAGTTCAGATTTCTACATCATCTACACATTGATCATGTCTGGTTGGATAGAGTTAAGATTTCTACATCATCTACACATTGATCATGTCTGGTTGGATAGAGTTCAGATTTCTACATCATCCACACAATGATCGAGTCTGGTGGGATAGAGTTTAGATTTCTACATAGTCCACACATTGATCATGTCTGGGTGGATAGTGTTCAGATTTCTACATCATCTAAACATTGATCATGTCTGGTTAGATAGAGTTCAGACCTCTATATCATCTACACATTGATCATGTCAGGTGGGATAGAGTTCAGATTTCTACATCATCCACACATTGATCATGTCTGGTTGGATAGACTTCAGACCTCTACATCATCTACACATTGATCATTTCTTGTTGGATAGAGTTCAGACCTCTACATCATCTATACATTGATCATGTCTGGTTGGATAGAGTTCAGCTTTCTACATCATCTAAACAATGATCTTGTCTGATTGGATATTCAGATTTCCACATCATCCACACATTGATTATGTCTCATTGGATAGAGTTCATATTTCTACATCATTTACACATTGATTATGTCTGGTTGGATAGAGTTCAGACCTCTACATCATCTATACATTGATCTTGTCTGGTGGGATAGAGTTCAGATTTCTACATCATCTACACATTGATCATGTCTGGTTGGATAGAGTTCAGACCTCTACATCATCTACACTTTGATCATGTCTGGTTGGATAGAGTTCAGACCTCTACATCATCTATACATTGATCATGTCTGGTGGGATAGAGTTCAGATTTCTACATCATCTACACATTGATCATGTCTGGTTGGATAGAGTTCAGATTTCTACATCATCTACACATTGATCATGTCTGGTTGGATAGAGTTCAGACCTCTACAACATCTACACATTGATCATGTCTGGTGGGATAGTGTTCAGATTTCTACATCATTTACACATTGATCATGTCTGGTTGGATAGAGTTCAGACCTCTACATTATCTATACATTGATCTTGTCTGGTGGGATAGAGTTCAGATTTCTACATCATCCACACAATGATCATGTCTGGTGGGATAGAGTTCAGATTTCTACATCTTCAACACATTGATTATGTCTGATTGTATAGAGTTCAGACCTCTTCATCATCTACACATTGATCATATTTTGTGGGATAGAGTTCAGACCTCTACATCATCTACACATTGATCATGTCTGGTGGGATAGAGTTCACATTTCTACATCATCCACACATTGATCATGTCTGGTTGGATAGAGTTCAGACCTCTACATCATCTATACATTGATCATGTCTGGTGGGATAGAGTTCAGATTTCTACATCATCTACACATTGATCATGTCTGGTTGGATAGAGTTCAGATTTCTACATCATCTACACATTGATCATGTCTGGTTGGATAGAGTTCAGACCTCTACATCATCTACACATTGATCATGTCTGGTTGGATAGAGTTCAGACCTCTACATCATCTATACATTGATCATGTCTGGTGGGATAGAGTTCAGATTTCTACATCATCCACACATTGATCATGTCTGGTTGCATAGAGTTCAGATTTCTACATCATTTACACATTGATCATGTCTGGTTGGATAGAGTTTAGACCTCTACATCATCTATACATTGATCTTGTCTGGTGGGATAGAGTTCAGATTTCTACATCATCTACACATTGATCATGTCTGGTTGGATAGAGTTCAGACCTCTACATCATCTACACATTGATCATGTCTGGTTGGATAGAGTTCAGACCTCTACATCATCTACACATTGATCATGTCTGGTGGGATAGAGTTCAGATTTCTACATCATCTACACATTGATCATGTCTGGTGGGATAGAGTTCAGATTTCTTCATCATCCACACAATGATCATGTCTGGTGGGATAGAGTTTAGATTTCTACATCATCCACACATTGATCATGTCTGGTTGGATAGAGTTCAGATTTCTACATCATTTACACATTGATCATGTATGGTTGGATAGAGTTCAGACCTCTACATCATCTATACATTGATCATGTTAGGTGGGATAGAGTTCAGATTTCTACATCATCCACACATTGATCATGTCTGGTTGGATAGAGTTCAGACCTCTACATCATCTACACATTGATCATGTCAGGTGGGATAGAGTTCAGATTTCTACATCATCCACACATTGATCATGTCTGGTTGGATAGAGTTCAGACCTCTACATCATCTACACATTGATCATGTCTGGTTGGATAGAGTTCAGACCTCTACATCATCTACACATTGATCATGTCTGGTGTGATAGAGTTCAGATTTCTACATCATCCACACATTGATCATGTCTGGTGGGATAGAGTTCAGATTTCTACATCATCTACACATTGATCATGTCTGGTTAGATAGAGTTCAGACCTCTACATCATCTTCACATTGATCATGTCTGGTGGGATAGAGTTCAGATTTCTACATCATCCACACATTGATCATGTCTGGTTGGATAGAGTTCAGACCTCTACATCATCTACACATTGATCATGTCTGGTTGGATAGAGTTCAGACCTCTACATCATCTATACATTGATCATGTCTGGTTGGATAGAGTTCAGATTTCTACATCATCTAAACAATGATCTTGTCTGATTGGATATTCAGATTTCCACATCATCCACACATTGATCATGTCTCATTGGATAGAGTTCATATTTCTACATCATTTACACATTGATTATGTCTGGTTGGATAGAGTTCAGACCTCTACATCATCTATACATTGATCTTGTCTGGTGGGATAGAGTTCAGATTTCTACATCATCTACACATTGATCATGTTTGGTTGGATAGAGTTCAGACCTCTACATCATCTACACATTGATCATGTCTGGTTGGATAGAGTTCAGACCTCTACATCATCTATACATTGGTCATGTCTGGTGGGATAGAGTTCAGATTTCTACATCATCTACACATTGATCATGTCTGGTTGGATAGAGTTCAGATTTCTACATCAGCTACACATTGATCATGTCTGGTTGGATAGAGTTCAGATTTCTACATCATCTACACATTGATCATGTTTGATTGGATAGAGTTTAGACCTCTACGTCATCTACACATTGATCATGTCTGGTGGGATAGAGTTCAGATTTCTACATCATCCACACATTGATCATGTCTGGTTGGATAGAGTTCAGATTTCTACATCATTTACACATTGATCATGTCTGGTTGGATAGAGTTCAGACCTCTACATCATCTACACATTGATCATGTCTGGTGGGATAAAGTTCAGATTTCTACATCATCCACACAATGATCATGTCTGATTGGATATAGTTAAGATTTCTACATCATCCACACATTGATTATGTCTGGTTAGATACAGTTCTGATTTCTATATCATCCTTTCATTGATCATGTCTTATTGGATAGAGTTCAGATTTCTACATCATTTACACATTGATCATGTCTGGTGGGATAGAGTTCAGATTTCTACATCATCCCCACAATGATCATGTCCGGTGGGATAGAATTCAGGTTTCTACATCATGTATACATTGATCATGTGTGGTTGGATAGAGTTCAGACCTCTACATCACCTATACATTGATCATGTCTGGTTGGATAGAGTTTAGATTTCTACATCATCCAAACATTGATTTTGTCTGATTGTATAAAGTTTAGATTTCTACATTATTTACACATTGATCATGTCTGGTTAGATAGAGTTCAGACCTCTACATCATCTACACATTGATAATGTCAGGTTGGATAGAGTTCCGACCTCTACATCATCTACACATTGATCATGTCTGGTGGGATAGTGTTCAGATTTCTACATCATCCACACAATGTTCATGTCTGGTGGGATAAAGTTCAGATTTCTACATCATCCACACATTGATCATGTCTGGTTGGATAGAGTTCAGATTTCTACATCTTCAACACATTGATCATGTCTGATTGGATAGAGTTCAGACCTCTTCATCATCTACACATTGATCATATTTGGTGGGATAGAGTTCAAACCTCTACATCATCTACACATTGATCATGTCTGGTGGGATAGAGTTCAGATTTCTACATCATCCACACATTGATCATGTCTTGTTGGATAGAGTTCAGACCTCTACATCATCTACACATTGATAATGTCAGGTTGGATAGAGTTCCGACCTCTACATCATCTACACATTGATCATGTCTGGTGGGATAAAGTTCAGATTTCTACATCATCCACACATTGATCATTTCTGGTTGGATAGAGTTCAGATTTCTACATCATTTACACATTGATCACGTCTGGTTGGATAGAGTTCAGACCTTTACATCATCTATACATTGATCAAGTCTGGTGGGATAGAGTTAAGATTTCTACATCATCTACACATTGATCATGTCTGGTTGGATAGAGTTCAGACCTCTACATCATCTACACATTGATCATGTCTGGTTGGATAGAGTTCAGACCACTACATCATTTATACATTGATCATGTCAGGTGGGATAGAGTTCAGATTTCTAAATCATCCACACATTGATCATGTCTGGTTGGATAGAGTTCAGACCTCTACATCATCTACACTTTGATCATGTCTGGTTGGATAGAGTTCAGACCTCTACATCATCTACACATTGATCATGTCTGGTAAAATAGAGTTCAGATTTCTACATCATCCACACATTGATTATGTCTGGTGGGATAGAGTTCAGATTTCTACATCATCCACACATTGATCATGTCTGGTTCGATAGAGTTCAGACCTCTTTATCATCTACACATTGATCATGTCTGATTGGATAGAGTTCAGACCTCTACAACATCTACACATTGATCATGTCTGGTGGGATAGTGTTCAGATTTCTACATCATCCACACAATGATCATGTCTGGTGGGATAGAGTTCAGATTTCACATCTTCAACACATTGATCATGTCTGATAGGATAGAGTTCAGATCTCTTCATCATCTACACATTGATCATATTTGGTGGGATAGAGTTCAGACCTCTACATCATCTACACATTGATCATGTCTGGTGGGATAGAGTTCAGATTTCTACATCATCCACACATTGATCATGTCTGGTTGGATAGAGTTCAGACCTCTACATCATCTACACATTGATAATGTCTGGTTGGATAGAGTTCCGACCTCTACATCATCTACACATTGATCATGTCTTGTGGGATAAAGTTCAGATTTCTACATCATCTACACAATGATCATGTCTGGTGGGATAGAGTTCAGATTTCTACATCTTCTACACATTGATCATGTCTGATTGGATAGAATTCAGACCTCTACATCATCTACACATTGATCATGTCTGGTGGGATAGAGTTCAGATTTCTACATCATCTTCACATTGATCATGTCTGGTTGGATAGAGTTCAGACCTCTACATCATCTATACATTGATCATGTCTGGTGGGATAGAGTTCAGATTTCTACATCATCTACACATTGATCATGTCTGGTTGGATAGAGTTAAGTTTTCTACATCATCTACACATTGATCATGTCTGGTGGGATAGAGTTCAGATTTCTACATCATCCACACAATGATCATGTCTGGTGGGATAGAGTTTAGATTTCTACATAGTCCACACAATGATCATGTCTTGGTGGATAGAGTTCAGATTTCTACATCATCTAAACATTGATCATGTCTGGTTAGATAGAGTTCAGACCTCTATATCATCTACACATTGATCATGTCAGGTGGGATAGAGTTTAGATTTCTACATCATCCACACATTGATCATGTCTGGTTGGATAGACTTCAGACCTCTACAATATCTACACATTGATCATGTCTGGTGGGATAGTGTTCAGATTTCTACATCATCCACACAATGATCATGTCTGATGGGATAAAGTTCAGATTTCTACATCATCCACACATTGATCATGTCTGGTTGGATAGAGTTCAGATTTCTACATCTTCAACACATTGATCATGTCTGATTGGATAGAGTTCAGACCTCTTCATCATCTACACATTGATCATATTTGGTGGGATAGAGTTCAAACCTCTACATCATCTACACATTGATCATGTCTGGTGGGATAGAGTTCAGATTTCTACATCATCCACACATTGATCATGTCTTGTTGGATAGAGTTCAGACCTCTACATCATCTACACATTGATAATGTCAGGTTGGATAGAGTTCAGACCTCTACATCATCTACACATTGATCATGTCTGGTGGGATAGAGTTCAGATTTCTACATCATCCACACATTGATCATGTCTGGTTGGATAGAGTTCAGACCTCTACATCATCTACACATTGATAATGTCAGGTTGGATAGAGTTCCGACCTCTACATCATCTACACATTGATCATGTCTGGTGGGATAAAGTTCAGATTTCTACATCATCCCCACAATGATCATGTCTGGTGGGATAGAGTTCAGATTTCTACATCTTCTACACATTGATCATGTCTGATTGGATAGAATTTAGACCTCTACATCATCTACACATTGATCATGTTAGTGGTGTAGAGTTCAGATTTCTACATCATCCACACATTGATCATGTCTGGTTGGATAGAGTTCAGATTTCTACATCATTTACACATTGATCATGTCTGGTTGGATAGAGTTCAGACCTCTACATCATCTATACATTGATCAATTCTGGTTGGATAGAGTTCAGATTTCTACATCATCCACACATTGATCATGTCTGGTGGGATAGAGTTCAGATTTCTACATCTTCTACACATTGATCATGTCTGATTGGATAGAATTTAGACCTCTACATCATCTACACATTGATCATGTTAGTGGTGTAGAGTTCAGATTTCTACATCATCCACACATTGATCATGTCTGGTTGGATAGAGTTCAGATTTCTACATCATTTACACATTGATCATGTCTGGTTGGATAGAGTTCAGACCTCTACATCATCTATACATTGATCAAGTCTGGTGGGATAGAGTTCAGATTTCTACATCATCTACACATTGATCATGTCTGGTTGGATAGAGTTCAGACCTCTACATCATCTACACATTGATCATGTCTGGTTGGATAGATTTCAGACCTCTACATCATTTTTACATTGATCATGTCTGGTGGGATAGAGTTCAGATTTCTACATCATCTACACATTGATCATGTCTGGTTGGATAGAGTTCAGACCTCTACATCATCTATACATTGATCATGTCTGGTGGGATAGAGTTCAGATTTCTACATCATCTACACATTGATCATGTCTGGTTGGATAGAGTTCAGATTTCTACATCATCTTCACATTGATCATGTCTGCTTGGATAGAGTTAAGATTTCTACATCATCTACACATCGATCATGTCTGGTGGGATAGAGTTTAGATTTCTGCATAGTCCACACATTGATCATGTCTGGGTGGATAGAGTTCAGATTTCTACATCATCTAAACATTGATCATGTCTGGTTAGATAGAGTTCAGACCTCTATATCATCTACACATTGATCATGTCAGGTGGGATAGAGTTCAGATTTCTACATCATCCACACATTGATCATGTCTGGTTGGATAGACTTCAGACCTCTACAACATCTACACATTGATCATGTCTGGTGGGATAGTGTTCAGATTTCTACATCATCCACACAATGATCATGTCTGGTGGGATAGAGTTCAGATTTCTACATCTTGAACACATTGATTATGTCTGGTTGGATAGAGTTCAGACCTCTACATCATCTACTTATTGATAATGTCAGGTTGGACAGAGTTCCGACCTCTACATCATCTACACATTGATCATGTCTGGTTGGATAGAGTTTAGACCTCTACATCATCTATACATTGATCTTGTCTGGTGGGATAGAGTTCAGATTTCTACATCATCTACACATTGATCATGTCTGGTTGGATAGAGTTCAGACCTCTACATCATCTACACATTGATCATGTCTTGTTGGATAGAGTTCAGATTTCTACATCATCTACACATTGATCATGTCTGGTTGGATAGAGTTCAGACCTCTACATCATCTACACATTGATCATGTCTGGTGGGATAGAGTTCAGATTTCTACATCATCCACACATTGATCATGTCTGGTTGGATAGAGTTCAGACCTCTACATCATCTACACATTGATCATGTCTGGTGGGATAGAGTTCAGATTTCTACATCATCCACACATTGATCATGTCTGGTTGGATAGAGTTCAGATTTCTACATCTTCAACACATTGATCATGTCTGATTGGATAGAGTTCAGACCTCTTCATCATCTACACATTGATCATATTTGGTGGGATAGAGTTCAAACCTCTACATCATCCTCACATTGATCATGTCTGGTGGGATAGAGTTCAGATTTCTACATCATCTACACATTGATCATGTCTTGTTGGATAGAGTTCAGACCTCTACATCATCTACACATTGATAATGTCAGGTTGGATAGAGTTCCGACCTCTACATCATCTACACATTGATCATGTCTGGTGGGATAAAGTTCAGATTTCTACATCATCCACACATTGATCATGTCTGGTTGGATAGAGTTCAGATTTCTACATCATTTACACATTGATCACGTCTGGTTGGATAGAGTTCAGACCTTTACATCATCTATACATTGATCAAGTCTGGTGGGATAGAGTTCAGATTTCTACATCATCTACACATTGATCATGTCTGGTTGGATAGAGTTCAGACCTCTACATCATCTATACATTGATCATGTCTGGTGGGATAGAGTTCAGATTTCTACATCATCTACACATTGATCATGTCTGGTTGGATAGAGTTCAGATTTCTACATCATCTTCACATTGATCATGTCTGGTTGGATAGAGTTAAGATTTCTACATTATCTACACATTGATCATGTCTGGTGGGATAGAGTTCAGATTTCTACATCTTCAACACATTGATCATGTCTGATTGGATAGAGTTCAGACCTCTTCATCATCTACACATTGATCATATTTGGTGGGATAGAGTTCAAACCTCTACATCATCCTCACATTGATCATGTCTGGTGGGATAGAGTTCAGATTTCTACATCATCCACACATTGATCATGTCTTGTTGGATAGAGTTCAGACATCTACATCATCTACACATTGATAATGTCAGGTTGGATAGAGTTCCGACCTCTACATCATCTACACATTGATCATGTCTGGTGGGATAAAGTTCAGATTTCTACATCATCCACACATTGATCATGTCTGGTTGGATAGAGTTCAGATTTCTACATCATTTACACATTGATCACGTCTGGTTGGATAGAGTTCAGACCTTTACATCATCTATACATTGATCAAGTCTGGTGGGATAGAGTTCAGATTTCTACATCATCTACACATTGATCATGTCTGGTTGGATAGAGTTCAGACCTCTACATCATCTACACATTGATCATGTCTGGTGGGATAGAGTTCAGATTTCTACATCATCTACACATTGATCATGTCTGGTTGGATAGAGTTCAGATTTCTACATCATCTTCACATTGATCATGTCTGGTTGGATAGAGTTAAGATTTCTACATTATCTACACATTGATCATGTCTGGTGGGATAGAGTTCAGATTTCTACATCATCCACACAATGATCAGGTCTGGTGAGATAGAGTTTAGATTTCTACATAGTCCACACATTGATCATGTCTGGGTGGATAGAGTTCAGATTTCTACATCATCTACACATTGATCATGTCTGGTTGGATAGAGTTCAGACTTCTACATCATCTACACATTGATCATGTCTGGTTGGATAGAGTTCAGACCTCTACATCATCTACACATTGATAATGTTAGGTTGGATAGAGTTCCGACCTCTACATCATCTACACATTGATCATGTCTGGTGGGATAGAGTTCAGATTTCTACATCATCCACACAATGATCATGTCTGGTGTAATAGAGTTCAGATTTCTACATCTTCTACACATTGATCATGTCTGATTGGATAGAATTTAGACCTCTACATCATCTACACATTGATCATGTTAGTGGTGTAGAGTTCAGATTTCTACATCATCCACACATTGATCATGTCTGGTTGGATAGAGTTCAGATTTCTACATCATTTACACATTGATCATGTCTGGTTGGATAGAGTTCAGACCTCTACATCATCTATACATTGATCTTGTCTGGTGGGATAGAGTTCAGATTTCTACATCATCTACACATTGATCATGTCTGGTTGGATAGAGTTCAGACCTCTACATCATCTATACATTGATCATGTCTGGTTGGATAGAGTTCAGACCTCTACATCATTTATACATTGATCATGTCTGGTGGGATAGAGTTCAGATTTCTACATCATCTACACATTGATCATGTCTGGTTGGATAGAGTTCAGACCTCTACATCATCTATACATTGATCATGTCTGGTGGGATAGAGTTCAGATTTCTACATCATCTACACATTGATCATGTCTGGTTGGATAGAGTTCAGATTTCTACATCATCTACACATTGATCATATCTGCTTGGATAGAGTTAAGATTTCTACATCATCTACACATCGATCATGTCTGGTGGGATAGAGTTTAGATTTCTGCATAGTCCACACATTGATCATGTCTGGGTGGATAGAGTTCAGATTTCTACATCATCTAAACATTGATCATGTCTGGTTAGATAGAGTTCAGACCTCTATATCATCTACACATTGATCATGTCAGGTGGGATAGAGTTCAGATTTCTACATTATCCACACATTGATCATGTCTGGTTGGATAGACTTCAGACCTCTACAACATCTACACATTGATCATGTCTGGTGGGATAGTGTTCAGATTTCTACATCATCCACACAATGATCATGTCTGGTGGGATAGAGTTCAGATTTCTACATCTTCAACACATTGATCATGTCTGATTGGATAGAGTTCAGACCTCTTCATCATCTACACATTGATCATATTTGGTGGGATAGAGTTCAAACCTCTACATCATCCTCACATTGATCATGTCTGGTGGGATAGAGTTCAGATTTCTACATCATCCACACATTGATCATGTCTTGTTGGATAGAGTTCAGACCTCTACATCAACTACACATTGATAATGTCAGGTTGGATAGAGTTCCGACCTCTACATCATCTACACATTGATCAAGTCTGGTGGGATAGAGTTAAGATTTCTACATCATCTACACATTGATCATGTCTGGTTGGATAGAGTTCAGACCTCTACATCATCTACACATTGATCATGTCTGGTTGGATAGAGTTCAGACGCTACATCATTTATACATTGATCATGTCTGGTGGGATAGAGTTCAGATTTCTACATCATCTACACATTGATCATGTCTGGTTGGATAGAGTTCAGACCTCTACATCATCTATACATTGATCATGTCTGGTGGGATAGAGTTCAGATTTCTACATCATCTACACATTGATCATGTCTGGTTGGATAGAGTTCAGATTTCTACATCATCTTCACATTGATCATGTCTGGTTGGATAGAGTTAAGATTTCTACATTATCTACACATTGATCATGTCTGGTGGGATAGAGTTCAGATTTCTACATCATCCACACAATGATCAGGTCTGGTGAGATAGAGTTTAGATTTCTACATAGTCCACACATTGATCATGTCTGGGTGGATAGAGTTCAGATTTCTACATCATCTAAACATTGATCATGTCTGGTTAGATAGAGTTCAGACCTCTATATCATCTACACATTGATCATGTCTGGTTGGATAGAGTTCAGACCTCTACATCATCTACACATTGATAATGTTAGGTTGGATAGAGTTCCGACCTCTACATCATCTACACATTGATCATGTCTGGTGGGATAAAGTTCAGATTTCTACATCATCCACACAATGATCATGTCTGGTGGGATAGAGTTCAGATTTCTACATCTTCTACACATTGATCATGTCTGATTGGATAGAATTTAGACCTCTACATCATCTACACATTGATCATGTTAGTGGTGTAGAGTTCAGATTTCTACATCATCCACACATTGATCATGTCTGGTTGGATAGAGTTCAGATTTCTACATCATTTACACATTGATCATGTCTGGTTGGATAGAGTTCAGACCTCTACATCATCTATACATTGATCATGTCTGGTGGGATAGAGTTCAGATTTCTACATCATCTACACATTGATCATGTCTGGTTGGATAGAGTTCAGACCTCTACATCATCTACACATTGATCATGTCTGGTTGGATAGAGTTCAGACCTCTACATCATTTATACATTGATCATGTCTGGTGGGATAGAGTTCAGATTTCTACATCATCTACACATTGATCATGTCTGGTTGGATAGAGTTCAGACCTCTACATCATCTATACATTGATCATGTCTGGTTGGATAGAGTTCAGATTTCTACATCATCTACACATTGATCATGTCTGGTTGGATAGAGTTCAGATTTCTACATCATCTTCACATTGATCATGTCTGCTTGGATAGAGTTAAGATTTCTACATCATCTACACATCGATCATGTCTGGTGGGATAGAGTTTAGATTTCTGCATAGTCCACACATTGATCATGTCTGGGTGGATAGAGTTCAGATTTCTACATCATCTAAACATTGATCATGTCTGGTTAGATAGAGTTCAGACCTCTATATCATCTACACATTGATCATTTCAGGTGGGATAGAGTTCAGATTTCTACATTATCCACACATTGATCATGTCTGGTTGGATAGACTTCAGACCTCTACATCATCTACACATTGATCATGTCTGGTGGGATAGTGTTCAGATTTCTACATCATCCACACAATGATCATGTCTGGTGGGATAGAGTTCAGATTTCTACATCTTGAACACATTGATTATGTCTGGTTGGATAGAGTTCAGACCTCTACATCATCTACTTATTGATAATGTCAGGTTGGACAGAGTTCCGACCTCTACATCATCTACACATTGATCATGTCTGGTGGGATAAAGTTCAGATTTCTACATCATCCACACAATGATCATGTCTGGTGGGAAAGAGTTCAGATTTTTACATCTTCTACACATTGATCATGTCTGATTGGATAGAATTCAGACCTCTACATCATCTACACATTGATCATGTTAGTGGGATAGAGTTCAGACCTCTACATCATTTATACATTGATCATGTCCGGTGGGATAGAGTTCAGATTTCTACATCATCTACACATTGATCATGTCTGGTTGGATAGAGTTCAGATTTCTACATCATCTACACATTGATCATGTCTGGTTGGATAGAGTTAAGATTTCTACATCATCTACACATTGATCATGTCTGGTGGGATAGAGTTCAGATTTCTACATCATCCACACAATGATCGAGTCTGGTGGGATAGAGTTTAGATTTCTACATAGTCCACACATTGATCATGTCTGGGTGGATAGTGTTCAGATTTCTACATCATCTAAACATTGATCATGTCTGGTTAGATAGAGTTCAGACCTCTATATCATCTACACATTGATCATGTCAGGTGGGATAGAGTTCAGATTTCTACATCATCCACACATTGATCATGTCTGGTTGGATAGACTTCAGACCTCTACATCATCTACACATTGATCATGTCTTGTTGGATAGAGTTCAGACCTCTACATCATCTATACATTGATCATGTCTGGTTGGATAGAGTTCAGCTTTCTACATCATCTAAACAATGATCTTGTCTGATTGGATATTCAGATTTCCACATCATCCACACATTGATTATGTCTCATTGGATAGAGTTCATATTTCTACATCATTTACACATTGATTATGTCTGGTTGGATAGAGTTCAGACCTCTACATCATCTATACATTGATCTTGTCTGGTGGGATAGAGTTCAGATTTCTACATCATCTACACATTGATCATGTCTGGTTGGATAGAGTTCAGACCTCTACATCATCTACACTTTGATCATGTCTGGTTGGATAGAGTTCAGACCTCTACATCATCTATACATTGATCATGTCTGGTGGGATAGAGTTCAGATTTCTACATCATCTACACATTGATCATGTCTGGTTGGATAGAGTTCAGATTTCTACATCATCTACACATTGATCATGTCTGGTTGGATAGAGTTCAGACCTCTACAACATCTACACATTGATCATGTCTGGTGGGATAGTGTTCAGATTTCTACATCATTTACACATTGATCATGTCTGGTTGGATAGAGTTCAGACCTCTACATTATCTATACATTGATCTTGTCTGGTGGGATAGAGTTCAGATTTCTACATCATCCACACAATGATCATGTCTGGTGGGATAGAGTTCAGATTTCTACATCATCAACACATTGATAATGTCTGATTGTATAGAGTTCAGACCTCTACATCATCTACACATTGATCATATCTTGTGGGATAGAGTTCAGACCTCTACATCATCTACACATTGATCATGTCTGGTGGGATAGAGTTCACATTTCTACATCATCCACACATTGATCATGTCTGGTTGGATAGAGTTCAGACCTCTACATCATCTATACATTGATCATGTCTGGTGGGATAGAGTTCAGATTTCTACATCATCTACACATTGATCATGTCTGGTTGGATAGAGTTCAGATTTCTACATCATCTACACATTGATCATGTCTGGTTGGATAGAGTTCAGACCTCTACATCATCTACACATTGATCATGTCTGGTTGGATAGAGTTCAGACCTCTACATCATCTATACATTGATCATGTCTGGTGGGATAGAGTTCAGATTTCTACATCATCCACACATTGATCATGTCTGGTTGCATAGAGTTCAGATTTCTACATCATTTACACATTGATCATGTCTGGTTGGATAGAGTTTAGACCTCTACATCATCTATACATTGATCTTGTCTGGTGGGATAGAGTTCAGATTTCTACATCATCTACACATTGATCATGTCTGGTTGGATAGAGTTCAGACCTCTACATCATCTACACATTGATCATGTCTGGTTGGATAGAGTTCAGACCTCTACATCATTTATACATTGATCATGTCTGGTGGGATAGAGTTCAGATTTCTACATCATCTACACATTGATCATGTCTGGTGGGATAGAGTTCAGATTTCTTCATCATCCACACAATGATCATGTCTGGTGGGATAGAGTTTAGATTTCTACATCATCCACACATTGATCATGTCTGGTTGGATAGAGTTCAGATTTCTACATCATTTACACATTGATCATGTATGGTTGGATAGAGTTCAGACCTCTACATCATCTATACATTGATCATGTTAGGTGGGATAGAGTTCAGATTTCTACATCATCCACACATTGATCATGTCTGGTTGGATAGAGTTCAGACCTCTACATCATCTACACATTGATCATGTCAGGTGGGATAGAGTTCAGATTTCTACATCATCCACACATTGATCATGTCTGGTTGGATAGAGTTCAGACCTCTACATCATCTACACATTGATCATGTCTGGTTGGATAGAGTTCAGACCTCTACATCATCTACACATTGATCATGTCTGGTGTGATAGAGTTCAGATTTCTACATCATCCACACATTGATCATGTCTGGTGGGATAGAGTTCAGATTTCTACATCATCTACACATTGATCATGTCTGGTTAGATAGAGTATAGACCTCTACATCATCTTCACATTGATCATGTCTGGTGGGATAGAGTTCAGATTTCTACATCATCCACACATTGATCATGTCTGGTTGGATAGAGTTCAGACCTCTACATCATCTACACATTGATCATGTCTGGTTGGATAGAGTTCAGACCTCTACATCATCTATACATTGATCATGTCTGGTTGGATAGAGTTCAGATTTCTACATCATCTAAACAATGATCTTGTCTGATTGGATATTCAGATTTCCACATCATCCACACATTGATCATGTCTCATTGGATAGAGATCATATTTCTACATCATTTACACATTGATTATGTCTGGTTGGATAGAGTTCAGACCTCTACATCATCTATACATTGATCTTGTCTGGTGGGATAGAGTTCAGATTTCTACATCATCTACACATTGATCATGTTTGGTTGGATAGAGTTCAGACCTCTACATCATCTACACATTGATCATGTCTGGTTGGATAGAGTTCAGACCTCTACATCATCTATACATTGGTCATGTCTGGTGGGATAGAGTTCAGATTTCTACATCATCTACACATTGATCATGTCTGGTTGGATAGAGTTCAGATTTCTACATCAGCTACACATTGATCATGTCTGGTTGGATAGAGTTCAGATTTCTACATCATCTACACATTGATCATGTTTGATTGGATAGAGTTCAGACCTCTACATCATCTACACATTGATCATGTCTGGTGGGATAGAGTTCAGATTTCTACATCATCCACACATTGATCATGTCTGGTTGGATAGAGTTCAGATTTCTACATCATTTACACATTGATCATGTCTGGTTGGATAGAGTTCAGACCTCTACATCATCTACACATTGATCATGTCTGGTGGGATAAAGTTCAGATTTCTACATCATCCACACAATGATCATGTCTGATTGGATATAGTTAAGATTTCTACATCATCCACACATTGATTATGTCTGGTTAGATACAGTTCTGATTTCTATATCATCCTTTCATTGATCATGTCTTATTGGATAGAGTTCAGATTTCTACATCATTTACACATTGATCATGTCTGGTGGGATAGAGTTCAGATTTCTACATCATCCCCACAATGATCATGTCCGGTGGGATAGAATTCAGGTTTCTACATCATGTATACATTGATCATGTGTGGTTGGATAGAGTTCAGACCTCTACATCACCTATACATTGATCATGTCTGGTTGGATAGAGTTTAGATTTCTACATCATCCAAACATTGATTTTGTCTGATTGTATAAAGTTTAGATTTCTACATTATTTACACATTGATCATGTCTGGTTAGATAGAGTTCAGATTTCTATCTAAATGGATCCGAAATATTATATCCAATACACAAGAAGAAAGATCCAAACAGATAATTACTAAACCCTAACAGAGCCCCAAATTAGCTAATCTAATCTAGGTCGCCAGTCTTTCCGCCCTATTAAAAATATTAGTTAAACAAACAACATGAATGGACACTGAAATAAAATTTATAGAGGGAAAATAAAAAAAATTTGAACTAATACGTTACAATTACTTGTTTTTCATTCTGTATTCTCTTGATGAATTGATGATCCTTGAATGATGTACACATCAGTAGTAAGCAATAATAGCACAGTCACAAGCATAGATATATAAGACCAGATCGCTTATGGGCTATGCATAGAGATATATTGTGCGGACCATAACTTTAAAAAGAGAAGAGTACAATTCTGTATAACCTGATGACGTAGTACGCATAGAAACCTTAAGTAACCAAAATAAATAGCAGAAGACATTTTGCACTTTTTTCCTTGACAAATTTTCAAAAACTTTTTTTTTCAATTAACTTTGAATAAAATGCCTTCGTGTTGTATGTACCCAGCTGTTTGATTATATTATTACTAACCGTCAAATATATTTTTTTCGGACACACCAGTAGATTTTAAAAGCGCCAACCTCTAGCATGAATGGGGATTTTTTTTTAATTAAAAGGAAGGAAATCTTTTTCGGTAAAAAATAAAGAACTGTACAGAATTGTACTCTTCTCTTTTTAAAGTATGGGTCTCGAATACAACACTTTTCGGTCTCTATTAAAAAGGCATAAGCGATCTAGTCTTATATATCTATGGTCACATGTGTAGACTGGCGGCCATGTTGACCCGGTTTCCGTTTACTTTGATGTTTTGTGAATGAACTAACGTCAGAGAGATGAATGAAGAAAAAAAAATAGATATTCGAAATGAGATTCGAAAAATGCAGCTGACCAGAGTGTAGAATGCTTATCGTAGTCAGTATGAGATGTTCCAACGATCTCACGTCTGCGGTATTCGTTGACTTGAGTCACTCTGGGCTGCTACTGTGTTCGTTTAGTCAGGATTCACCACTCCAGGCTGTTACAGTGTTCGGTTCGTCAGGCAGTTACTTCTTTAAGCTGTTACTCTCCGGGCTGCTACAGTGTTCGGTTCGTCAGGCTGTCATTTCTTTAGGCTGTTACTTCAACCGCCTGCCACCATTGTAAGGGTGTAAGTGTGGGTTAGGCATTGTAAAACTGGAGGCGTATGGTAGCGTGATGCTGTTTTATATGTTCATCACAAATATATCTCAAATGAAAGTCACAAGTCTATGCAGCTGATTCAATAACATTTATTGTACAAAGTCATTGAGATAAATAGAAATCATATTATGTCATACTTCACTTCAAAAATATCATTAACTGACTTTCACTAATACTTGACTTAAAAATATCATTAGACTCTCATGGAGAAAAACTAGACACAACTTCCTAGCTCAAGATCAAAAAAGGATTGTATCTAAACAAGTGACAAGTGACGATCTATTTTCGTCACATGACAACATCACAAAACTACGATCTCCAGTCAATTAAAAACTGATCAAACACATGCATCGAAACAATATTAAAAACAAAGCTATATATATATATATATCTGTATATCAATTTGTCTATTATATATATATATATATATATATATATATATATATATATATATAGGCTATATACGAAGAAAATTATTTTATTCAAATCATTAATCATAAAAAAAATTAATTTCAAATGTGAGCATAGAAAAAGTTACTTGACGGTCTTATCTGGTGTATGCTTTGTCATCGATATTGATGTCAAAAGTGAATTTGTGTTATTTCATCAGAAGTATAGACGTGTCACGTGGTATGTCAGAGTTAACGTGACACTCTGAACATTTCTAATGCTTCTAGTCAACATTGTGAAAGGGAGGGGGTTTATTATGGGCTCGTCCATTGATTACGTCAACAACTTAGTGCGGGGGGTCTCAGTTGGGGTAGAGGCAGTGGCGCAACTAGCAAAAAATGCTGGAGGGAGGGGCTCACATATAGTAAAAAAAATGCTGGGGGGGAGGGGCTTACATATAGAAAAAAGGCAGTTTATATAGTAAAATATGTATGATGATTTGCCCCCCCCCCCGGTTGCGCCACTGGGTAGAGGGAGGGTATTATGGTTCTTTTGGATACTGATCTCCATGGTTTGGTATAAAACTTGCAATGAAAGTTTTGTTAGAAATATAATAAAATCTCAAGGCAACATATTTAATTAACCGATTAATGAAATAAATGTATGGGGTGTCTATTAAGGCGTATTTAATATGACATCTGTATAAAGTAAACAAACTGATGTTAGCTGTATAAAGTAAACAAACTGATGATAGCTGTATAAAGTAAACAAACTGATGATAGTTGTATAAAGTAAAGAAACTGATGATATCTGTATAAAGTAAACAAACTGATGATATCTGTATAAAGTAAACAAACTGATGATAGTTTTATATAGCAAACAAACTGATAAAGCTGTATAAAGTAAACAAACTTGTGATAGCTGTATAAAGTAAGCAAACTGATGATAGTTGTATAAAGTAAACAAACTGAAGATAGCTGTATAAAGTAAACAAACTTGTGATAGCTGTAAAAAGTAAACAAACTGATGATAAGTGTATAAAGTAAACAAACTGATGATAGCTGTATAAAGTAAACAAACTTGTGATATCTGTATAAAGTAAGCAAACTGAAGATAGTTGTATAAAGTAAACAAACTGATGATAGCTGTATAAAGTAAACAAACTGATTATAGCTGTATATAGTAAACAAACTGGTGATAGTTGTATAAAGTAAACAATCGGGTGATAGTTGTATAAAATAAACAAACTGGTGACAGTACATATTGAAATAATACACACTTCATAATTTAACTTTTTTTGGGATAAAAATTATGTAACTACTAGCTGAACAGGCCCGGTACCCGGACCGGCTATTAGGCACGCAGTTGGAGTTGAAAATGGTGATATATATTCGAGCGCTTTAACAATCAGTCTATAAACAAAAATATCATACTCGAAGTGGCCCCAAAGGACATGAACAGATTATTGTAGCCAAAACACATTTAAGGGACATCAAAGAAGTTCATATTTTATATAGTTCATCCCAAAGAAAATAATTCTCATTATGGGCATAGAATCTTAACAAAAACAACCCCCGATCATTAAACTTTGAATCTAACATCCAACAATTTCTTCTATTTCCAATTCTCTTCCACTTTGCATCACACCCATCCTTCCCTCCCTCCCCCACCCGCCAACCCCCTTCCACTCAAGACATGCTCGAATCGCAGTGGGTCTCAATGTACATACGACAAACCCTGTTAACAATACCACGTTACACTTCTCCCTACCTCCCCCCCCCCCCCCCACGGTTAAACGATCCTTTCCCAACCCTACACCCGCATTCCAACAGTTCTTTTTTTTATAATTTATCATGTTTAACATGACGTATTTTAAAAAAAGAGAAAAATAGCGGTGTTGTATCTCGAATCGTCTGCTTGACTCTCCCCCCCCCCTTTCCGCAACCATTTGGTTTATTCCCTCCCCTATCCCAACCAACTCGGTAATATATATTTGAACGCGTTAACAATCAGTCTATATACAAAAAATAGCTTTTTATATAATTCATCCCAAAGAAAATAATCCTCATTATGGGTACAGAAGCTTAACAAAAACAACCCCCGACTATTAAACTTTGAATCTAACATCCAACTTTACATAATTTGCGCATTCCAACGTTACATAATTTGCTCACACTACTCCATTTCATTTAAAAATCTTAATTCATTAATAAGAAATCCTTGTTGTGTTTAGAATTCCCCAGCATTTCATTTTTATTCAAGAAAGATTCATTTGATGAACAAAATGCGCACCAAACATACTCTCATTTAGTAAGTTGTCTCTTTTTATTTTCTATAATTTTGGAATTCTCCAGACTATTTTTATAGAGACTGTTGATGACGCGTGTCGTTTTTTTTTGTCCCCGTTTTGTCTGTCCGTCCGTCACCACCCTAGATCTCAACAACCATAAGTCCTAGACCCATGATTTATATATCATTTTGTAGGTCTTGGCCTGCCAAGAAATGACTTTTTTCATTTCGCGATCTGACCTCTCAGGGCCGTAAAAGGGGCCTTAGTACCGTTTTTTACTATATAAGCTATATTAATAAAGGAGCGCTATATCTCAGCAACTATAAGTCCTAGACCCATGATGTATATATCATTTTGTAGGTCTTGGCCTGCCATGTGTACATCAAAAGTTCATTTTGCGACAGGACCTCTGAGGGCCGGGCTTCAGGGCTCCTAAGGGGCTTATATATTATATATACACCTTGTACGTTCAATAACCCGTTCATTTGGTGCGAAATACTGCAGCACGTAGTTTCACCAAGATTTATTAAGAAACTCATCAAATGAAATAGTAAGCTTGTGTTCTGAGTTTAATTGAAAGTATCAGAGCTATGCAACAATTGACGGAGTTTTCGGACGATTAAATGACTATAATTTAGAATGTTTTCAATTATGAGTCCTATTTCAGTAACCACAAACCACTTGTAGTTAGATTTAAGAGACAATAATTTTTTTTCAAATATAAAGAAACGTCGTTATAATTTTTTTTTTACAAATATATGCATTACACAATTGAATTTATAAACATTTCCAAAATTTACAAATATTTACTGAAAGCTAACAAACGTACTGATACATAACACGAAAATGCGCTAACACATCCTGTGTCCAGAATGGAACAGGCTTAATTGCTTGTTTTTTTTAACTCCGCAAGGGTGTGCCGTAGAACTCAGAGTTGTTTTTTTTTTTAAAGATGTACGCTTTCAACTCGTGCGGTGCTGAGTATTTGTAACGTGCAGACATGTGGCTTTTATTGCCATGAACATACTTTACACAGCACGGTGTGAAGGTCTGTCGGTCGAACCACCGTCTATGTTAGACGATTATGCATATAGATTTGTGTGACTAAATTATGTAACTATGTGTGTGACTAAATTATGTAATTATTTGTGTGACTAAACTATGTAACTATTTGACTAAATTATGTAACTATCTGTGTGACTTAATTATGTAACTATTTTGTGACTAAATTATGTAACTATTTGTGTGACTAAATTATGTAATTTAAATATATTCACACAAACACAAAACTGTACAGTATGTGAATTATAACAGGCAGACCCAAATCCTGACCATACGTCATATCCGGTAGGTTTCTAGTGGATTGG
The DNA here is from genome assembly GCA_021962125.1 of Bulinus truncatus. Classification (NCBI taxonomy): domain Eukaryota; kingdom Metazoa; phylum Mollusca; class Gastropoda; family Planorbidae; genus Bulinus; species Bulinus truncatus. Next base: position 1,654,010 of record JAGDYQ010000191.1, read on the forward strand.
TCAGTGTTGAAAGATTTCAGTGGATATTACTTTGTGTCAATATATATGTCTGCGTTGTGTGGGTGTCAACAGAAACCTGTCTAGTTGCAGCCCAGTCAATCACGCTGACACTCCACACAGAGACAGAGAACTCTTCAGGCGGAAGCGGTGAAATCCTGGAAGCACACTTGGCCAGTTTTCAAGGAGTTTTTCATTTTGAAAATTTAAACTAGTTCTATTATCGTTGAATTTTTTTCATTTTTTTGTAAGCTCTATGTTATTATGATCAGTTCTGTTACGATCAACGGAAAATACGCCCCCTCACCCTTTACCCGATATTACTTGCATTGCGTTTTTGTTAAAAATTAATCTCATTCTTATATAATCTTTCCCCATTGTTGTTTATTTTTATTAATTTTTGGATTTAATTACAGTATAAAAGCTTAAAAAACATGAAGCATTTCACATGAACAAATTTTTCATAGTTTGAGAAAAGTTATAATTTGTAATTATTTTTGTATTTAATACACCTACTAAGTGTTATACCTTATTGAGGCTTATTGCAAAGTTTAGAACCAATGAAAGACTCAAGATAAAATATTAGATATTATGTCGAAATATTCAATTATTCTTTAATTCGCTCTTGATAATGAAAATAGAATAAATCAATGATTTGAGGATTAATATTTTCGAGTAATAAATCAACTTCAAAAATTTTAAATATCTTGCAATGAAAATAAAAACTGTATAAATCTGTGTATTTTATTAGTATTTTAACACATTGAACTAAAATCATCTAGGTAACTTGATTTTTGGGTCGTAAATACAGACACAGTTTTTTTATAACAGCTAGCAATGTTGATATACGTCACTAAATTGATAAGTAAATATTTATAAGTTAAGTTACAATAATTATAATTGGTTTAAAAAAATGCGCTTATAATTCAAGGTCTTTGTTACGAGGTGAGAGTAGAGCCATGTTTGATATAAATAATTTAAACAATCTCATAGTTTGGAAACTCTTTGGGAATAGTTAATTAATTTACGTATTTTGGTTTGCATTAATTAATATAAATAGCTTAAGACGCGAGAAAATTTATGTCTAGAAAGCTGGTCGTGACGTGGTAGGAAGTATATTTACGTGGTAGGAAGTATATTTGTTTTGGTTGTCATGACGTGGTAGGAAGTATATTTGTTTTGTTGGTCATGACGTGGTAGGAAGTATCTTTGTTTTGTTGGTCGTGACGTGGTAGGAAGTATCTTTGTTTTGTTGGTCGTGACGTGGTAGGAAGTATATTTGTTTTGTTCGTCGTGACTTGGTAGGAAGTATATTTGTTTTGTTTGTCCTGACGTGGTCGGAAGTATATTTGTTTTGTTGGTCGTGACTTGGTAGGAAGTATATTTGTTTTGTTGGGCATGACGTGGTAGGAAGTATATTTGTTTTGTTGGTCGTGACGTGGTAGGAAGTATATTTGTTTTGTTGGTCGTGACGTGGTAGGAAGTATATTTACTTGGTAGGAAGTATATTTGTTTTGTTAGTCATGACGTGGTAGGAAGTATATTTGTTTTGTTGGTCATGACGTGGTAGGAAGTATATTTGTTTTGTTGGTCGTGACGTGGTAGGAAGTATCTTTGTTTTGTTGGTCATGACGTGGTAGGAAGTATCTTTGGTTGGTCGTGACGTGGTAGGAAGTATATTTGTTTTGTTGGTCGTGACTTGGTAGGAAGTATATTTGTTTTGTTTGTCGTGACGTGGTCGGAAGTATATTTGTTTTGTTGGTCGTGACGTGGTAGGAAGTATATTTACGTGGTATGAAGTATATTTGTTTTGTTGGTCATGACGTGGTTGGAAGTATATTTGTTTTGTTGGTCGTGACGTGGTAGGAAGTATCTTTGTTTTGTTGGTCATGACGTGGTAGGAAGTATATTTGTTTTGTTGGTCGTGACGTGGTAGGAAGTATATTTGTTTTGTTGGTCATGACGTGGTAGGAAGTATATTTGTTTTGTTGGTCATGACGTGGTAGGAAGTATATTTGTTTTGTTGGTCGTGACGTGGTAGGAAGTATATTTGTTTTGTTCGTCGTGACTTGGTAGGAAGTATATTTGTTTTGTTTGTCCTGACGTGGTCGGAAGTATATTTGTTTTTTTCGTCGTGACTTGGTAGGAAGTATATTTGTTTTGTTGGGCATGACGTGGTAGGAAGTATATTTGTTTTGTTGGTCGTGACGTGGTAGGAAGTATATTTGTTTTGTTGGTCGTGACGTGGTAGGAAGTATCTTTGTTTTGTTGGTCGTGACGTGGTAGGAAGTATCTTTGTTTTGTTGGTCGTGACGTGGTAGGAAGTATATTTGTTTTGTTCGTCGTGACTTGGTAGGAAGTATATTTGTTTTGTTTGTCCTGACGTGGTCGGAAGTATATTTGTTTTGTTGGTCGTGACTTGGTAGGAAGCATATTTGTTTTGTTGGGCATGACGTGGTAGGAAGTATATTTGTTTTGTTGGTCGTGACGTGGTAGGAAGTATATTTGTTTTGTTGGTCGTGACGTGGTAGGAAGTATATTTACTTGGTAGGAAGTATATTTGTTTTGTTAGTCATGACGTGGTAGGAAGTATATTTGTTTTGTTGGTCATGACGTGGTAGGAAGTATATTTGTTTTGTTGGTCGTGACGTGGTAGGAAGTATCTTTGTTTTGTTGGTCATGACGTGGTAGGAAGTATCTTTGGTTGGTCGTGACGTGGTAGGAAGTATATTTGTTTTGTTGGTCGTGACTTGGTAGGAAGTATATTTGTTTTGTTTGTCGTGACGTGGTCGGAAGTATATTTGTTTTGTTGGGCATGACGTGGTAGGAAGTATCTTTGTTTTGTTGGTCGTGACGTGGTAGGAAGTATATTTACGTGGTATGAAGTATATTTGTTTTGTTGGTCATGACGTGGTCGGAAGTATATTTGTTTTGTTGGTCGTGACGTGGTAGGAAGTATATTTGTTTTGTTGGTCATGACGTGGTAGGAAGTATATTTGTTTTGTTGGTCGTGACGTGGTAGGAAGTGTATTTGTTTTGTTGGTCGTGACGTGGTAGGAAGTATATTTGTTTTGTTGGTCGTGACGTGGTAGGAAGTATATTTGTTTTGTTCGTCGTGACTTGGTAGGAAGTATATTTGTTTTGTTTGTCCTGACGTGGTCGGAAGTATATTTGTTTTTTTCGTCGTGACTTGGTAGGAAGTATATTTGTTTTGTTGGGCATGACGTGGTAGGAAGTATATTTGTTTTGTTGGTCGTGACGTGGTAGGAAGTATATTTGTTTTGTTAGTCGTGACGTGGTAGGAAGTATATTTACTTGGTAGGAAGTATATTTGTTTTGTTAGTCATGACGTGGTAGGAAGTATATTTGTTTTGTTGGTCATGACGTGGTAGGAAGTATATTTGTTTTGTTGGTCGTGACGTGGTAGGAAGTATCTTTGTTTTGTTGGTCATGACGTGGTAGGAAGTATCTTTGGTTGGTCGGGACGTGGTAGGAAGTATATTTGTTTTGTTGGTCGTGACGTGGTAGGAAGTATCTTTGTTTTGTTGGTCGTGACGTGGTAGGAAAAATATTTGTTTTGTTCGTCGTGACTTGGTAGGAAGTATATTTGTTTTGTTTGTCCTGACGTGGTCGGAAGTATATTTGTTTTTTTCGTCGTGACTTGGTAGGAAGTATATTTGTTTTGTTGGGCATGACATGGTAGGAAGTATATTTGTTTTGTTGGTCGTGACGTGGTAGGAAGTATATTTGTTTTGTTGGTCGTGACGTGGTAGGAAGTATATTTACTTGGTAGGAAGTATATTTGTTTTGTTGGTCATGACGTGGTAGGAAGTATCTTTATTTTGTTGGTCGCGACGTGGTAGGAAGTATATTTGTTTTGTTAGTCATGACGTGGTAGGAAGTATATTTGTTTTGTTGGTCATGACGTGGTAGGAAGTATATTTGTTTTGTTGGTCATGACGTGGTCGGAAGTATATTTGTTTTGTTGGTCGTGACGTGGTAGGAAGTATATTTGTTTTGTTGGTCGTGACTTGGTAGGAAGTATATTTGTTTTGTTGGTCATGACGTGGTAGGAAGTATCTTTATTTTGTTGGTCGCGACGTGGTAGGAAGTATATTTGTTTTGTTAGTCATGACGTGGTAGGAAGTATATTTGTTTTGTTGGTCATGACGTGGTAGGAAGTATCTTTATTTTGTTGGTCGCGACGTGGTAGGAAGTATATTTGTTTTGTTAGTCATGACGTGGTAGGAAGTATATTTGTTTTGTTGGTCGTGACGTGGTAGGAAGTATCTTTGTTTTGTTGGTCGTGACGTGGTAGGAAGTATATTTGTTTTGTTGGTCGTGACTTGGTAGGAAGTATATTTGTTTTGTTTGTCCTGACGTGGTCGGAAGTATATTTGTTTTGTTGGTCGTGACTTGGTAGGAAGTATATTTGTTTTGTTGGGCATGACGTGGTAGGAAGTATATTTGTTTTGTTGGTCGTGACGTGGTAGGAAGTATATTTGTTTTGTTGGTCGTGACGTGGTAGGAAGTATATTTACTTGGTAGGAAGTATATTTGTTTTGTTAGTCATGACGTGGTAGGAAGTATATTTGTTTTGTTGGTCATGACGTGGTAGGAAGTATATTGTTTTGTTGGTCGTGACGTGGTAGGAAGTATCTTTGTTTTGTTGGTCATGACGTGGTAGGAAGTATCTTTGGTTGGTCGTGACGTGGTAGGAAGTATATTTGTTTTGTTGGTCGTGACTTGGTAGGAAGTATATTTGTTTTGTTTGTCGTGACGTGGTCGGAAGTATATTTGTTTTGTTGGGCATGACGTGGTAGGAAGTATCTTTGTTTTGTTGGTCGTGACGTGGTAGGAAGTATATTTACGTGGTATGAAGTATATTTGTTTTGTTGGTCATGACGTGGTCGGAAGTATATTTGTTTTGTTGGTCGTGACGTGGTAGGAAGTATCTTTGTTTTTTTGGTCATGACGTGGTAGGAAGTATCTTTGTTTTGTTGGTCGTGACGTGGTAGGAAGTATATTTGTTTTGTTGGTCATGACGTGGTAGGAAGTATATTTGTTTTGTTGGTCGTGACGTGGTAGGAAGTATATTTGTTTTGTTGGTCGTGACGTGGTAGGAAGTATATTTGTTTTGTTGGTCGTGACGTGGTAGGAAGTATATTTGTTTTGTTCGTCGTGACTTGGTAGGAAGTATATTTGTTTTGTTTGTCCTGACGTGGTCGGAAGTATATTTGTTTTTTTCGTCGTGACTTGGTAGGAAGTATATTTGTTTTGTTGGGCATGACGTGGTAGGAAGTATATTTGTTTTGTTGGTCGTGACGTGGTAGGAAGTATATTTGTTTTGTTAGTCGTGACGTGGTAGGAAGTATATTTACTTGGTAGGAAGTATATTTGTTTTGTTAGTCATGACGTGGTAGGAAGTATATTTGTTTTGTTGGTCATGACGTGGTAGGAAGTATATTTGTTTTGTTGGTCGTGACGTGGTAGGAAGTATCTTTGTTTTGTTGGTCATGACGTGGTAGGAAGTATCTTTGGTTGGTCGGGACGTGGTAGGAAGTATATTTGTTTTGTTGGTCGTGACGTGGTAGGAAGTATCTTTGTTTTGTTGGTCGTGACGTGGTAGGAAAAATATTTGTCTTGTTCGTCGTGACTTGGTAGGAAGTATATTTGTTTTGTTTGTCCTGACGTGGTCGGAAGTATATTTGTTTTTTTCGTCGTGACTTGGTAGGAAGTATATTTGTTTTGTTGGGCATGACATGGTAGGAAGTATATTTGTTTTGTTGGTCGTGACGTGGTAGGAAGTATATTTGTTTTGTTGGTCGTGACGTGGTAGGAAGTATATTTACTTGGTAGGAAGTATATTTGTTTTGTTGGTCATGACGTGGTAGGAAGTATCTTTATTTTGTTGGTCGCGACGTGGTAGGAAGTATATTTGTTTTGTTAGTCATGACGTGGTAGGAAGTATATTTGTTTTGTTGGTCATGACGTGGTAGGAAGTATATTTGTTTTGTTGGTCATGACGTGGTCGGAAGTATATTTGTTTTGTTGGTCGTGACGTGGTAGGAAGTATATTTGTTTTGTTGGTCGTGACTTGGTAGGAAGTATATTTGTTTTGTTGGGCATGACGTGGTAGGAAGTATATTTGTTTTGTTGGTCGTGACGTGGTAGGAAGTATATTTGTTTTGTTAGTCGTGACGTGGTAGGAAGTATATTTACTTGGTAGGAAGTATATTTGTTTTGTTAGTCATGACGTGGTAGGAAGTATATTTGTTTTGTTGGTCATGACGTGGTAGGAAGTATATTTGTTTTGTTGGTCGTGACGTGGTAGGAAGTATCTTTGTTTTGTTGGTCATGACGTGGTAGGAAGTATCTTTGGTTGGTCGGGACGTGGTAGGAAGTATATTTGTTTTGTTGGTCGTGACGTGGTAGGAAGTATCTTTGTTTTGTTGGTCGTGACGTGGTAGGAAAAATATTTGTTTTGTTCGTCGTGACTTGGTAGGAAGTATATTTGTTTTGTTTGTCCTGACGTGGTCGGAAGTATATTTGTTTTTTTCGTCGTGACTTGGTAGGAAGTATATTTGTTTTGTTGGGCATGACATGGTAGGAAGTATATTTGTTTTGTTGGTCGTGACGTGGTAGGAAGTATATTTGTTTTGTTGGTCGTGACGTGGTAGGAAGTATATTTACTTGGTAGGAAGTATATTTGTTTTGTTGGTCATGACGTGGTAGGAAGTATCTTTATTTTGTTGGTCGCGACGTGGTAGGAAGTATATTTGTTTTGTTAGTCATGACGTGGTAGGAAGTATATTTGTTTTGTTGGTCATGACGTGGTAGGAAGTATATTTGTTTTGTTGGTCATGACGTGGTCGGAAGTATATTTGTTTTGTTGGTCGTGACGTGGTAGGAAGTATATTTGTTTTGTTGGTCGTGACTTGGTAGGAAGTATATTTGTTTTGTTGGTCATGACGTGGTAGGAAGTATCTTTATTTTGTTGGTCGCGACGTGGTAGGAAGTATATTTGTTTTGTTAGTCATGACGTGGTAGGAAGTATATTTGTTTTGTTGGTCATGACGTGGTAGGAAGTATCTTTATTTTGTTGGTCGCGACGTGGTAGGAAGTATATTTGTTTTGTTAGTCATGACGTGGTAGGAAGTATATTTGTTTTGTTGGTCATGACGTGGTAGGAAGTATATTTGTTTTGTTGGTCATGACGTGGTAGGAAGTATCTTTGTTTTGTTGGTCGTGACGTGGTAGGAAGTATATTTGTTTTGTTGGTCGTGACTTGGTAGGAAGTATATTTGTTTTGTTTGTCCTGACGTGGTCGGAAGTATATTTGTTTTGTTGGTCGTGACTTGGTAGGAAGTATATTTGTTTTGTTGGGCATGACGTGGTAGGAAGTATATTTGTTTTGTTGGTCGTGACGTGGTAGGAAGTATATTTGTTTTGTTGGTCGTGACGTGGTAGGAAGTATATTTACTTGGTAGGAAGTATATTTGTTTTGTTAGTCATGACGTGGTAGGAAGTATATTTGTTTTGTTGGTCATGACGTGGTAGGAAGTATATTTGTTTTGTTGGTCGTGACGTGGTAGGAAGTATCTTTGTTTTGTTGGTCATGACGTGGTAGGAAGTATCTTTGGTTGGTCGTGACGTGGCAGGAAGTATATTTGTTTTGTTGGTCGTGACTTGGTAGGAAGTATATTTGTTTTGTTTGTCGTGACGTGGTCGGAAGTATATTTGTTTTGTTGGGCATGACGTGGTAGGAAGTATCTTTGTTTTGTTGGTCGTGACGTGGTAGGAAGTATATTTACGTGGTATGAAGTATATTTGTTTTGTTGGTCATGACGTGGTTGGAAGTATATTTGTTTTGTTGGTCGTGACGTGGTAGGAAGTATCTTTGTTTTGTTGGTCATGACGTGGTAGGAAGTATATTTGTTTTGTTGGTCGTGACGTGGTAGGAAGTATATTTGTTTTGTTGGTCATGACGTGGTAGGAAGTATATTTGTTTTGTTGGTCATGACGTGGTAGGAAGTATATTTGTTTTGTTGGTCGTGACGTGGTAGGAAGTATATTTGTTTTGTTCGTCTGACTTGGTAGGAAGTATATTTGTTTTGTTTGTCCTGACGTGGTCGGAAGTATATTTGTTTTTTTCGTCGTGACTTGGTAGGAAGTATATTTGTTTTGTTGGGCATGACGTGGTAGGAAGTATATTTGTTTTGTTGGTCGTGACGTGGTAGGAAGTATATTTGTTTTGTTGGTCGTGACGTGGTAGGAAGTATCTTTGTTTTGTTGGTCGTGACGTGGTAGGAAGTATCTTTGTTTTGTTGGTCGTGACGTGGTAGGAAGTATATTTGTTTTGTTCGTCGTGACTTGGTAGGAAGTATATTTGTTTTGTTTGTCCTGACGTGGTCGGAAGTATATTTGTTTTGTTGGTCGTGACTTGGTAGGAAGCATATTTGTTTTGTTGGGCATGACGTGGTAGGAAGTATATTTGTTTTGTTGGTCGTGACGTGGTAGGAAGTATATTTGTTTTGTTGGTCGTGACGTGGTAGGAAGTATATTTACTTGGTAGGAAGTATATTTGTTTTGTTAGTCATGACGTGGTAGGAAGTATATTTGTTTTGTTGGTCATGACGTGGTAGGAAGTATATTTGTTTTGTTGGTCGTGACGTGGTAGGAAGTATCTTTGTTTTGTTGGTCATGACGTGGTAGGAAGTATCTTTGGTTGGTCGTGACGTGGTAGGAAGTATATTTGTTTTGTTGGTCGTGACTTGGTAGTAAGTATATTTGTTTTGTTTGTCGTGACGTGGTCGGAAGTATATTTGTTTTGTTGGGCATGACGTGGTAGGAAGTATCTTTGTTTTGTTGGTCGTGACGTGGTAGGAAGTATATTTACGTGGTATGAAGTATATTTGTTTTGTTGGTCATGACGTGGTAGGAAGTATATTTGTTTTGTTGGTCGTGACTTGGTAGGAAGTATATTTGTTTTGTTTGTCGTGACGTGGTCGGAAGTATATTTGTTTTGTTGGGCATGACGTGGTAGGAAGTATCTTTGTTTTGTTGGTCGTGACGTGGTAGGAAGTATATTTACGTGGTATGAAGTATATTTGTTTTGTTGGTCATGACGTGGTCGGAAGTATATTTGTTTTGTTGGTCGTGACGTGGTAGGAAGTATATTTGTTTTGTTGGTCATGACGTGGTAGGAAGTATATTTGTTTTGTTGGTCGTGACGTGGTAGGAAGTGTATTTGTTTTGTTGGTCGTGACGTGGTAGGAAGTATATTTGTTTTGTTGGTCGTGACGTGGTAGGAAGTATATTTGTTTTGTTCGTCGTGACTTGGTAGGAAGTATATTTGTTTTGTTTGTCCTGACGTGGTCGGAATTATATTTGTTTTTTTCGTCGTGACTTGGTAGGAAGTAATTTGTTTTGTTGGGCATGACGTGGTAGGAAGTATATTTGTTTTGTTGGTCGTGACGTGGTAGGAAGTATATTTGTTTTGTTAGTCGTGACGTGGTAGGAAGTATATTTACTTGGTAGGAAGTATATTTGTTTTGTTAGTCATGACGTGGTAGGAAGTATATTTGTTTTGTTGGTCATGACGTGGTAGGAAGTATATTTGTTTTGTTGGTCGTGACGTGGTAGGAAGTATCTTTGTTTTGTTGGTCATGACGTGGTAGGAAGTATCTTTGGTTGGTCGGGACGTGGTAGGAAGTATATTTGTTTTGTTGGTCGTGACGTGGTAGGAAGTATCTTTGTTTTGTTCGTCGTGACTTGGTAGGAAGTATATTTTTTTGTTTGTCCTGACGTGGTCGGAAGTATATTTGTTTTTTTCGTCGTGACTTGGTAGGAAGTATATTTGTTTTGTTGGGCATGACATGGTAGGAAGTATATTTGTTTTGTTGGTCGTGACGTGGTAGGAAGTATATTTGTTTTGTTGGTCGTGACGTGGTAGGAAGTATATTTACTTGGTAGGAAGTATATTTGTTTTGTTGGTCATGACGTGGTAGGAAGTATCTTTATTTTGTTTGGTCGCGACGTGGTAGGAAGTATATTTGTTTTGTTAGTCATGACGTGGTAGGAAGTATATTTGTTTTGTTGGTCATGACGTGGTAGGAAGTATATTTGTTTTGTTGGTCATGACGTGGTCGGAAGTATATTTGTTTTGTTGGTCGTGACGTGGTAGGAAGTATATTTGTTTTGTTGGTCGTGACTTGGTAGGAAGTATATTTGTTTTGTTGGTCATGACGTGGTAGGAAGTATCTTTATTTTGTTGGTCGCGACGTGGTAGGAAGTATATTTGTTTTGTTAGTCATGACGTGGTAGGAAGTATATTTGTTTTGTTGGTCATGACGTGGTAGGAAGTATCTTTATTTTGTTGGTCGCGACGTGGTAGGAAGTATATTTGTTTTGTTAGTCATGACGTGGTAGGAAGTATATTTGTTTTGTTGGTCGTGACGTGGTAGGAAGTATCTTTGTTTTGTTGGTCGTGACGTGGTAGGAAGTATATTTGTTTTGTTGGTCGTGACTTGGTAGGAAGTATATTTGTTTTGTTTGTCCTGACGTGGTCGGAAGTATATTTGTTTTGTTGGTCGTGACTTGGTAGGAAGTATATTTGTTTTGTTGGGCATGACGTGGTAGGAAGTATATTTGTTTTGTTGGTCGTGACGTGGTAGGAAGTATATTTGTTTTGTTGGTCGTGACGTGGTAGGAAGTATATTTACTTGGTAGGAAGTATATTTGTTTTGTTAGTCATGACGTGGTAGGAAGTATATTTGTTTTGTTGGTCATGACGTGGTAGGAAGTATATTTGTTTTGTTGGTCGTGACGTGGTAGGAAGTATCTTTGTTTTGTTGGTCATGACGTGGTAGGAAGTATCTTTGGTTGGTCGTGACGTGGTAGGAAGTATATTTGTTTTGTTGGTCGTGACTTGGTAGGAAGTATATTTGTTTTGTTTGTCGTGACGTGGTCGGAAGTATATTTGTTTTGTTGGGCATGACGTGGTAGGAAGTATCTTTGTTTTGTTGGTCGTGACGTGGTAGGAAGTATATTTACGTGGTATGAAGTATATTTGTTTTGTTGGTCATGACGTGGTCGGAAGTATATTTGTTTTGTTGGTCGTGACGTGGTAGGAAGTATCTTTGTTTTTTTGGTCATGACGTGGTAGGAAGTATCTTTGTTTTGTTGGTCGTGACGTGGTAGGAAGTATATTTGTTTTGTTGGTCATGACGTGGTAGGAAGTATATTTGTTTTGTTGGTCGTGACGTGGTAGGAAGTGTATTTGTTTTGTTGGTCGTGACGTGGTAGGAAGTATATTTGTTTTGTTGGTCGTGACGTGGTAGGAAGTATATTTGTTTTGTTCGTCGTGACTTGGTAGGAAGTATATTTGTTTTGTTTGTCCTGACGTGGTCGGAAGTATATTTGTTTTTTTCGTCGTGACTTGGTAGGAAGTATATTTGTTTTGTTGGGCATGACGTGGTAGGAAGTATATTTGTTTTGTTGGTCGTGACGTGGTAGGAAGTATATTTGTTTTGTTAGTCGTGACGTGGTAGGAAGTATATTTACTTGGTAGGAAGTATATTTGTTTTGTTAGTCATGACGTGGTAGGAAGTATATTTGTTTTGTTGGTCATGACGTGGTAGGAAGTATATTTGTTTTGTTGGTCGTGACGTGGTAGGAAGTATCTTTGTTTTGTTGGTCATGACGTGGTAGGAAGTATCTTTGGTTGGTCGGGACGTGGTAGGAAGTATATTTGTTTTGTTGGTCGTGACGTGGTAGGAAGTATCTTTGTTTTGTTGGTCGTGACGTGGTAGGAAAAATATTTGTTTTGTTCGTCGTGACTTGGTAGGAAGTATATTTGTTTTGTTTGTCCTGACGTGGTCGGAAGTATATTTGTTTTTTTCGTCGTGACTTGGTAGGAAGTATATTTGTTTTGTTGGTCATGACATGGTAGGAAGTATATTTGTTTTGTTGGTCGTGACGTGGTAGGAAGTATATTTGTTTTGTTGGTCGTGACGTGGTAGGAAGTATATTTACTTGGTAGGAAGTATATTTGTTTTGTTGGTCATGACGTGGTAGGAAGTATCTTTATTTTGTTGGTCGCGACGTGGTAGGAAGTATATTTGTTTTGTTAGTCATGACGTGGTAGGAAGTATATTTGTTTTGTTGGTCATGACGTGGTAGGAAGTATATTTGTTTTGTTGGTCATGACGTGGTCGGAAGTATATTTGTTTTGTTGGTCGTGACGTGGTAGGAAGTATATTTGTTTTGTTGGTCGTGACTTGGTAGGAAGTATATTTGTTTTGTTTGTCCTGACGTGGTCGGAAGTATATTTGTTTTGTTGGTCGTGACTTGGTAGGAAGTATATTTGTTTTGTTGGGCATGACGTGGTAGGAAGTATATTTGTTTTGTTGGTCGTGACGTGGTAGGAAGTATATTTGTTTTGTTGGTCGTGACGTGGTAGGAAGTATATTTACTTGGTAGGAAGTATATTTGTTTTGTTAGTCATGACGTGGTAGGAAGTATATTTGTTTTGTTGGTCATGACGTGGTAGGAAGTATATTTGTTTTGTTGGTCGTGACGTGGTAGGAAGTATCTTTGTTTTGTTGGTCATGACGTGGTAGGAAGTATCTTTGGTTGGTCGTGACGTGGCAGGAAGTATATTTGTTTTGTTGGTCATGACGTGGTAGGAAGTATATTTGTTTTGTTGGTCGTGACGTGGTAGGAAGTATCTTTGTTTTGTTGGTCATGACGTGGTAGGAAGTATCTTTGGTTGGTCGGGACGTGGTAGGAAGTATATTTGTTTTGTTGGTCGTGACGTGGTAGGAAGTATCTTTGTTTTGTTGGTCGTGACGTGGTAGGAAAAATATTTGTTTTGTTCGTCGTGACTTGGTAGGAAGTATATTTGTTTTGTTTGTCCTGACGTGGTCGGAAGTATATTTGTTTTTTTCGTCGTGACTTGGTAGGAAGTATATTTGTTTTGTTGGGCATGACATGGTAGGAAGTATATTTGTTTTGTTGGTCGTGACGTGGTAGGAAGTATATTTGTTTTGTTGGTCGTGACGTGGTAGGAAGTATATTTACTTGGTAGGAAGTATATTTGTTTTGTTGGTCATGACGTGGTAGGAAGTATCTTTATTTTGTTGGTCGCGACGTGGTAGGAAGTATATTTGTTTTGTTAGTCATGACGTGGTAGGAAGTATATTTGTTTTGTTGGTCATGACGTGGTAGGAAGTATATTTGTTTTGTTGGTCATGACGTGGTCGGAAGTATATTTGTTTTGTTGGTCGTGACGTGGTAGGAAGTATATTTGTTTTGTTGGTCGTGACTTGGTAGGAAGTATATTTGTTTTGTTGGTCATGACGTGGTAGGAAGTATCTTTATTTTGTTGGTCGCGACGTGGTAGGAAGTATATTTGTTTTGTTAGTCATGACGTGGTAGGAAGTATATTTGTTTTGTTGGTCATGACGTGGTAGGAAGTATCTTTATTTTGTTGGTCGCGACGTGGTAGGAAGTATATTTGTTTTGTTAGTCATGACGTGGTAGGAAGTATATTTGTTTTGTTGGTCATGACGTGGTAGGAAGTATATTTGTTTTGTTGGTCATGACGTGGTAGGAAGTATCTTTGTTTTGTTGGTCGTGACGTGGTAGGAAGTATATTTGTTTTGTTGGTCGTGACTTGGTAGGAAGTATATTTGTTTTGTTTGTCCTGACGTGGTCGGAAGTATATTTGTTTTGTTGGTCGTGACTTGGTAGGAAGTATATTTGTTTTGTTGGGCATGACGTGGTAGGAAGTATATTTGTTTTGTTGGTCGTGACGTGGTAGGAAGTATATTTGTTTTGTTGGTCGTGACGTGGTAGGAAGTATATTTACTTGGTAGGAAGTATATTTGTTTTGTTAGTCATGACGTGGTAGGAAGTATATTTGTTTTGTTGGTCATGACGTGGTAGGAAGTATATTTGTTTTGTTGGTCGTGACGTGGTAGGAAGTATCTTTGTTTTGTTGGTCATGACGTGGTAGGAAGTATCTTTGGTTGGTCGTGACGTGGCAGGAAGTATATTTGTTTTGTTGGTCGTGACTTGGTAGGAAGTATATTTGTTTTGTTTGTCGTGACGTGGTCGGAAGTATATTTGTTTTGTTGGGCATGACGTGGTAGGAAGTATCTTTGTTTTGTTGGTCGTGACGTGGTAGGAAGTATATTTACGTGGTATGAAGTATATTTGTTTTGTTGGTCATGACGTGGTTGGAAGTATATTTGTTTTGTTGGTCGTGACGTGGTAGGAAGTATCTTTGTTTTGTTGGTCATGACGTGGTAGGAAGTATATTTGTTTTGTTGGTCGTGACGTGGTAGGAAGTATATTTGTTTTGTTGGTCATGACGTGGTAGGAAGTATATTTGTTTTGTTGGTCATGACGTGGTAGGAAGTATATTTGTTTTGTTGGTCGTGACGTGGTAGGAAGTATATTTGTTTTGTTCGTCTGACTTGGTAGGAAGTATATTTGTTTTGTTTGTCCTGACGTGGTCGGAAGTATATTTGTTTTTTTCGTCGTGACTTGGTAGGAAGTATATTTGTTTTGTTGGGCATGACGTGGTAGGAAGTATATTTGTTTTGTTGGTCGTGACGTGGTAGGAAGTATATTTGTTTTGTTGGTCGTGACGTGGTAGGAAGTATCTTTGTTTTGTTGGTCGTGACGTGGTAGGAAGTATCTTTGTTTTGTTGGTCGTGACGTGGTAGGAAGTATATTTGTTTTGTTCGTCGTGACTTGGTAGGAAGTATATTTGTTTTGTTTGTCCTGACGTGGTCGGAAGTATATTTGTTTTGTTGGTCGTGACTTGGTAGGAAGCATATTTGTTTTGTTGGGCATGACGTGGTAGGAAGTATATTTGTTTTGTTGGTCGTGACGTGGTAGGAAGTATATTTGTTTTGTTGGTCGTGACGTGGTAGGAAGTATATTTACTTGGTAGGAAGTATATTTGTTTTGTTAGTCATGACGTGGTAGGAAGTATATTTGTTTTGTTGGTCATGACGTGGTAGGAAGTATATTTGTTTTGTTGGTCGTGACGTGGTAGGAAGTATCTTTGTTTTGTTGGTCATGACGTGGTAGGAAGTATCTTTGGTTGGTCGTGACGTGGTAGGAAGTATATTTGTTTTGTTGGTCGTGACTTGGTAGTAAGTATATTTGTTTTGTTTGTCGTGACGTGGTCGGAAGTATATTTGTTTTGTTGGGCATGACGTGGTAGGAAGTATCTTTGTTTTGTTGGTCGTGACGTGGTAGGAAGTATATTTACGTGGTATGAAGTATATTTGTTTTGTTGGTCATGACGTGGTCGGAAGTATATTTGTTTTGTTGGTCGTGACGTGGTAGGAAGTATCTTTGTTTTTTTGGTCATGACGTGGTAGGAAGTATCTTTGTTTTGTTGGTCGTGACGTGGTAGGAAGTATATTTGTTTTGTTGGTCATGACGTGGTAGGAAGTATATTTGTTTTGTTGGTCGTGACGTGGTAGGAAGTGTATTTGTTTTGTTGGTCGTGACGTGGTAGGAAGTATATTTGTTTTGTTGGTCGTGACGTGGTAGGAAGTATATTTGTTTTGTTCGTCGTGACTTGGTAGGAAGTATATTTGTTTTGTTTGTCCTGACGTGGTCGGAAGTATATTTGTTTTTTTCGTCGTGACTTGGTAGGAAGTATATTTGTTTTGTTGGGCATGACGTGGTAGGAAGTATATTTGTTTTGTTGGTCGTGACGTGGTAGGAAGTATATTTGTTTTGTTAGTCGTGACGTGGTAGGAAGTATATTTACTTGGTAGGAAGTATATTTGTTTTGTTAGTCATGACGTGGTAGGAAGTATATTTGTTTTGTTGGTCATGACGTGGTAGGAAGTATATTTGTTTTGTTGGTCGTGACGTGGTAGGAAGTATCTTTGTTTTGTTGGTCATGACGTGGTAGGAAGTATCTTTGGTTGGTCAGGACGTGGTAGGAAGTATATTTGTTTTGTTGGTCGTGACGTGGTAGGAAGTATCTTTGTTTTGTTGGTCGTGACGTGGTAGGAAAAATATTTGTTTTGTTCGTCGTGACTTGGTAGGAAGTATATTTGTTTTGTTTGTCCTGACGTGGTCGGAAGTATATTTGTTTTTTTCGTCGTGACTTGGTAGGAAGTATATTTGTTTTGTTGGGCATGACATGGTAGGAAGTATATTTGTTTTGTTGGTCGTGACGTGGTAGGAAGTATATTTGTTTTGTTGGTCGTGACGTGGTAGGAAGTATATTTACTTGGTAGGAAGTATATTTGTTTTGTTGGTCATGACGTGGTAGGAAGTATCTTTATTTTGTTGGTCGCGACGTGGTAGGAAGTATATTTGTTTTGTTAGTCATGACGTGGTAGGAAGTATATTTGTTTTGTTGGTCATGACGTGGTAGGAAGTATATTTGTTTTGTTGGTCATGACGTGGTCGGAAGTATATTTGTTTTGTTGGTCGTGACGTGGTAGGAAGTATATTTGTTTTGTTGGTCGTGACTTGGTAGGAAGTATATTTGTTTTGTTGGTCATGACGTGGTAGGAAGTATCTTTATTTTGTTGGTCGCGACGTGGTAGGAAGTATATTTGTTTTGTTAGTCATGACGTGGTAGGAAGTATATTTGTTTTGTTGGTCATGACGTGGTAGGAAGTATCTTTATTTTGTTGGTCGCGACGTGGTAGGAAGTATATTTGTTTTGTTAGTCATGACGTGGTAGGAAGTATATTTGTTTTGTTGGTCATGACGTGGTAGGAAGTATATTTGTTTTGTTGGTCATGACGTGGTAGGAAGTATATTTGTTTTGTTGGTCGTGACGTGGTAGGAAGTGTCTTTGTTTTGTTGGTCGTGACATAGTTGAAAGTATATTTGTTTGGTTGGTCGTGACGTAATGGGAAGTATCTTTTTTGTTTATTTCGAAAGAAAGGAGCGTACATAACGTTTTCAGTTAAGTCATAATCAGAGAGATCGCAGAAGAAGGACCAACTAGTCAGAATATAGGTTATAGTCAATAGTCGTTGAAGTTGATGTTACTATAAATGTTATGTGAAGTTCTGTTGTGAAACCAGAGGCTTATGTACTTACATAACAGAAAATTAGTTATAGATATAGTTCCCAGTGTACTAGGATTGCATATCTCACTCTCATTCAACTAACAGTACGCAAAACAGACGACATGTTTTTGAGTTTGTAACAGTCTTCGTGGCAATTTTATCTGACATATACGACACTGTTTGTAAATTATTGTAATTCTTGAGTTGTCATAAGACAATTGGTAAGTGTCATCGCCAATATTTGATCAGTGTTCGCACATGACTTCCAATATTTAGTGAAATATGTATCGTGTCTCGCACACAGCTATGAGTTAAGTGAAATATGTATCGTGTCTTGCACACAGCTATGAGTTAAGTGAAATATGTATCGTGTCTCGCACACAGCTATGAGTTAAGTGAAATATGTATCGTGTCTCGCACACAGCTATGAGTTAAGTGAAATATGTATCGTGTCTCGCACACAGCTATGAGTTAGGTGAAATATGTATCGTGTCTCGCACACAGCTATGAGTTAAGTGAAATATGTATCGTGTCTCGCACACAGCTATGAGATAAGTGAAATAGGTATCGTGTCTCGCACACAGCTATGAGTTAAGTGAAATATGTATCGTGTCATTAAAACGCACATCGGAATTTGGTAGCCAACCAAGCCAAAGTGGAAGGTGATCAGAAAGCATTTTTTAAATTGGTGGGAAACTGTTTCAAGTTACATGTGAACAATTTCATATTACTTCACTGCTCAAACACAATTTGGTATTTGCGTTTGCTATGTGTGTTCAAATTATTCACGTTTTTGAAAAAAAAATCTTCAAAAATTACAAGAGTCCAAGAAACCATATTATGTAGCTTACACATTCAACATCTGTTGATGTAATATTATTAGCTTTGTTTATCCAGCTCAAAGATTTATAATTTTACTTTACCTTTAGAAGCCAGCTAACACTCGTGTAGGACAAGGGCAATTATGATTGACTACAGATGAGCACACTATTTGTACACATTTTCCCAAAATAGCATCCAGAAATAGATTACAATAATTAATGACTAGAATTTCTTTAAAAGCTTGGTCAAAGCAGGCCGTTGATGTCCTTTCCCTCCTCCCTCTGGTGAAAGTAAGTACAATGGGTGGGAGGCTAATAAACAATAAGTAGCCACTGTTTGTAGCTTTTGGTGGAATTCACTCACAAGTTTAATTGGTATGAAGGCAGCACTGAACTATTTCTAGATGCTCTTTTGATGGCCGTATTATTATTTGATTTATTTATTTCTTCTTTACTAATTATGTTTTTATTTATTACTTTGTGTAGCCCTTCATATAATGGAGTTTATTTTTGTACTGACTTTGTAGATTATCGTTAAAAAAAAATAAAGTATGTTGTAGGATTTGCTCATTACACTAGAATACGTTTGTAAACAATCTTTTTATTATTTCGTTTCTTTCTTTCTTTTTAAAATTTATTTGTTTTTATTCCCTTTGTGCTATTTCACGTAATGGACAGTAATGGTATACAACTTCGTCTAATGGAAGTAAAAACAGTTAACATAATAAGGAATGTGGAGGAATTATCGAATACCACCATGCAGCCCCGTAGCCAAGGGGGGGGGCACTGGGGGGCCGTGGATGGCCCCCCCTCACCGCTTAAAAAAGAAGAAAAAGAGGAAAAAATAAAAAAAAAGTAAAGGTGCCCCCCTTGCTGGGTATTGGTGCCCCCCTGCTGACTTTGACCTGGCTACGGGCCTGCCACCATGATTTCCCGGTTACCCGCTAGTATTACACCATGATTTCCCGGTAACCAGCGGTTATTACACAATGATTTCCCGGTTACCAGCTAGTATTACAGATAGTAGCTTCATAAATTTCAGAACTAGTTCTTCCTGGCAAAATACGCGAATTAGTAATTATTTCAACAATTCCTTAAATTTAACAGCTTAACAAATGAGATTACATCAATTAATAGTGTCCACTAGTTGAATTCGTTGATTGATTTTAAAAAATCGTATCGTCTGTAATTCTGCGGCTGTCATTGGAATAACTTAAAGTTTCTAGACAGACAGCTTTTACAGAAAACTCTTGTACATAATAGAAACATTCATTTCTAAATGATTTGTGTAATATTTTAGATTCTTTTTCCCTTTAATCTAAAAAAAAATCTAATTTAAAGAAAATGCTGTTCAACTTTACCATTTTAATATAAACAAGCAATTAAGCCTGTTCCATTCTGGACACAGGACGTGTTAGAGCATTTTCGTATTAAGTATCAGTACGTATGCTATCTTTCAGTAAATATTTTTGTAAATTTTGTAAATGTTTATAAATTCAATTGTGTAATGCATAAATCTGAAAGTTTTAGCTTTCTTGTTCTTCTTCGATCTCTATTTTCTTCTTGGTCATGAACAACTTCTGCTTCCTCTTCTTCTTGCAAAAGATCTACTGCACCGTTTCCTTTGACAGTCCAGTTGGCAACAAAATCAGCTAAGCATATTTCATATAACTGATTAGGTCGCTCTGCATACCTCTCAACTGGTCCCTTTGTCAGGATGTCTGTACAAAGTTAAAGTAACATATTTACACACACACACATTCATGCGTGTATACACACATACATACATTATACCTACCTACACACCTAACTACGCACATTTATACATGCATACTTAAATATATATGTAGACTCAATCTCATATACATATATACACATACTACATACATACCGACCCACCCACCTACCTACTGTCTACCAATCTATACAATATCTGTCTACTAGCCTTACATAACAATCTCTTATATTTTGGCCTTGAGAGGACAAATCGCGAAATGGACTTTTGATGTACACTTGGCAGGCCAAGACCTACACAATGATATATACATCATGGGTCTAGGACTTATGGTTGCTGAGATCTAGGGTGCCTTTATTAATATAGCTTATATAGTAAAAAACGGTACTAAGGCCCCTTTTACGGCCCTGAGAGGTCAGATCGCAAAATGGAAAAAAGCTATTTCTTGGCAGGCCAAGACCTACAAAATGATATATACATCATGGGTCTAGGACTTATGGTTATTGAGATCTAGGGTGATGACAGACAGACAGACAGACAGACAGACAAAACGGGGACAATAGAGCATTTTTTTTCGAAAATGCTCTAAAAATGCCACCTGTCTTACAATACAAATAACGTCACCTGTCTCACATTTTAATAATGCCACCTGCCTTACAATACAGACTCATGCATATGTTACAATAAGTAACAATTTGGATATTCACATTAATTTATTTAATCTTAAGTGTTTATCCCAAACAACTATGAGAACCGACTCTTTGAGCTTCGCTTGTATCTAATTCTGAAGTAAGTTAGTGGAGTGGTTTATGCAAACAGAAACAGTTACTTTGAATATTTATTTTTTATAGGTTTTTGTTAAACTAGTCAATTTTAGTTTAAACTGACAAGAAAATTACTAGTCACGTTTGTAAAGATGTTTCACCAAACAAACGAAACAATAGTTGCTAAAGGTAAATTGGACAAACAAACTACTGGGTTAACTATACGGCAAACATTCAGTACTATAGAAAAAGTGAAGAAACATTAATTTGTTGTTGGTAGTGTTTGATCAAATGTGTAAACTTGTAACTCCAGTTTCAACTGAGTGTTGAATGATTTACAGAGAGTATTGTGGAGAAATCACCGAACTGTGAAAAGGGGGAAGAAAATTCTTATAAATTGACAAAATGTCAACAGACAAGGGATGAAAGTTAAAACAAAGGTCATGTTGAAATAAAAATAAAATTCGAATTTTTTTGTGTGTAATTTTGGATATTCTTGTAACATACATCTAAGTATGCTTGATATTGTTGTATCTTACACATGAGTATGCTTGATATTGTTGTATCTTACACATGAGTATGCTTGATATTCTTGTATCTTACACGTGAGTATGCTTGATAATGTTGTATCTTAAACATGAGTATGCTTGATATTGTTGTATCTTACACATGAGTATGCTTGATATTGTTGTATCTTACACATGAGTATGCTTGGTATTGTTGTATCTTACACATGAGTATGCTTGATATTCTTGTAACATACATCTGAGTATGCTTGGTATTGTTGTATCTTACACATGAGTATGCTTGATATTCTTGTAACATACATCTGAGTATGCTTGACATTGTTGTATCTTACACATGAGTATGCTTAATATTCTTGTATCTTACACATGAGTATGCTTGATATTCTTGTATCTTACACATGAGTATGCTTGATAATGGTGTATCTTACACATGAGTATGCTTGATATTGTTGTAACCTACATCTGAATGTGTTTGATAATCATGTATCTTATATCTGTGTATGCTTGAAATTGTAACTTACATCTGAGTATGTTTAATATTGTTGTATCTTACACATGAGTATGCTTGATATTCTTGTATCTTAAACAGGAGTATGCTTGATAATCATGTATCTTACGTGTGAGTATGATTGATATTGTTGTATCTTACACATGAGTATGCTTGATATTCTTGTATCTTAAAACACGAGTATGCTTGATAATGGTGTATCTTACACATGAGTATGCTTGATATCGTTGTATCTTACACAAGAGTATGCTTGATATTGTTGTATCTTACACATGAGTATCCTTCATAATGTTGTATCTTACACATGAGTATACTTGATATTGTTGTATCCTACACATGAGTATGCTTGATATTGTTGTATCTTACACATGAGTATGCTTGGTATTGTTGTATCTTACACATGAGTATGCTTGGTATTGTTGTAACCTACATCTGAATGTGTTTGATAATCATGTATCTTATATCTGTGTATGCTTGAAATTGTAACTTACATCTGAGTATTATTGATATTGTTGTATCTTACACATGAGTATGCTTGATATTCTTGTATCTTAAACATGAGTATGCTTGATAATCATGTATCTTATGTGTGAGTATGATTGATATTGTTGTATCTTACACATGAGTATGCTTGATATTCTTGTATCTTAAACATGAGGATGCTTGATAATCATGTGTCTTACGTGTGAGTATGATTGATATTGTTGTATCTTACATCTGAGTATGATTGATATTGTTGTATCTTACATCTGAGTATGCTTGATGTTGTTGTATCTTACATCTGAGTATGCTTGATATTGTTGTATCGTACAAAATGCTGGCTCTCATTGACCGGTTTGGTAGCAAGCATTGATATAAAATTGTTCATGACTGGGGGAGGGGTGCAGATAGCTTCTGTAAACAACTATGAAAAAATGAGAATAAAGTTCAGTTATAAGCCCCTGCAGTGACTCTCAGACTACCACACTTCATGCCAACTATCAATATCGTGTGCAACGTGGAGACAGGTCGTGTGTGATAATAGATTCATCCAGACAGAAATGTAATCTAAAACTTCGTAAGGAGTACCCATCCCTCTCACCATCCCAATGATTCCTTGTTTGATTCGATAACTTACAGGGAGGGGAAAAGAAGGTCTGATATGTGCTTAGTTCCAACATAATACCATCACTTCAATGAGGTGATACTACAGAAATTGCTTCACTATTGGTGATATTACACACAATGGTGATATTACAGACAATACTTTACTATGGTGATATTACAGACAATACTTCCCTATGGTGATATTACAGACAATACTTCACTATGGTGATATTACAGACAATACTTCACTATGGTGATATTACAGACAATACCTCACTATGGTGATATTACATATACAAATATATCTAAGAATATTGATTAAACAATGTCAACTGTAATTACCGGCTTATTTTTTAACTATCAGTTATATGTTAAGTGTTAAACTATTGGGGCATTATTTGATACATTCACATCAGTTACATGTTAAGTGTTAAACTATTGGGGCATTATTTGATACATTCACAGCAGTTAGATGTTATGTGTTGAACTATTGGGGCATTATTTGATACATTAACATAGTTATATGTTTTGTGTTAAACAATTGGGGCATTATTTAATACATTCACATAAAATGTCATGAACAAGTCTCACTAACATTTAGAAGCTTCGCTTCCTACCATTGGAATATTAGCGATTTTTCCACACACAAAAATGATTTATAAAATGACTAGTTGCAAGTACCCGGCTTTGCCCGGGTTTAAAATAAGGTTTTCTGTTTACCTTCTGTTTTCTCCCTACCCCCTCTCTCCCTTTACCTCCCTCCCTCTCCCTCCCTCTCTCCCATCTCCCTCTCTCCCCTCTCCCCCTCCTCTCTTAACGTCCATCCTCCCTCTCTCCCTCCCTCCCCCTCTCTTCCCCTTCCTCCCTCCCTCATTCCCTCTCTCTCCCTCACTGCCCCCCTCACTCTTTATCTCTCTCCCTCCCTCTCTCCCACCCTCTCTCTCTTTCCCTACCCCCTCTCTCCCTCCCTTCCTTTCTCTCTCCATCTCCCCCTACTCCCTCTCCCCCATCTCCCTCTCTCTCCCTCCTTTTCTCCCCCCTGTCCATCCCCTCCCTCCTCTCTCCCCCTCCCTCCCTCCCCTCCTACCCTCCTTTCCTCTCTCTCTCCTCCTGCCCCCCCTCTCTCTTTTTATCTCTCTCCCTCCCTCTCCCTCTCCCTCTCTCTCTTTCTCTCTCTCTCTCTCTGTATATATATATATATATATATATATATATATATATATATATATACTTATTATTATGGCTTCACACTTCTTCTAAAATCCTTCTTCATTCCTTTATCTTCCTCAAACTGTACAAATCAGGAAGCATGAAAAAACAACAACAATTCTTTGCATCACAAAGGCACAATACAGCACCAGCGCGCAAGTTCTATTCGAATCGGGAAATGACGTCACAGAGGAATTTTATTTATGGCGCCGTCGAGATTACTTTAATATAGTAAAATACTAAAATTAAAAAAAATTAATTACAATTAAACTACCCATCGATATGAAACGAAACCTGTCCTATAACCTTCCCCATGTAATTATGTGTATGTGTAACAAATTTCACGTTATTTGTTTGTCTGCATCTTGAGTTATAAGGGAACAGACAGACAGACAGCAAATGCCTCTTATAGGTATAGAGATTATGTATGTATCCGATCCCGTGATATGACAATGTGAAACCGCATGAATCTGATGTTGTTTACTTATTTTGTAATACGTCATTCATTGTTACAAGGTAAGTAGTGTAAAAAAAAACTTGTAAAGAAATGCAATAAGTAATGTAAATAGCTTGTTTTGACATAAAAGAGTAAACGGTTTATTAAAAATTAAGATAAACTAAAGTAAACAACTAGTATAGGCAAACAAAGGGTGATGTAAACAATGTTTATACAGACATCAAGGACACATTGTATGGAATATAAAGTAAGTAATGTACACAATGTTAATACAGACATCAAGGACACATTGTATGGAATATAAAGTAAGTAATGTAAACAATGTTAATACAGACATCAAGGACACATTGTATGGAATATAAAGTAAGTAATGTAAACAATGTTAATACAGACATCAAGGACACATTGTATGGAATATAAAGTAAGTAATGTAAACAATGTTAATACAGACATCAAGGACACATTGTATGGAATATAAAGTAAGTAATGTAAACAATGTTAATACAGACATCAAGGACACATTGTATGGAATAGAAAGTAAGTAATGTAAACAATGTTAATACAGACATCAAGGACACATTGTATGGAATAGAAAGTAAGTAATGTAAACAATGTTAATACAGACATCAAGGACACATTGTATGGAATATAAAGTAAGTAATGTAAACAATGTTAATACAGACATCAAGGACACATTGTATGGAATATAAAGTAAGTAATGTAAACAATGTTAATACAGACATCAAGGACACATTGTATGGAATATAAAGTAAGTAATGTAAACAATGTTAATACAGACATCAAGGACACATTGTATGGAATATAAAGTAAGTAAGTGAACATTAAAAAAGGGGTTCAATGTTTCATTGGAGTTTTCATATCATGAATAATTACTTTATGTCGTATAATGAATATTTTATGTCGTATAATGAATACTTTATGTCGTATAATGCATACTTTATGTCGTATAATGAATATTTTATGTCGTATAATGATTACTTTATGTCGTATGATGATTACTTTATGTCGTATAATGATTACTTTATGTCGTATGATGATTACTTTATGTCGTATAATGAATACCTTATGTCGTATAATGAATATTTTATGTCGTATAATGATTACTTTATGTCGTATGATGATTACTTTATGTCGTATAATGAATACTTTATGTCGCATGATGATTACTTTATGTCTTATAATGAGTACTTTATGTCGTATAATGAATACTTTATGTCGCATGATGATTACTTTATGTCTTATAATGAGTACTTTATGTCGTATAATGAATTTTTTATGTCGTATAATGATTACTTTATGTCGTATGATGATTATTTTATGTCGTATAATGAATACTTTATGTCTTATGATGATTACTTTATGAGGTATGATGATAACAAGTCTTTTTTTCACTGCAATGATCACTCGATATTTGTCACCTTAAAACAAAAATTGTAAAATGTCATGTTGTAATCCTTTTTTATTTCACAATTTCAGTGGCTTAATAGTGCACTTTATATTCAAATCAATATTTATATGTTTATTTAGCTATAATATTGTCATATTTATGACTGCTGGAGTAAGCTCAAATTTACACACAAACACACACACAATATTTATAAAACCTTTTTTGACATTGCGTAACCGATCTCAGAAAGTAAAGAAATTGAAAAAAAATTCTCGTTTGATTTAGAAACAAATTACTTGGATCTAAAATATATATATCGCCACCTAACGCCATAAAACTTGTAAGAAAATGTGAGAAAATCAATGTGTTTCAACAATGTGTTTCAACAATATGTTTCAACAAGGTTTTTCATCTGTGTGTTACATCTATGTGTTTCATCTATGTGGTTAAACAAATTATTTAAACAATGTATTTAAACAATGTGTTAAAACAAAGTATTTAAACTATATGTTACAACAATGTGTTTCAAGAATGAAAAGAAAGTTTACATTGGCTTTAAAAGTTGAATTTTTTTAATGTAATTGAGATCAGAACCTGAAACTATAAATAGACATCAGAACCTGAGACTATAAACAGACATCAGAACCTGAGACTATAAACAGACATCAGAACCTGAGACCATAAACAGACATCAGAACCTGAGACTATCAATAGACATCAGAACCTGAGACTATAAACAGACATCAGAACCTGAGACTATAAACAGACATCAGAACCTGAGACTATAAACAGTTATCAGAACCTGAGACTATAAACAGACATCAGAACCTGAGATTATCAATAGGCATCAGAACCTGAGACTATCAATAGGCATCAGAACCTGAGACTATAAATAGACATCAGAACCTGAGACTATAAACAGACATCAGAACTTGAGACTCTCAATAGACATCAGAACCTGAGACTATAAACAGACATCAGAACCTGAGACTATAAACAGACATAATAACCTGAGACTATAAATAGACATCAGAACCTGAGACTATAAAAAGACATCAGAACCTGAGACTATAAACATACATCAGAACCTGAGACTATAAACAGACATCAGAACAGGAGACTTTCAATAGACATCAGAACCTGAGACTATAAACAGACATCAGAACCTGAGACTATAAACAGACATAATAACCTGAGACTATAAACAGACATCAGAACCTGAGACTATAAGCAGACATTAGAACCTGAGACTATAAACAGACATCAGAACCTGAGACTATAAACAGTCATCAGAACCTGAGACTATAAACAGACATAATAACCTGAGACTATAAATAGACATCAGAAACTGAGACTATAAATAGACATCAGAACCTGAGACTATAAACAGACATAATAACCTGAGACTATAAATAGACATCAGTACCTGAGACTATAAACAGACATCAGAACCTGAGACTATAAACATACATCAGAACCTGAGACTATCAATAGACATCAGAACCTGAGACTATAAACAGTCATCAGAACCTGAGACTATAAATAGACATAATAACCTGAGACTATAAATAGACATAAGAACCTGAGACTATAAATAGACATCAGAACCTGAGACTATAAACAGACATAATAACCTGAGACTATAAACAGACATAATAACCTGAGACTATAAATAGACATCAGTACCTGAGACTATAAACAGACATCAGAGCCTGAGACTATAAACAGACATCAGAACCTGAGACTATCAATAGACATCAGAACCTGAGACTATAAACAGACATCAGAACCTGAGACTATCAATAGACATCAGAACCTGAGACTATAAACAGACATCAGAACCTGAGACTATAAACAGACATCAGAACCTGAGACTATAAACAGTCATCAGAACCTGAGACTATAAACAGACATCAGAACCTGAGATTATCAATAGGCATCAGAACCTGAGACTATCAATAGGCATCAGAACCTGAGACTATAAACAGACATCAGAACCTGAGACTATAAATAGACATCAGAACCTGAGACTATAAACATACATCAGAACCTGAGACTATCAATAGACATCAGAACCTGAGACTATAAACAGACATCAGAACCTGAGACTATAAACAGACATAATAACCTGAGACTATAAATAGACATCAGAACCTGAGACTATAAAAAGACATCAGAACCTGAGACTATAAACATACATCAGAACCTGAGACTATAAACAGACATCAGAACAGGAGACTTTCAATAGACATCAGAACCTGAGACTATAAACAGACATCAGAACCTGAGACTATAAACAGACATCAGAACCTGAGACTATAAACAGACATCAGAACCTGAGACTATAAACAGACATAATAACCTGAGACTATAAACAGACATCAGAACCTGAGACTATAAACAGTCATCAGAACCTGAGACTATAAACAGACATAATAACCTGAGACTATAAATAGACATCAGAAACTGAGACTATAAATAGACATCAGAACCTGAGACTATAAACAGACATAATAACCTGAGACTATAAATAGACATCAGTACCTGAGACTATAAACAGACATCAGAACCTGAGACTATAAACATACATCAGAACCTGAGACTATCAATAGACATCAGAACCTGAGACTATAAACAGTCATCAGAACCTGAGACTATAAATAGACATAATAACCTGAGACTATAAATAGACATAAGAACCTGAGACTATAAATAGACATCAGAACCTGAGACTATAAACAGACATAATAACCTGAGACTATAAACAGACATAATAACCTGAGACTATAAATAGACATCAGTACCTGAGACTATAAACAGACATCAGAACCTGAGACTATAAACAGACATCAGAACCTGAGACTATCAATAGACATTAGAACCTGAGACTATAAACAGACATCAGAACCTGAGACTATAAATAGACATCAGAACCTGAGACTATAAACAGACATCAGAACTTGAGACTCTCAATAGACATCAGAACCTGAGACTATAAAAAGACATCAGAACCTGAGACTATAAACATACATCAGAACCTGAGACTATAAACAGACATCAGAACAGGAGACTTTCAATAGACATCAGAACCTGAGACTATAAACAGACATCAGAACCTGAGACTATAAACAGACATCAGAACCTGAGACTATAAACAGACATCAGAACCTGAGACTATAAACAGACATCAGAACCTGAGACTATAAACAGACATCAGAACCTGAGACTATAAACAGACATCAGAACTTGAGACTATAAACAGACATCAGAACCTGAGACTATAAACAGACATCAGAACCTGAGACTATAAACATTCATCAGAACCTGAGACTATAAACAGACATCAGAACCTGAGACTATAAACAGACATCAGAACCTGAGACTATAAACAGACATTAGAACCTGAGACTATAAACAGACACCCTTGGTGCAAGTTTCACCCAATTCTTGTGTTTTTTGATCAATTCATTGGCTGGAGCATTAAAAACTACAGACAGTCTAAACACTTAATGATCGCAGATCGTGTATTAAGAAAAAAAATCTACGGTAATAATAAAACTAGACACATAATCGATATATTCTTGAAAAACTATAAATTGTGATCACAACAAATTTTCCTCTATCCATCCCCCTCCTCCTTTTCCCATTTATGTCCAGAAAAACAAAAGTATGAAGACAGTGGCTAAATAAATAGTGCACTTCCTTCAAATTACCTGATGTAAGTACATTCAAAAAATAGGGCAATATACAGATGATGTAATTTGTCTGGTAGTACAGGTCTAGTGTCTATCAGACAACTGTCTGGCAGTGTAGTAGATAAGTTCAGGTCTAGTGTCTAGTGTCTATTTATCAGAAAACTGTCTGGCAGTACAGTAGTTAGATTCAGGTCTAGTGTCTATTTATCAGACAACTGTCTGGCAGTACAGTAGTTAAGTTCAGGTCTAGTGTCTATTTATCAGACAACTGTCTGGCAGTACAGTAGTTAAGTTCAGGTCTAGTGTCTATTTATCAGACAACTGTCTGGCAGTACAGTAGTTAGGTTCAGGTCTAGTGTCTAGTGTCTATTTATCAGACATCTGTCTGGCAGTACAGAATTTAGGTTCAGGTCTAGTGTCTGTTTATCAGACAAATGTCTGGCAGTACAGTAGTTAGGTTCAGGTCTAGTGTCTAGTGTTTATTTATCAGACAACTGTCTGGCAGTACAGAATTTAGGTTCAGGTCTAGTGTCTGTTTATCAGACAACTGTCTGGCAGTACAGTAGTTAGGCTCAGGTCTAGTGTCTGTTTATCAGACATCTGTCTGGCAGTACAGAATTTAGGTTCAGGTCTAGTGTCTGTTTATCAGGCAAATGTCTGTGATAAGATTAATTTTAAAGCTTACAATAATTAAAAAAAAATCGTATATTGTTGTTTGGAAATATGAAAACTGATGTCATACTATCTGATTTTGAGTTATGAATGCTTTTAAGATGAATCAAAATAGATGTGTTCACTGATTGAAGATGAATAAAAAAAGATGTGTTCACTGATTGAAGATGAATCAAAAAAGATTGACGATGGATCGAAATAGATCTTTCTAGGACTATCCCGGTTAAGGTGCCAAAGGCAGACGCTCATAAGACACCTTAAAAAGTGTTGATTTAGACAGCAGGACGGTGGCCATGGAAGTCGGAATCCGCTAAGGAGTGTGTAACAACTCACCTGCCGAATCAACCAGCCCTGAAAATGGATGTCAAGAAATTGGCAAGTACGTCCTGGGGGCTCGAGCCCATGTCCTGAGGGTGCAGTAAGCAGTAAGATCTCAGATTGATTAAACTGGATTACACAGATTTTGTTCCTCTTGATTTTATTATTGTTTCTGACTGAAATTTTGATGCTGATTCCAAATATGTAATCAGTTTTGCTGTAGCATCAACGGTTATCAAGATATTTTAGATTTACTATATTTGTATTTTTTCTATTTTTGCAGCTTAGTTTAGCTTCAGACATAGGCCTAATATCCTAATTTCATAGTTTACTTGTAATCGTTGATATTTAAAGATTGAATTCAAATTACAATGGCTAGTAGACAGTGCAAAAACTCTCCTGATAGCTTTTGCTATGTATGCGGACATCAGTTCGAAACAAGGTTTACGACGTATTGAAAAAGGACGAAAATACTACATGGCTTATCGCCTCTACTTCGGAGTGCAATCGTTGATCAGGACAAATCCTGGGTGCCACATGCGATTTGCGGAAATTTTCGTGTCACTCTGGAGGCATGGCTCAGAGGAAGTCGAAAGGCCATGCCATTTGCCATACCTCGAATATGGAGAGAACCCCAAAATCACCACGACGATTGCTATTTCTGCTAGGTCGACATTAAGCTGTATCTAAGGGTGAAAGAAAGAACAGCACTTGACTACCCATCCATGCCTTCATCAATAGCTCCTGTTCTTCACAGTGAAGAGTATCCTGTGCCTTACCCACCAAAACAGGTAAATATTACACTTTTTCCTATTGTTCTTAATTAATTATAATTGATAAATCTATTACAAGTCTGTTTTTTTTAAACAGGGTTGTAATGATGACAGTGACAATGAGTCCTCCGATTCTGCCTCAGGCGATGAAGCGGATCCAAACTACGAAGAAGATGATCCTAGGCAGCATTTCCCAAATCAAAATGAACTAAATGACTTGATTCGAGACTTAGGGTTGGCAAAGTCTGGTGCAGAGCTTCTCACATGGAATGGAATCTCTTGGGCGAAGACTGTAAAATCACCATGCAGCGTAACCGTCATTTGGAATTTGCAAAATACTTTGCAGTTGAAGGAAGCCTTTGCTTTTGTTCTGATGTGAATGGTTTATTTCACGCTATAGGAATTGAACACGATACAAGCGGGTGGAGGTTGTTGATAGACAGCTCTACCAGAAGTCTAAAAGCAGTCCTGTTGCATAATGGGAGTAATTATCCCTCCATACCTGTAGCACACTCAACACAAATGAAGGAAGATTATGTTAATATTTGTAATCTGCTTTAACACATTGACTACAAAATGTATAGATGGGATATATGTGGGGATTTTAAAATGTTTGTGTTTTCGCTAGGCTTGCAGGGTGGATTTACTAAATATTCCTGTTTTTTATGCCTGTGGGACAGCAGGGCTGCAACATAACATTATAATAGAGCTGAATGGCCTGCTCGCGAATCTCTGGAACCGGGTTCACATAATGTAGTCAGAGAGGCCTTAGTTGATAGAAGTAAAGTGCTACTTCCTCCTCTCCATATTAAGTTGGGCCTTATTAAGCAGTTTGTGACTGCATTGGATCCTGGAGGAGAGACTTATCAACGAATTCGCATCATGTTTCCCAAACTTACTGAGGCAGAAATATCAGGAGGAATTTTTGTTTGTCCACAAGTTCGAAAAATGTAAGCCTCAGAAACATTGGCAAAAAACATGAGTGGGCTAGAAATGCAAGCATGAAAGTCTTTTAGAGCTGTAGTTAATGGTTTCTTGGGAAATAATAAAGAACCAAATTACAAAGAACTTGTGTCTAACATGATAAAAGCCTATCAGCTAATGGGATGCCGTATGTCCCTCAAAATGCATTATCTTCATTCACACATAGACTTTTTTCCCGGGAATTTGGGAAGCACAAGCGAAGAGCACGGTGAACGCTTTCACCAAGACATTATGAGAATGGAGCAGAGGTACCGAGGGCACTGGACAGTGATATGATGGGTGAATATATCTTGTCAATTGTCCGACGTGATGGTACTGGACACAAGCGTAAATGTCGTACTTCGCAGCATTTTTAGAAATCCAAGTTTAAACTGACTTAGCTTTTATCTATGACATTTGTAATGTATCATGATCATGATATGCACATATATCATTACTAACAAATTATGGCAATGGAACATTGCTTTGTGTTAAAATGTTTCGAATAAAAGAATTTTGCAGCTAGCTATATTACTATATTGCCATTATAAAAGATTAAATCATGAGATTGTTGATATCTTGGGAATGGTCGATGATAGAGAAAAACTGATTACAGATTTGAAATCAGCATCAAAAAATCTATTAGAAACTTTAACAAAATTCAGAGGAGAAAAAATTTTTTAGAGCATTTTCGAAAAAAAAAATGCTGTATTGTCCCCGTTTTGTCTGTCTGTCTGTCCGTCATCACCCTAGATCTCAACAACCATAAGTCCTAGACCCATGATGTATATATCATTTTGTAGGACTTGGCCTGCCAAGAAATGACTTTTGTCCGTTTCGCGATCTGACCTCTAAGGGCCGTAAAAAAGGGCTTATAAAGTACCGTTTTTTAACTATATAAGCTATATTAACAAAGGAGCGCCCTAGATCTCAGCAACCATAAGTCCTAGACCCACGATGTATATATCATTTTGTAGGTCTTGACCTGCCAAGTGTACATCAAAAGTCTATTTTGCGATCTGACATCTCAGGGCCGAATATTAGACTTTCCTAGGTACCGTTTTTGCTTATATTTTAAATATAAATAATAAAAGCTAATCAAAAGGGCGTAATCATTTTTATTTTTGTAACAGTTATTCAACATGATTACTTCCCTCTCTATTTATCAAAACCCGGAAAAAAATACGGATTTCGTCCGGCGTAACCGGCGAAAATGCTCTAAAATGTCCTTTGTCCGAAACGGAAAAGACTTAAATTGCTTGTTTTAAATTTGTAACCAAGTGTTATAGCCAGTTAGTGCAGGTCTATGGGTCTCGATCGTCACTAGAGGCCCTCGACGTTGTACGAAACCAGGCTCTCCGGCTGATCACAGGCACATTTCGATCGGCACCAACAGCAGCGGTGGAAATAATGGCAAACGTACCGCCACTAAGCATTCGTAGAGAGCAGGCCGTGATAACCGCGATAGCCATGCTAAGCGGCAAGAGGAGACCTCTGTCCTAAGTGAGATGGTTGATGGCTGGGTGGAAAGAAAGCGGCTCTCGATGAAGTATTTCATGCATAATGCTATAAGACTGTCCACGGAGATCGAGCTGCCAACTGACCGCCTAATGCTAAAGACTGTTTCCAGTGCTCCTTCTGGCGAAGTTTTCTACACGCCGGAGGTTCTTACGACCCTGGTGGAAACCAATGCTGGGAAAGCAAAGGATCGCCGAACACTGAACAATGCGGCTATGGACACGATTGGATCCTATCCGAGGGACGCTATACTGGCCTATACTGATGCTTCTTTAACCAGTATAGACGGTCGGACAAGCTCCTTGTTTGGGGTCCATATCAGTTTCCCACAAACCTGCTTTGTGAAAGACCATACAGGGCCATGTGGGTCGATCTGTGCTTACGAGGTAGAGATGACAGCCATTACTGAGGCAGTGGACCACATTGGAGGCTCATCCGGGAAGGTACTTTGCCTGCTACGAGCATTGTTATCCTGACCGATGCGCTTTTCTCCAAGCTGTAATGGGGACGGCAGAATGGCCAGAGCTTCTGGAAGCCATGCTGATGGCGATACAGGATCTTTGGTCCAAACATCATGTGGCAGTGACACTTCAGTGGGTCCCCGGGCATGTGGGCGTGCCCAGAAATAAAAGGGCAGACTGCATTGCCAAGGCAACCCAGCAGTCGACAGATTCCCAAGCGCTGCAAGAAAGAGCTCATTTGAGGTAGCGTGTTCCAAGATCTGTCTCTTTGGACACTCGAAGTGGTTCTCGAGCTGGGACAATGGGTTGAACGTAAAACATGTCCGAAAATCTTTGGAGCGGCCGTCCAAAGCCAACATCCTTTGCAGGCACTGCAAGGAGGTGGAGGAAACCGTAGAGCATGTGCTTTTCGAGTGCCTCGGACTGGCGGACCACAGGTTGTACCAGTCCGGAAGCTTGCTGGCCAATGGGCTTTATGGTAGTCTCCAAATGTTGAGAGACAAATCTAGTCTGATCTCACGGGCTCTGAGATACTGAGTCTCAGCCCGCAGTAACACTGAGAGAGTTCAGAGAGAGCGTCGGAAGGTCTGAATTTATATTGTGTTGTCCTAAGGCCCTTAAAACCTAGCACCTCCGCGCGGTCCAGGTTGAAACGGTAACCGCCTGCTCTGGGACTAACGGCTAAGCTGGGAGTCCGATAGTAAAGAAAACTGCGAAAGCACTCCGTAGCAAGACGATGTCCGATGGTAGTGAGCCCTGCTCGGCCCAAGTCATAGGTTGGTGGCACAAGAGCCGCCGCTCAAACCGCCCCCCTGGGGGCACCGTATAGTAGTGATAAACGCATGCTACATATACTTGTCGCCCTTGTCCTGGGCAGAGGAGAAGGGGCCCAGGATCAGTGAAAGGTTACTCTTTCCCAGTTCGTAAGCTAAATGGTTTCAGTGCAGACAAGGCACATAAAGGATCCAATAACAACAAGGGGTCAAAGGTCACAACGAATATTCTTCCTGCGCTAGGTTAACTGCTCTTCTGACCTAGCAAAGAACAAAGGCTCGGGCCCGAGTGGGCCGAGCCCTCAAACCCCTAATCGAAAACGCTCTGTAGGTAAGGGGGAGAGCACAAAACCCTCACAAAAGACTCGAACAGACGATGTTAAAGTGAAAGACACGGAAGGCGAGCCCTCCAAAAGACTTAGGTAAGAGGAGCAGTTGGGCCAGCAAAACACAATCCAAAGGCAGAGCCGCCCAGAACGCCCCCCCCCGTTGGGGCACCATAAAAATCGTGAAAGTCACAATAAATATAATTAACCCGGGTATGAGTAGACCCAAACAGGCTCCGTGTGTCGGTATCCGGGATGCAGCGCCGGTCCCGAAAAATGGATTACTGCGATCCGCACGAAAGCATGGAAGCAGGGGTTCGAAAAAAGCGGACGTTCCTTCCGGGAATATCGGACATGCGAAAATAACGGACTTTTTCGAAAGGGCGCGAAAGACAAATGCTGAATGCTCTGTCAGCAAGAGTCAATCACCCACCTCCCCCCGACCTAGCTGATTGCTCTGTCGGCGAAAGTTTGGAGAGAACCGCGAAGGTTGAGCGGACTCAGCCATTGGGTACATCTGACTGCTCTGTCAGCAAGGACCCAATCCCTACGCCCCCCGGACCTGACCGGGAAGCAAAAGTTGCTGCAAGCCAAGGACAGCCCCTGAACTAGCAAAAGTTCAGAGAAGCTTAGATCGGGAAAACGTGCGAGCATGACTCAATTCAAGGCTGTTCACCTGAATGTACGGGGTCTCATCCCCAAGAGACTCGAAGTCACCAAACTGCTGCATGAGAATGATGTGGACGTTGCCATGCTACAAGAATGTCTCCTTGGGAAAAGAAACTGCACCATAACTGGGTACACCTCTTACCGCTGTAGATGTAAAAGTGCCAAGGGCTTGTAACCCTTTTTTCGAAACTTATTATCAGTTATGCCAGGAGTTTCGCCAACAGGCTACGGGTAGACGGACGTCCTAGCTTAGGAAATTCACAAATATACGTGCGTGAATGTGTAAAACCCTCCCAAGTCAGAACTCGGCATGAGGATTGCTGAGGAAACTTTGACGGGCACTATTGTGGGTGGTGGCTTTAACGCTATGTCACCTGCCATGTCACCGATGCGGCTGGTCATAAAGTAGAGGAGATTGGTAACAGTACAAGTCTGATACGACCATGAGTCTCCACCAACGTTGCTTCACATAAGCAATGGTAGCGAGACCAGACCAGACCTGACACTGGTCTCGGCAGATATTGTAGATGCTACCTCGTTCCGAGTGCTTGACTGTGTTGGAAGTGATTATAAGCCCGTTCTCGTCTCGACCGTGTTCGCCCCGGTTGGTAAACGCCCTGGGCCGACTCAAAGGCACTGGGTGTATGCAAAAGCAAAGTGGGACGCCTTCAAGGCAGCTACGATTGCTGCCCTGGAGAGAGTAGACGTAAGCACGTATACCATAGACGCTTGTTACGAGAAGCCGACAAGTGCAATTCTGGAAGTTGCGCGAAGGACGATCCCGAGGACAAACGCAAAGCAAAATGTCAGACCGTTCTGGACTACAGCCATGGCCAGGCTAGTGAGACAGAGACAGGCGGCGCGCAGGAGGGTCAGGAAGAGGAAAACGGCGGAAGCCTGCCGGGAGTTCAACCGTGTGTCCGAGATGGTCAAAAGGGCTTCTGCCAAAGCCAAGCGACAGAAATGGCCAGAAACATGCGCTAAGCTGGATCTAAAGATGGCCGGAAAGCATGGAAATTATTGAGTGACCTAACAAACTCAGGAGCGGTTAGGAACACCGCCCGCAGGCTGCAAAAGGGCTCAGGGCTTGCTCTCAGCGATTACAAAAAAAGCCGAAGTGCTTGACAAGCACTTTGCAGGCGTGAGAAAGTCAAACAAAAAGAGTACGTTGTCTAAGGCCTTGAACATGTCCGTCGCATCGGCAAAAAAGGTGAAAATCGAGAAACGTTCGAGTCCCCATTCTCGACCAACGAATTGAATCATGCAATCAGATAGTGCAAACTAGGAAAAGCTCCTGAAAGTGATCAAATCAGTAATGAGATGATCAGTCACTTGAGCACCTGGGCTCGGAGCGAATTTCTTGAGTTCGTCAACCGGACATGGATAACCGAGGACCTCCCACAGAGGTGGAGGGAGGCTGTCATAGTGACAATACTGAAGAAGGGTAAGAGCGCAAGCGCTGCGGAAAGCTACAGGCCAATTCCTCTCACATCATGTGCTGGGAAGTAAGCTGAGAGGATGGTCAATGGAAGATTGAAGTGGTACTTAGAGGAGAAAACATTGATTAATCCTCGACAGGGTGTTTTTACAAGAGGCAGGAGAGCTATGGACCAAGTTACGGTATAATGCCAGAAAGTAGCTGACGGCTTTCAGAGGGGGGAGTTAACAGCGGTAGTTTTTCTGGACTTTAAACAGGTCTATGATAGTGTCTGGCGACAACGTTTGTTGCTTATGCTACAGCATGTAGGGTTGTACAAATCGTTGCGAAATTTCTTCAGTAATCGTACTATCATGACACGCGTTGGGAGCATTGTGTCGAGGAAATGAACACTTGAGCAAGGTTTGTCACAGGACTCTGCCCTGAGTTGTACGTTGTTACTAGCTTATATCAATGACCTACCGAACTGTCTAGGATGTGAAAGCCTACTATATGAAGATGACCTCACAGTGTAGAAGACTGGGAAGAGTGCTTCATAAAGCACTCCAGAAGGATATGGCTGCAGTTAGCTGCTACTCCAGGCTGTGGGACCTGGAGATAAATTGTTAAAAAATAGTCCATACTCTCTTTACAATGGGCACAAAAATCCTCAAGGATTCTTTCCGATTGGAAGTTGACGGTTTGACACTTGAAAGGGACGATAAACCAAAGTATCTGGGAGTCACACTTAACAGAAAACTAACCTTATGCGTGCACATCTCTGAGGTTTCAAGGAAGGTCTCTGAGATTCTGAACGTGGTAAAGAAGATGGCGAGCACGTCCTGGGGGGGGGGGAGGCAAGGGCAAATGTCTTGAGGTCGCTGTACATGGGTGCAGTCAGATCTCAGATCGATTACAGCATGGTAGCACAGGTGCTAAAGCCATTGCACGACCTCATATGTCGCTGCTGGGAACAAGGCTATATCTCCCAAGACATGAGGGATGCCAAAATTATCACGCTGTACAATAACAAAGGGGACCGGAGTGACTGTAATAACTACCGGGGCATCTCCCTCCTCAGCATCGTCGGCTAAGCTTTTGCCCGCGTCGCTCTAACCCGCCTGCAGGCCCTTGCCACCCGAGTCTACCCAGAATCACAGTGTGGCTTCAGGGCTGGCCGATCAACAGTGGACATGATCTTCGCACTACGCCAACTGCAAGAGAAGTGTCAAGAACAGCAGGTGCCACTCTACATCGCCTTCGTCGACCTCACAAAGGCATTTGATCTAGTAAGTCGAAGCGGACTTTTCAGCTTGCTGCAAAAGATTGGCTGCCCCCCCCCCCCACGTCAGCTTGCAGTGGTCATGACCTTCCACGACAACATGCATAGCACGTTTTGTTACAACGGCGCAATCTCCGAGGCCTTCCCAGTCAGCAGCGGAGTAAAACAGGGCTGCGTCCTTGCACCTACACTCTTCGACACTTTCTTTTTCATGCTCCTCCCATACGCCTTTAAGGATTGCAGCGAGTGTGTGTACATCCATAAAGCTCCGATGGCAAGCTCTATAACATAGACCGCCTCCATGCAAAGATCAAAGTCACAATGGTCCTGATTCGCGGGCTGCTCTTTGCTGATTACGCAGCCTTGACATCACACACCGAAGACGGGCTGCAGCAGCTTGTCACCCACCTCTCCCACGCGTGTGAGGAGTTTGGACTGACTATCAGCATGAAAAAGAAAAATGTCATGGCACAAAGTACAGATACCCCCCCCCCTCAAACATTGACATCGATTGGTACACCCTAGAGATCGTTGAGAACTTCACCTAACTTGGGTCCACCATCTCCAGCTCGCTATCCATAGACCCGGCGATCAACTGCAGAATCGCTAGGGCATCCACAGTCATGGCGAGACTAAATCAACGTGTGTGGAATAACCGCAGCCTCACTGAGAATACCAGACTGCGCGTCTACCAGGCCTGCATACTCAGCACCCTCCTCTATGGATGCAAGACGTGGACTACTTACGCGAGGCATGAAAGAAAACTCAACAACTTCCACACGAGGTGCCTGCGGCGTATACTGCAGATCAAGTGGCAGGACAAGATCCCCCAATACTGGGGTGCTGAAGAGGGCCAACATGAGCAGCTTGTTTGCAGTCCTTAGTGAGAGACGCCTCATATGGCTCGGCCATGCCAAGAGAATGGACGCAGGCCGCATCCCGAAGGATCTACTCTATGGCGAGCTAGTTACCAGGGCTGGGGAGTCGGTGTCGGTGGTGTCGGTAGTGTTAGCCGGTGTCGGTGTCGGTATATGTACTTTGCGCGGTGTCGGTGTCGGCATTTGTATTTTGTCCGGAGTTGGTGTCGTTGTCGGCATTTGTATATGTCCGGAGTCGATTCGGTGTCGGCGCAAAAACTCCCCCACCCAAAAAAAAAAAAACTAGAACTTTAATTAAATTATCCAGAACAACGTCAGATAGTTTTTAGCCAATCTTTAATTTAAAGTTTTCTTAATTTCTTCTTTTCTTTTTAAATAAATACTTGGTAAATCTGTTTATCAACCAGAGGTGGGCAAAATACTGACCACAGAGTATTTAAAATACCAAATACTAAAATACTTTCAATAGGGTTCAAAATACTAAAATACAAAATACGTATTTTAAAATACTTTTATTCAAATACAAATACTTGGTTTTATCGTCCATCACTGCATTCACTGAATATTTTATACACCAACATCAATGTAACTATAAGTATCACCATGTTCAATGTTTACTGTGTGACAGCAGCTACAATATACATAAAAAATCATCTGAAAATTATCTCCAAAAAAACTTTAATAACAAACATTGCTTCATGTTTTGCAATAAAAAGTTGTTCAATTTCACAATATAATTTTATGATTTGCTTTCAATAGTAATTGTTGCTGAAAATTTTCGTCGGTCATACATGCCCTCTTTTTATTCAATACCATCACTGCATACGAAAAAAGCCGTTCAACTGGTGCAGAGGATGGTATGCCAGTGTTGTATTTCAAAAACAATTTTTTGACAGTAGGGTACTTATGCAAAATTTCAAGCGAGGTAGACTTGTCATCAAAGTACTGGAGAATTTCCATGTCTGATATAATTTCAGTTGGTGGAGTATGTCCACTTTCAAAGGAAAAGAAATTATCATTATCCACTGGGGCTGAGGCAGGAACATTATTTTGATGAACAATGCTTGAGAGCGACTCTTGCGTCGCCTTGGCCAAAAAAAGATTTCTAACGCTTTGGACATTGTTGGCTGGCACCCATCTCAATTTGAAGAAGGGATGAGAAACAGCTGCAAAAATATACTCATTAACACTTGCATCAAGATCTACATAGCAACCAAATCGTTTGTGAATACATTGGAGCAGCCCCTTGCAAAGCGGAGCACAATAGTTTAATTGCCTGTTACACAGATCTTCTAATTTTCATGCACATCGTATAGTAATTCTGCTATACGGTCATATGTGTGACTGCCAGGAAACCTACGACAAGCTAAAGCTGCTGATTCTCTAGAAAGACTTGAGATATTTATCCAGTGAGCAGTAACACCGAAAAAACTTCGACGATTTGACGACCATATGTCGGCTGTAGTACATACAAAAGTTTGCTCTGACAGAACCTGCTTCAATTTCTCGATCATTTGCAACTCCATTTCATTTAAACGCCTGCCGAGGGTCCTACGAGACATTACCACAACCTCCGTATTCATCTTACACAGTCCAGCCACTAAAGCCTTGAACTCGGGTTCTTCAACGGTTGTTTGCGGACGCATGTCCATGACGATGTATTTCGTGATCAGTTGATCCGCAGCATCCTGAGAACTTCCACGAACAGTCTGTTCAATAGTCTGCTGCCGAGCGTGCTTTAAAGATACAGCAGATGGCGCTGCAACGGTTTTCCGTTTTCGTTCACGCACTGAACTTGAAGATGGTGCCACCTCATTGCGGTAGTTATTGTAATCCTCCAAGCAATCTTTATGAACAGTCTGTAAAAAAAAATTAAATTTCATTTAGAATTTTAAAAATGCATTTGATTCTTACACTGTTACACATCTTCTTCGCTGAGTTCGACGGTTCAAACCGCATCTCAATCAGATTACAAATAAGCGAGATATCTGGACTACATTTTCCAGGAAATTTGCATCGATATCCGTTGATAAATGACTGAGATATCAAGGTGATCACGAACGTGACGGACGGCCGGACGGCGTGCATGACAGCTGAGAACTGTCATGATTGTAAACCGAGCCTCCTGTCGGTGGCTCGGTTTACAATCAATAATATATTACATGTAAGTTATGTAACTTTGACACAGCAAATTTAAATCAGCGCCGCCGAGTAACTATGTTAGAGGGGGCGCTCTATAAATACGCTATTACATTACATTACAAATCAAATCAAATAAATTTACATGTTTTATTGCATAATATCATTCATAATTCTGATGACATTCTCTAAGTACACTACTACAGTACAGTACTTGTACTTACCCGCAAGTGCTTAAGAAAATTCGATGTCGCATTCAAACTGCCACTCAAAATTCTTTCGTTTGAACACAGACAGCATTTGGCCTTTACAGAGACATTTTCATTCTTCACAATTGCAAAAAACTTCCCATCCAATATGGCAGGAACTGCATGACTACCAGCAAGGCGGACATCTGTTTGATTTTCATTCTCTGAAACTGATTTCACTGGATTACTTTCGCTCATTTTCACGGCAACGAAAGATAAAATATGGCAATTTCTCTTCTAGCCGGAATCAGAAAGAA
The DNA here is from genome assembly GCA_021962125.1 of Bulinus truncatus. Classification (NCBI taxonomy): domain Eukaryota; kingdom Metazoa; phylum Mollusca; class Gastropoda; family Planorbidae; genus Bulinus; species Bulinus truncatus. Next base: position 1,695,977 of record JAGDYQ010000191.1, read on the forward strand.
CCGGAACCGGAAATTACTATTTTCATTTGATAAACATTTTTGTAGCACTACTTGTGCGCCGGTATCTAATGCTTGAAGCATCATCCGATGCAAGTAAGAAAGAACTAAAGCAGGCTGTATTATAAAAAAAGGCTATGATAATTATTATTGATAGGGTTGTAAAAGTATTTTGAAAAAAGTATTTTGAAAAAGTATTTTTGAATTACTAAAATACTCTTACACAAGTATTTAAATGCCAAAATACTAAATACTTTCACACAAGTATTTAAAATACCAAATAAAATACGTATTTTATTTTGAAAATACGTATTTAAAATACTTTTATTTGAAATACTGCCCACCTCTGTTATCAACAAACGTATTATTTCCTTTAAGCGAGATTCTCTACATAACAACAACTTGTCAACATTAACAGAATTGTGAGTGAAAGCAGATAGGAAGGCTACTGGCTATGTTCACTCTGTTATTCACTCAATCATTGTAAATCATGAGATATTCTTAGTTTGCATCTATCTCTCTATCAATATCCATGTTTGAGAAAGATTCAAGTCTTTTAGAACTTCAAAGAATGATCACACTCTCGACAGCTTAATTTCTCTCAGCCAAAATGAAACATTACCAATCTACGTCACAATAGGCCAGGAGTTTTAGCAACCTACCCAGAATAAATTCTTTACAATGGTTTAAATGCAGAATCTGACACATATATATATGAATATTAACTGGTATGAATGACACCCAATGAAACTCATTGAAATTTTTTCTACAGCATTGCAAAAATTGCACGAATTACACTTAACTTTCCACTATTCACGGTTCTGTGTCAATAACCTTAGTAAATCTGAAGTAGGCCTAATCCACGTCAAACTGTCAGCAAACGTACTTCAGATTATGTTATATAAGTATTTAAAATGAATGGTCAAATAAAGTGTAACTAATATGACTTGCTTCCAGTGGCGCAACCAGGAGGGGGGCAGGGGGGGGCAGGGGGGGGGGCTTCAGCGCCCCCCCCCTCCCCGGCAAAATCATTAAATACATAATTTAAGTTATAAAGTTACAAATAAGACTGTCAAACTGTCTTTTTCAACATGTGAGACCCCCCCCCCACCCCTGCATTTTTTGCTGGTTGCGCCACTGCCTGCTTCCATTAGTAGACCTACGTTTGTTTTAACAGTGTTGACGAAGCATTAGCTTCATAAAAGTAATACATACATTTTTATGTTTGTTGCATTATATAAAAACTACTTCATAAAATAAACCATAAATAAATAAATAATACAACACTCTGAACTGATGTGAGTAGCAGCCCCGTAGAGTGAAAATTCTACAGCAGGGGCCAGGCATTCTACAGCAGGGGCCAGGCATAAGCAGGAGGGGCCGGGTAATACATTTTACTAAGTAGAGCATATATACAGAAGGGGTTAGACAAAATGCATGGGGGCCGGCCCCCTGCCCCCCCCGCACACTACGGGCCTGGTGAGTAGTATGGTTTTCAGACTCCGGGTGGGGCAGGCATCAATCCGCTGGTGAAACTGGCAGTTGCTTTCACCCCGTGCCATAATCACAGTGTTCACATGCTGGTGTACACATCTTCCTCAAATGCCCAAGGTATGAAGAATTCCAAGCATTCATCATCAATTATTTCTTCATCTTTTACATCCAGCATCTCATTATCATGTAACTCATCATCGTCAATCATTTCCACAACATTGACCAGCTCCTTGGCATTCAAACATGACTCTCCATTACAATTTTTGAAGGCTGTTATGCATGACACACCATACTCAAAGCAGCGACACAAACGTGTCCCACATTGTTTCCTGGATCCGGAAGTACATTTGCAACAAACCACCTTCAGAACATCTGGTGGAGCCACATCTAAGTCAGTGGCAATATGGATGTACTTTTCCTCATGAAGCTTCCATTCAGTATTGCTTAACAACATAAGATATGTTCCACCTTCCAGCCACTGAACAGCACGGAGTAAGTAACCGCCGTCTATAACATGAATCGAACTGCTTGGTTTCAATGATGGTTCTACACCCTTGCAGATTTCTTTACCGAGCTGTGATTTATTAACTTTCCGCATGTAGTTATCTTTGAACAGAGAAGTAGGAAGTGTTGACAGCTCATAGCTGAAATATATCTCCATATCAGGTGATTTTTGCATTATGACCAGAAGCCTATTAAATAGAACTGTGGGAGCAACACCTGTCAAAGCTTTCTTGGAAGTTGATGAAGAAGCATTGTTTACTTGTGCTAATGTTCTTATTTGAGATTTTCTTTGAAGGACAACATCCTTGAAGTTCTTGCCGCTCATGTTCTGAACAATATCAGCGCCAACTTCTTCAGCATTGTCACAGTTTACATTATCAGATTCAGATGCTGCAATACCTGATGGTATGCTGTGGAGTCTTTTGTCAGAAGTATCAAATTGATTATGTGACTTCAAGAATTCGAGAACTTTTGTGAGATCGTCATTATCTCTATTGATCGTGGACTACCCCTCTTCCGGATGCTGAACTGCATCATGGCAGTAGTCAATATCAGCAAACTGCGCTAAAGATGTCCTTACAGCTGCAGTCCTATGAATTGTGGAAGTCCATGTGGTGCTTATACTCTCAGTCACTCCTCTTCCATGAGTTATTCCTCCCTTACCTTTAATGGCCCGCATCATTGCCTGCTCTATGGTAAGGTCAACTGACAGTCCGGCCCACTGTTTACTACTACGCCGTGCAACATGTGATCCTGACATAAGCTGCTTGTGTAGATCTGGATGTGAGTTAGGTAAGCCCATCATCATCTCCAGGTAGAGACGAGCACACTTGGCATAATTGTTGTGACCAGATGCTGCGAAGAGATTCACCATTCTCCTGATACTGACAAGATGTAGCTGATAGTTGCCCATTCGATCTGCCCGCAGCAGAAGCTTTAATGTGGCAATCTAATACTCATACAGAAGCCAAAGGTTTTTACTATATAAGCTATAGTAATAGTTATGTCATTTTCAGGGCCCATTCTACACCTTATACGTAGCTATACGAGATAAAGGGCCCTAGCGGCCCCAAGAGTAGCTATACTTTAACATAAATTTGGTTTAAATAATTTTGGTAATGTCTTTTAAGTGCTGGGCTTCAGTGTTTTTGAAGTTACCGTCTTATCTTTAAGTATATTTTAATAATCTTGTAGTTGGCAGCTGCCTTTTTGTGTTAACATGGCTGACAGTATTCTATATAGAATATAGAGGACCTTTTTTTTACAAATTTATTTAATGCATTTAAACACAATTTAGGTATTCAAAACAAGGGTGTCATTAATCCTCGTTATGTTAACTAACTAGTTATTACCAAACAATTTCACAAAACGCTTAAGACATTAATTCTAGGTACGTAATGTAATATTTATTCAACTCCTGGTCTACAATGGCACTACATTAAAGCCCAGTCCGTAGCTGGAGCTGTTGAGGCCCCCCTCCCCCCACCACCTATTACAATAAAACATTTACCTGCACAGTTCGGGAATTTTTTTATTTACTTTTGTTATTTATTAATTACACTTCAAATTAGGTCCATACAATGCATGCTGCAACATAATTATACCTTCTTTTTTTTATATACATCTATAAAATTAGGTATATTCATGGTGAGGTCGGAAAATAAAGATGCCGACAAACTTGCTCTGAAAGAGCAGCTTAGTAAGATACAAAGGCTATTTTTATTTTGTTTAAACAAAATAAAAGCTACCGGTACCATAGAGATGGTGTGTGTGTGTTAGTGCAGTGGTCCCTAATCTTTTACTCCCGGCAGACCTGTAGACATTTGATAATTTTACCGCGGCCCGAGAGGGATAGGTGTCGCACTATCCTGAGAGAAATACACTACAATAAATAAAAAGGAAATAATTTAATGTTTCTTGGGCGGCGCAGTGCCATTTGATCCACGGACCGGTACCGGGGATTGGGGACCACTGTGTTTGTGGGTGCTATAGTACCATTTTGGTACTGAAAAAAAAATATGATCAATCGTGAAATTGTATCAGTTTTACTTTAGTAGCATTCAAAAGTAAATCGATCGAAGTTAACATTTTCAGTCAATTTAAAATACAGCTTAAAGCAATTCACGCTTTAGACTTAGAATTAGCTAGCGATTCTCGCAAATAAAAATGGAATGTGTTGGGTGATAAAAAAGTTTTGCAAGTGCGTCCAAAAAGTTATTATGCTGACCCTGCCCAAATGTGTATATTTTTTTTTTATTTTTCACCAAGTACTGCATTCAATAAATCCTTATTGAAACATTTTTTTCCGATTTTGATTATAAGTATACATTGATTTTTATAAACAAATCAGTAACAAAAGTAAATATATATTAAACAAATATATTTCACCAAAGCTCAAAATATTTAACCAGAAAAAGTATAAATTGTTTATTAAATTATACATTAAATAAAAAAATATCGATAAAGTATAAATATACAATTTCAGCAAACGAGCAGAAAATGTGCTAAGCACTTGGGAAAGGAAAATATTTAGGAAATTATATGGGCCAGTAAAGGAAAATAACGATTGGAGAAGTAGAACCAATCCAGAGCTGTACAACCTGTACGAAGAACCAATTATCACAGCTGAAATCAAAATGAATAGATTGATCTAAAAATATATAGTTAAAATGTGACCTATTTCATTTACTTACATTCAACAGGCACCAGGGAAAAATCCTTGTGGCTGAATGTAAATACCGATTATCACCTATGTATTGTACTATTGACTATAGAGGAGAGATTTCATTAGCTGAATGTTATTTTTGAACAATGATTTAATTGGTCCAAGACCAACCATTTTCTCCTTCAGAAATGTACTGGCTGTACTTTATAGTCTGCGATCACTTGTCAAGTGTGTTGTTTTGTTCTGTTAGTGTTTCAGTCCATTCTCTCTATTATTATAAAGTCTGGTAAATAAGAGTCACGGAATAAACGACACAATACTTTGGCAGTTTATGTCAAAACTGATTCCCTGTTACATGTGATCAAACGTGTCGAGAATCGGAAGAAATATTTTTCTAGACTTAGTAGTTAGACTTGAAATCATCGCTCCAAACATTCACAAAAAAAAAACGATCCATACTTCCCATCAATACACCACAATATATTGTCAAACTTTAATTTATATGCCCTATTCAGTCCGTAACGTCATTGTATGTTTACTTGCCACGAAAAGTGCTGCCATTCTTAAAACTTGGGACTAGCATACAGATTGAGACAAACTGACCACCCTGACTTTAAGATGGCCAGATATTTCAACGTGTGAGGAAATCAGCTACAGAACTCATAAAAAACCTAAATCTTGAATTTAATTAAAAACATTTTTACAAACAAGATGGTTTGATAAAAGCTTCATACTTGCTGAATGAGTAGTTTTTCAGTCACAAACATCGGATATTTCCATTTAAAGATTTGTTATTTACTTTTACTTTAAATCAAACGTGATATATTTAAATATTATACTTCTCACTGAAGATCGAAAGTTTGAATACTGTTTCCTGTTTCACTATCAATGGTTGGCTGCCAGCGTGTCGATTAGAAAAAAAATGTTTTTGCTTTAATATCTTTATGTTCAATAGTTTGTGTGGTTTTAAAAAAAAAATGAGCCTTTAAGGATAAAATGTTACATAATTCCATTTAAATATTATTTTTATATACAACACATTTCATCTTTAATGTGTAAAATATAATGAGATTATATGATCTGTCCAAAACACAATCTGTAGGGGAAGCTATTCAAAAAACAATATAAACCAAATAATACGTCGGTTACTAACTAACTCAATGCTATATCTTCCGGGCTGCCTCCATGTTCATTGAACTATCGGAAAGAAGGGCACCATAAAAACCGTCGCAATAGTAGTTTACAGGATCTAAGAGATTTCATCACATCCTTACAGGGACTTCATACACTTAAGTCGAGAAAATTGGTAAATTGCTTAAAAAAGACTTATTTCTAAAATTAGACTAAAATGATACATTCCTGTGACTATTTAATGCATGAATACAGTAAGGCCAGAGGTTGATATTTCTTAAGATTGTTTTATTTTTGTCAAAAAGTTTGTTTAAAATTAATGTGATTTTTCTTTTGTGCAAACTGCACGAGATGAGTGTAAATATAAAGTATTTCCTTTCACCCACTTCTACTTTTTACTAACCCAATATTTTTTTACCTTCAGTCCAAGACACATTAGTTCACCGCTAATACCGTTGTGCTGGATATTTCAAACTACACATATCTTTGACACAAACTGACTTTGATGGTTTTTAAAGTGAAGCAGAATTTAACTTTTTTTTGTGTGTAGCCTTTGTTCAGGTCACTGTATGTTTACTTTCCACGAAAAGTGCTGCTATTATTAAAACCTGTAACTGGCAGACATATTTTTTTAATGAGTTTTGTAGCTGATTTCCTCACTCTTTGATCTATCTAGCCATCTTATAGGCAGAGTTGACTGTTTTTAAACCAGTTGTCTGTTCGTAAACCAGTTGTCTGTTTGTAAACCGGTTTTCTGTTTGTAAACTGGTTGTCTGTTTGTAAACCGGTTGTTGTGCAATATAATTTCAGGTTATATCGGCTTGTGCGAGTGTGTGTCTGACCAGAAGTTGAATTTATTAAGAACATATATAACGCTAAGCAAAAAATAACAATTTAATCGTCATGCAAACATTTTTATCTGAATTTAATTAAGGAAAATGCATTTATAGATAACCTAAAAAATAATTAACAAATTATATTATTTTGTTCTAATTTAAATTGTAGTTTCCTAAAATGATAAAAATGAATGGCACAGAAGAAATCACTTCCAGTATTTATCCCTGTTCTATTTTTAGACGCCTGGGTGACCTTAAAGAACAAAAGGAGTGGGCAATCATTTTCTGCGTCTGCGTAAACTAATACATATATATAATTCTCATCTTCGTGAAGACGCTGGAATATTTATAGATTGTGGAATTCCCGAATACGTCGACAACTTGCGACCGCGGGTGGAAGAAGGGAGGGTTATATGTGCTGGGAGACGGGAGGGCTGGATCACAGCAAGCGTGTTGTTTAAAAAGGGTCAAGATGGATCACTCAGGAAGTCTTCACCCGTCAGCTATAGATGTTTAAAATGTTTCAAAATTAATTTCGCTTTACAGAAAACCTACTTCGCATTGTCATTGTGTCCGTATCAATGATTGTGTCAGTATCAAAGATTGTGTCAGTATATTTCCCCCGTTCTTTGCGACGTATGATACGCTTCGGTACGACTAGTATAAATTAAATGTAAACATCAAAACTGTAACGTTCTTAATGTGGTGTATTGTCTTCAAGTAACGTGTTGAGGTATATTTGCTCTAAATCGCTGTCCTGACTGATGTGTGCTAGTATCTTATTGTCATATAACACACACTTCTCGTACATGTCCGCAATCGATACGTCCTGACATAATATACTAAATTCATGTTCCATGGTTTATTAATAATTTATTCACATCACAATAAAATATGAAACAATAAAATAGATCCAATGTAAAATAAATAGTCACTATATCAAGTAATCTCCTTAACTCAAATGAATGAAATTCTCTCTACAAAGAATACTTAACTCTCCAATGAACTGTACTGACTCTCTCTCTCAAATGAATACTGAAAATCTCCAATGAACTGCACTGACTTACTGTGTGACTGTGATTGACTCAACTCACCCTCTATACTGACAAAATTCCTCTTATATATCTCGCACGCATCCTAACTCGAACTTTCTACCTAAATCATGACTCGAAATAGCTAGACAATCATTCTTTCTATAAATACAATATCCGTAGTCCAGAAATGACCAGACTGTTGACCTCTCGCTGACCTCGCTGGCCTCGCTCCAAAAGCACACACACCTGTGTGCGTAGCACACGCAACTACACTATGACACCTCCCCCCTTTTCCTTAAAATATGGAATACATTTTTAACATAATTTATGCATAATTGTATGTACATTAATGGTGGTTCATTGAGATATAGCAAAAAATGAATGTGTGCTATAAAGCAAGACACCCTCCCAATTTTTTACATCTGCTAATAGTAATGGTTTGGTAAAGTTTTAGCTTTAAATTCTAACTATAAGGCGGTGCTCAAGAGCAATATAATATCCAAATTTTACGAAATTCTTGCAAAATGAAGCAATACGCATATGTTGAATGTTTTAAAATCACAACCAGCAATAGCTTTTAATGTCAACAGTTTTTACTCTTTTGCAAATTAACCTCTAAGCTGAATCATATGGTTATTGGCGTTTATCACAATTAAAAGGTCAAATTGTGCTGTTCCATCAAAAAAACTTGAAAATGTAACCTACTCAAATTCAAGTCACAAAAGTATGCATTATCAGTCAATGTTATTGTCATTCTGACATTAAGGCCTGAACAGCAGACTTTTTGGTGATTTGTGTTGGAACAGCCTTGCGATTTGCTTCGACAACTTGCAATAAGAGCTGTTTTTTCTTCTTCGTCTTTAGTAAGCAGTGTGTTGTATTCTTTAAAAAGCTTCACCGCTCGCTCTGCAGTGTCGTTCAAAACACGTAATGACTTGAATCGTGTCTGGCCATATCAATACTGTTCACTTGCAGGCCTCTCTTGTGGTAGCTAATCAAGAAAGGCAATGTCAATGTCAAAACGACAAAGAACCTAAACATACATCTGGTTTCATTATTATTGATGAATCTCCACGTACTTTTCATTCGACAGCCTCACTGGTCATTCTCTGCACAATTCCCATCTTTGCAGCTGCTGTCACATGAGCTGAGAAACGGCAAATCCAACAAGTTTGTCTGAAATACACCAGCGATGATTTTCTAGGATCTTTTTTGCATCTGAACTGATGTCAGGATCGATGATATGGTAACTGCTTAGATCAGTCCACAGATGTAAATCACAGGATTCAGTTGCATGGGGAGCAGTTACCCAATGCTTTCTGTAAATTAGTTCACCAAACTTAAAGCGCTCAACTTGAGCTTCTTCTTTGCAAGCTTTATTAAATCAATTTGGTGGCGGGAGAGATATATTATCATGACATAAATTAATTTTGCTATCAAGCGAGCACGATGTACCGGTCCTTGAGCCCCCCCCCCACCCCAGTGGATTGTACACAGTGGATGCCCCAAACAATCAGAGGCAACTCAATAAGCTCCATGTAATCAGCTCTGACTTGTTCCTTTAGGTGCTTTTTGGTCAGGACTGCAATGGTTGCACGTGACAAACTGGAAGCTTCAGGTGTCAGCTGGAAAAATTCTGCCTGGTGAAGACACTCCAGCAGCCTTTAAATCGTTTGAAAAGCGGGATATCTGGGGAGTTTGAAGGTCCAACGCAGATGATGAAAACCTTTAAAAAGATGATCTCCATTACATAATGACGACAGGCTAACCAATGAAGTTCACGACCTAGCCTGTCACAAGGCCAACACATACTCCATTTATTCTGCCGGTATTTACTGAGGTTGTGTCAACGCAAATAGCCTGAACCTTCTCAACCAGCTGCCATTCCACCAACAATTTGTAAACAGCATTTGCTTCATTCTCACCAGTTCTAGGGCTCACCTTTGGCATACCTAACAGTTTATCCATCCTATCACCTGAAACTAAAACTGGTAGCCTGTCAACTGAGCCTTCCCCAAATATAGCTTGAAGTATCTGTCCATATCAATGGATTAATAATAGGCAAGTTGGCTCAAAATTATCTTTCATTGCTTTAGAAATTTCAAGCCTAGCACTTGGCCGTGCTTATTGAATAGCGCTACGTGAAATAGGGAGTGCATATAGATCGTGACCAAGGGCTGCAGCAATAGGAATAAGTAGTCAAACAGCTTCACATCAGATGTTTTATTACAGTCGAAGGCACTTGTTACACTTGGATTGAACAATTGGTCTTGAGAGGTTTTCTTTACTTGAGTTATCTTGCCTTGATGTTTACCTGATTTGCTAATTTTGGTCGGTATGTACTCATCGACATATTCAGTTTCATCATCAAGAACACTGCTTGCAAATGCACAGTCATCAACAAATATGGCAGAAGGTAACACTAAACAGGATGTTATTACATAGAATAGTTAAGCACCCAACCCTAAGGAAGTAAAATATAACACAAAATAAATGATACAGAAAGTAATGATAAAAATTGTAACTTACATGAAAGTTCGGCAATTTTCGATGAAATTTTGAAAATCCATGGTCGTTGAGCATCACCTTGCAGATGGCACAAGAGACTGAAACTCTGCCCTAATTAAAGTTTTGCTATAAGGAAAAACGTTAGAGGGTGTCTTGCGCTGTAGGTGAAAGTTGTTTTTTGGGCCACCCTTATGTACATATACCATATATACAATATTATATTGTGATACAACATCAAAATAAATGGTATACACCATCATAGACTCAAATGATGCAACAGAAATACAAAAAATTAACAATGTAATATATCACAAGAGTCATCTTAATTTAGATCAATCTAGATAATATATCTGGTATGTGATTATTTGCCCCTTTTATGGTTTTAATCTTAAATAAAAAATCTTGTAATAATAGTGACCATCTAGTCAACTTCGAGTTGTTTATGCTTTTGTGATTGAATTCTAACTATGGTTTATGGTCCACTAACACTATAAATTCTTGACCGAGTAGGTGTTTGCTTAGTTTGGTGATGGCCCAAACCAATGCCAAACATTCTAATTCAATAATTGAGTTTTTTTTTTCTGTTTCAGTTAATTTCCTGCTTAAGTATAGCATGGGTTTATTGATATTGTGGTAACTTTGCATTAGACATGTAGCCAATACATATTTGGATGCATCTGTTGCTAACACGAATTATCTCTTTGCATCAATAGGTGACAAAATTGGTGGTGACTGGAAAATTGATTTTATTTGTTGGAGTGCTGTCTGACAAGTTTCTTTCCATTCAACATTGTCCTTCATTCTCTTTTTTGTGAGGTTTACCAAAGGATCAACAATTGCAGCAAAGTTCGGATTAAAGTTTCTATAGATGTTACAGAGTCCTATTAAAGATCTCACTTCATTCTTCTTATTTGGTATCCTAATGTCCAATAGTCTTTTTAGAACATTTTCTGTAGGCCTTATGGTACCATCTCCAATGTGATATCTCAGGAAATCAATACCATGGGAACCTATCCGTATTTTGTCTGGTGCAATTGTTAGGTTTTTGTCTCTCAGAATTTGAAATATTTTCTCTAATGTCTCAAAGTGAATGTTCCAATCATTTGAGAACACACAAATGTAATCTATATAATATCTTATGTTTGGTATGTCTCTGTGTATTTTGTTCATCATCCTGATAAATGTGGCTGTACTATTAATCAGACCAAAAGGCATGACATTCCATTCATAATATTCCTTGCCGACCACAAAAGGAGTGTATTGTTTTGAAGATTCTTCCATTTCTATATGCCAGAATCTTCTGGTTAAATCCAGGTGAGAAAAAAATATTTGCTTTTGCCATATCATTAACTAGATCATCTATATTTGGAATAGGCTGTCTATCAACTTGAGTTATTTTGTTTAGTTGTCTGTAATCACAACAAAGCCTTGCATCACCATTCTTCTTTTTAATTATAACTATCGGGAAAGCGTATGGTGATGTTGATGGCCTGATCATGTTTCTGTCCAACAGTTGCTTTATTCCTTTATCAATAGCATCTCTGTATACCATGGGTATTTGATACGTCTTTAGTTTAAACGGTTTATCATGTTGTAGTTGTATTTTGTATTTGACTAGTTATCAAAGGCCCGGTACCCGGACCGGCGAGTAGGCACACAGTTGGAGTTGAAAATGGTGATATATATTTTAGCGCGTTAACAATCAGTCTATATCAGAGGTGTGCGGATCTTGAAATTTAGCGTCCGCGACCGTCCGCGGATTTCTATCAATGATCCGCGTCCGCGTCCGCAGAATCTTACAACATTGGTCCACAGTCAGTCCGCGCGTCCGCATTGCTGAAATTTAGCTGTTTAAATGAATTGAAATTTTTTATGGTAATGCTAAAGAAGATCCGCGTCAGTCCGCGAGTCCGCAACTTAACCATACGAAGCGTCCGCTGTCAGTCCGCTGATTCGGAAAAGTCTGCGGATCTGCGTCCGCAAGCGGACGCGTCCGCTGTCCGCCCATCTCTGGTCTATATACTTGCAGTGGCCCCAAGGACATGAACAGATTATTGTAGCCAAAATACATTGGAGAATAGGGACATCTAATAATGCATCAAATAAAATTCATATGTTAAATAGTTCCCCCCAAAAAAAATAATCCTCACTATGGGTAAACATAAACAACAACTCTTAAAATCATATTCCTTCATAATATTTTAATGGACTCCTTTCCAAACAGTTATTCATTTAATGTTTTATGATGTTCAACATGGCGTATTTAAAAAAAAAAAGAGAGACGTGAGTGAGTGCTTGTGTTAAGCAAAACGCTACATGTTTAACAGGTGGTTTATTTACTGTTTTACATTGTAGCATAGTACAATTAACTAAGAAAAATTGCCGACCCGGCAGTGCAGAACCTAGGGATTTACGGGCCCGGTGGCTTGGCCTCTTTGGGGGCTGCCCATGCATTTTGACATGAGATAATTTTTTGACGCTTCTCAAGCTTGGTCCCGAGAAGAAAGAATCGTTGTGTAGCTTTTAGCTGACCTTCAATTAAAAACATAGTATTCCATCAATGCAGTTGAGGCCGCAGACGCAGAAAACATTAGGCCTCTTAAAAAAGAAAGACATATCAAAGCTTTCAACATTATATTTCTGTGAAGTCAATGCCGAACCAAGGGATTTTAGGCATCTTCGGGAGCCACTACATTTTGACATGAGATAATGTACTTAATATTTAGTTTAAAAAATAGTTTGGGGGCCCTCCTCAAACTGGGCCCCCTCCATACACCCTCTGTGTGAAGCCCCCATCATAAATGGGTTAGTTTGCATTGTAAACGTTGTTTACGGCGCTACTCAAACTCAACCCTTATTCAATTCATTCATGTGACGTAATAGTCAAAAAATGAAAAAAAAGTGACGTATTTTAGGTTAGTAATAAAGGGAAATAATTGTACATTAGAAATAGACATATTTTAGAAATAATAACAATTTAAACAATATAAATATTACATAATATTTAGGTATCCATAATTTTGGTTTAAAATTGAAATTGTGGAACATAACACAGAATATTAATTGAACGATTTCTGTAAATATTTCTTTATGATCGCTTCTCATTTAATAACAAATTGAACACCATAGATTTATTACGTTACTGTGAGATATAAATAAGCCTTTTGGAACCACTTTCGATTGGATATTAGTTTCGGAGAGTATCACAAAATATTTTGGCATGATTTTGTGTTTCTTCTCCTAAGATCGCTTTATTACCCTTTGGTAATAATTGAGTCGGTCGAAAATAGTATAACATTGTGATTGCCATTTGGCATTCATGATCTTACCTGCCGTATGTTAGTGTACGGTGTTTCATCATCCTCGGCACTAAACATATGGCTGGTCCAATGTCAATTCTGGCAGCCATGTTGGAGATTATTCTTACTCGGCTGGCCAGTTGGTAGCCGGATTATACATGTTAAGAAGAAAACAGTAAATGTTTCTGCCATCTTTGAATTGTTTATGCCGCCATGTTGGATGACAGACGGAAGTCTCGATGACAGACGGAAGTCGCAATGACAGACGGAAGTCGCGATGACAGACGGAAGTAGCGATGACAGACGGAAGTCGCGATGACAGACGGAAGTCGCGATGACAGACGGAAAATTTGTATTATAGATGATATCTGTTCTTCCAGGAACACTAGATATTATTTTGCTATGTTTTAAGCACAATTTTTCAATTTCTTTTTGTAGTTCTAATGGCATACCCTTGGCTAATGTAGTTGGCTTCTTATGATTATTTCCTTCTAACTCAACCAATGGTAAACTGTGTGTGGAGAAATAGTATAGCCTAAGCTTGATGACGCAATTCGGTAGGCTCCGCCCACCGCAGTAGCTATGGCGTCATTCCGCCATCTTGTGTTGTAGTTTATTGTAGATTTTAGTGTATACGTCATTTGGTACAAATGACGTATATTAAACCGACAGTTGGGAGCACATGCGTTGTTTTATAATCAGTCTAGCTTTGGGCATCAATGTAGATGGATGCATGTTTACAGTTTGCTATTGTACTCCTCCTGAGTTTACCTTTATGCCAGTTTATGTTCAAGAATTAAATGATTGTTGATGTTACTTCACTGGAGTTAACTTCATAATTTGAGTTGTCTGAATTATTACACCTTCTACAAGTATTATCATTATAAGGGCCCGTAACAGTGAAACATTTCATTATCTGGTTGGTTGCATGAATCACCATTTGTATCATCACTGTCACGGGTTGTGACTAATCTGTCGAAACCATTCCCTTTATTCCAACCCTTGACTTAATAGTATTAATAAAATTAAGACGTACATTATACAATGTGTAGTAGTATACGTTTCCGTTCTCAAGTTCTATACCCTTTTTACCCCACCCCCGTAATTGTGTCATATCGTAGGTGGCCAGCGAAACTTTCCTCGGCGAACAGGGCGACGGTTGGCAGAATTACGTTACATTCCTCGCGGGATTCTCTCTGACCGCTCGGCCCCGTTCAAATGCCGACAAAGGCTAGATGTCCAGTTACTCTTGTCTTTGTCGGTATGACGCAGTTCTCCCCCCCCCCATCTAGGCTCCAACCCCTGATTTGACATAAACAGATATTACAATTGATTGGCTAGGGGTCACGTGTGAAAAGTGATGTGAGTGACTAGATATAGTTTTCGACATTCTAACGAGAGTTCTAGTGGCGACCGGGTCGAGATTCGACTGAGTGATATCTGATTGAGAGAGAGAGAGAAAGAGAGAGAGAGAGAGAGATAACGCCCTACAGTTCATTCATTTATATAGGATTATTATTTTCTTTGCTGCATTTTGGATTACCTTTGCTTTATGATTTAACAGCCACCAGATCCCTGTTACGGACTAGACTATAATATTGACAATACAAGAACAGTAGTGAACTAATTATTGGAGTACATTCGAGAAGAAATAGAAGGTCAAGCAAGGGAGATAATTAGGATTAATTTAAGAATTTTTGATTAAAATTGTTGTGTCAAATTCCAATGTATTATATTTTTTGTGTTATTCATGTTATATATATTTCTCAAATTAGATTAGCTAATTTCATTTGCTATTAGGGATTAATTTATTGTCTTCCTGGAGCATATACATTTGTGTATTTTTGTGTGAATTTAAGGCTCCCCTTAGATACTAAATTTTAATATTTGTTTATTGGTATATGTTTAGTTTGTTTGAACAATTTTTAAATTTAATTTTTTTTTGTAGTTCTCCTGTGACATACTATTAATTTATCCTAGATAATTTTCATGGTTCGTTGTTTTTTTTTTTGTTCGTTTGATGTCATAATTATAATAATGTTATATATATATATATTTGATAATATTTCTAGTTTATCTGGTACATTCGTCTAACTACGACACATCATACCTCTATTAAAATCAATGAAAAAACAAACTACATAAAATAGATGAGGACGCAAATAGATTCCTAGCGTTAGGAAGAAAAATACAATAACGTCGATCGGTAAAATCCGGTTCCGATTCCGGCAGGATTCAAATGTTAAATCCTATTCCGGTTTTGGTACCCTACAGGATCTAAAAATTTCAATCCAATACAGCCCTAGTTTTGACAAATGTCAACAAATGCATTTGGAGTAATGACATTCACTGTGAAAAAATAAAGGAAGGGAGTTCCACAAAAGTGGAAAAAATTCAACATCGTAAGTCAACCACCACATGGCAATGTAACAATTTCCAATTGTGTTACAATATCCAATGGTGTTACAATTTCCAATGGTGTTACAATATCCAATGGTGTTACAATTTCCAATGGTGTTACAATATCCAATGGTGTTACAATTTCCAATTGTGTTACAATATCCAATGGTGTTACAATTTCCAATGGTGTTACAATATCCAATAGTGTTACAATTTCCAATTGTGTTACAATATCCAATGGTGTTACAATTTCCAATGGTGTTACAATATCCAATGGTGTTACAATTTCCAATTGTGTTACAATATCCAATGGTGTTACAATTTCCAATGCTGTTACAATATCCAATAGTGTTACCATTTCCAATTGTGTTACAATATCCAATGGTGTTACAATTTCCAATGATGTTACAATTTCCAATGGTGTTGATAGAGTCAAAGTACATTTAGAGTCTCTAGTAACAAAAATTGAAAGTAATTATATTACATTATTTTAAGATAAATCAGAAACTAATCAAGATCGAAAAAAGGGCATAGGTTGTTATAAGTTAAATCTGTTAAATTTAGATTGTAACTCATTAGTCAATAATATTGTCATGACATTCAGTTATGTCATATCTAGTCAATAATGTTGTCATGCCATTCAGTTATGTCATATGTATTTAATAATCTTGTCTTGCCATTCAGTTATGTCATTTCTAGTCAATAATGTTGTCATGACATTCAGTTATGTCATATCTAGTCAATAATGTTGTCATGCCATTCAGTTATGTCATATGTATTCAATCATCTTGTATTGCCATTCAGTTATGTCATTTCTAGTCAATAATGTCATGCCATTAATTTATGTCATTTCTAGTCAATAATGTTATCATGTCAACTATTTGGTTACCGATTCTATTTTATTCATCGGCACTTCCTTCATTTAATTGTTTCTTTAATTCAAGCGAACATTTCAGCACGTTCGTACCACTTGGTTGTGTTTTGTTCTGTTGTGTGGTGCGAGTTGATCTTAATACACCTCTGACTTTTTTACTTCTTCATTAGTTTAAAGAACGTGATCTTATAATGTTGTCAAAGGTTTTAAAAAGAGCAGGTTTTAAAGGCTTTTATTTCACTTACTTTGTCTGGCAACAACTGGTTTATGTGTTGTCTGAAATTTGAAATCAATTATTATCAACTTTATCTAAGCCAAATCAATTTGACTGTTCGAATATTTGAGTATTCTTAATGGCAAAGCACTAAAAACTTTCTTGCCCATTGATTTAAATTCTTATGGAGCCCGAAGCCAATAATCTTTTAATTAATATGTAATTAAGATGGGACTAGCAGAAAGACATTATAATGTCTCATGTTTAGTACGGGTTTATAAATGTGCTGTGTTCTGATTTTTCTATAGTTTCTATAGTTTAAAATATCTTACATAAATATTAACAGCAAAAGCAAGTAAAAATTCTATTTACTATCTATAGCTTTAGAAACTATAAATCAACAGGTTTGTGTAGTGTTTCCATGTCACATTATGTACACAGGTTATTAGTTTATGTCAACAATGCAAACTAACAACAACACATACTTGAGACACTAAAATGTATACAATTTAAAAAAAATTCAAATGTATTAAAAATGAAAGATAAAATTAAACTTAGATGATACACATATTTATAGAATATCTAATTGACTAAATAAAAACTTGGGATCCATAAATAAACTAATTCAACCATAAATATCGCTCACACTATTTAGTTTCCATAATATTTTATTGTCTAAACGGACGGCAATTTTATTTGTAGTAAATTTTAATGCAAGAATGTTTTTATAAAGTTAAATATATTAGTGTACGTAGAATGATTTGTGAAACTGAAATATGCCTGAATTATTTTATTTTTTTTTAATAATATTTTATCGTATTTAGATTCTACAATGAAATTTCTAACTTGTCCAATGTCTGAACATAGACCCACAATAGACAAATAATTTCTGATAATTAATTCAGAATAAATATACTACAATTTATTATTTTTTTCAACAGTAAAAAATATGTATAATAAACATGATTTCACTGCGTCACAATAAAAAGTAAAAAACTCAAACAAAAAAATTAATAAAATTGGTTAGAAAGAATACATATATAGAATAAAATGATTGAAACTTAAAATAATCACTTATGAAATTAATTTATAAAGTTGAATATTGATATAAAAAAACAGACTAATGCAAAACTCTTTCTAGGCGTATCAGTGGGTGTTTGGTCTATGACATATTTATGTGATGTAAAATATAACTAGATTGCTCATTTAGCTAAAACATCAGATAATAATAATAAAACGCCATATTGATGGACTTTTTGATGGAATCCACCAGTTCGAAACCTCGCGAATTCAAAATCTTTTTTTTTATGTTGCATGACATACTAATCGAAATATTCGCACAAGTTCTGCATTCTGTTGTGGTTTTCCGTTTAACTTATTGTAGAGTTTTACCCAGAAGGTGTAGTTTTTTCACTAACAAATGTCTGTTTAAAAAGATAGATCTCAACAGAGACTCGTTTACATTAGAATAGCATTCGCGATGTTCCTAGATAGCAATATTTTTGGATTTCTAGAAATTTGATTTCGCTCTTTGTTAAACCTACTAAAATGCCTGCTTAGAACTATCAAATACATTTTTAAAACATCAAACTTAATGTATATTTGAGACATACTATATTAAGAGGAAATCTTAAACTGCATGGAAAATTTCATAAAAGTTCATAATTTAAAGAATCTTTACTCGCCAATAGCTTAAATATATCTGTTTATAAATACCACTATACTAATCTTTCATGACAGAATGAATTGTATTGATGCAAAATATTGATATGCAAGGGAAAAAGCATCAAATATGGACTAGATCTCATTAATATTTTTATACTGCCAATTAAAAGTAAACATGATTAGCGCACATACTAGTTATATTAAAAGCCAGTAGTCGTAACAAATAGATTATATTTAGATATCAGTGTTAGGACTAAAGATCTTTTTTTAATTCAGCTGAGAATTTTTTTTCATAAACTTGTATGTGACTACTGTATTAAATCATTTAATTGATATCGACACATACAGTTGTTAAAAAAAGGACTAAATATTTGTAAACGAGCAAAAAATCCGAGGTTGAGAGCGAAGAGATAACTCTTGGGAATTTGTAACTAGGAGAAAATTAAGTCTTTGTATAGTGAATGATAATATACAAATAATTATTTTTTATGGATTTATTTAACACTATATGATCAGTCCAGCCCTCTGTCTGTTTGTACACTACTCCTTACCAGACCCTACCCTCAGTTCGTTTATACACTACTCATTACTGGACGCTACCCCTGCTTCCATCTATTCCTCCCATCAACTCCTCCGAAAAATTTAACCTCTTGCCCTACATCCACTCTTTACCCGGATGCTTACGCCTTCAACCCCGGATACCACACCCTTCTATCACAGCTCCACTCCCCGAGTATCTCTCACTTCATTTCTCCACTCCATTCATCTTAGCTTACCCTGCATCACTGGACCCCGTAACCCTTAATTCACCGTACACCCTTACCTTCCTGGCAATTTATATTACCCCGATTCCGCTAAACCTTCTTTTCCATACCCCCTAACACCTACATCCCAACAGATGAAAAAGATAAGTAGCTCCGTATACAAGAATTAGATTTCTGAAAACGCCTCAGTTGTCACAGACTCAGTATACCGTCAAGACTCTAGCAGGTTAATGTTGTGTCGGTTAATGAATGTAAGTCCTAATACTGTGGTTATGGCTCTCAATATTTGTTTACTACAGTCACGTAACCATGAAGAATCAACCGAAATGACACAACCGAAGTAAGGTGTTTATTGTAAAACAACAAAACAAATATGTATTAATTACACTGTGAATACATTCCAACCCTAACATGGGCTGCTAGCTATAGTATCCAGTTACAAAGAAAAACTTAACATCCTGAAATATGGCTGTGTGAGGAGCACCGCTAAGTACGGAGATCAACCAAAATTCATCCCACTATCAGGTGTCCAGCATGTTAAGGTGTTATGAGCACCGTCCAAGTAACTCGAACCCGACCCCTACATTATCCTGCTCTGTACCAAGAGCTAAGGAACTAACCATTCGAATAAATTATGTCCTAGCTCCAAGAAACAATCTAAACAGGACGAACTATCTGACTAGACTCCATGAATTAATAATTCCAACTCCACGAGTTAAGTTCTAAAACTCAAGAGCTAGCTTCTAAGACTAATGAGCTAACTTCTAAGACTTTGGAGCTAACTTCTAATACTCCATAAGCTAACTTCTAGGACTCCATGAGCTAACTTGAAAGACTCACAAGCTAACCTCTAATACTCTATAAGCTAATGTCTAAGACAGTAGGAGCTAACTTCTAAGACTCCATGAGCTTAATTCTAAGACTCACAAGCTAACTTCTAATACTCCATAAGCTAACATCTAATACTCCCTATGTTAACATCTAAGACTCCATGAGCTAACTTTTAGGACTACAGGAGCTAACTTCTAAGAATCCATGAGCTAACTTCTATGACTCACAAGCTATCTTCTAATACTCTATACGCTAACGTCTAAGACAGTAGGAGCTAACTTCGAGGACTCCAGAAGCTAACTTTAAAGATCCTTGGAGCTAACTTCTAAGACACATGAGCTAACTTCTAAGACTGCAGGAGTTAACTTTTAGGACTACAGGAGCTGACTTATAGGACTCCAGAAGCTAACTTCTAAGACTGCAGGAGCTAACTTCTAAGACTCCAGGAGCTAACTTCTAAGACTCCAGGAGCTAACTTCTAAGACTCCAGGAGCTAACTTCTAAGACTCCAGGAGCTAACTTCTAAGACTCCATGAGCTAACTTCTAGGAATGAACACAACGAATTGACGGTGCCGTAGCCTATCTACAAGGGCGGTATGGTTTTGGTGGTTGATTCATGACCACAATAACAAACAACTAACTAATATGGAGTAGTGCTACTTGAGACACTCAGGCTCTTTAATTGACTCTCTGTTCCAGCTCCGCTCATATCTTACAAGTCTGCACAACAGTCAACAATGGCTAGACACACTACCTGCACAACAGTCAACAATGGGTACCCACACATCAGGTACAACAGTCAACAATGGCTAGACACACATCCTGCACAACAGTCAATAATGGCTAGCCACACAGCCTGCAAAACAGTTAATGATGGCTAGGCACACGGCCTGCACAACAGTCAATGATGGCAGGCCACACAATCTACACAACAGTCAACAATGGTAACAACATAGATCAAAACAAATGTAATGAGGGCCCAACATAGAAAAAGACACTAATCGTTTGATAATTAAACCCATTCACTCACACATTTTGATTTTGTCTCTTGGTTGGCTGTCACACATTATTTCTTATTTCTGAATACGTCATAACAGTAGGCCTACCCTCTATCGAGGAATGTAGTGTATGTTAACTGTCGAGTGAGTTACGTTAATCAAAATTGTCAATAAATATGATGGTTTGGTCTCGTATTTAATATGGCTCGAATTTTATTAATTCTATAGAATGTTTGTGTAATTGTTCGTATTGGTATGATTGTTAAAGATTTGTTCAAGCAATGTCCAAACGAATACTGCTAATTTTTCCCGAATTTCTTTTATTATAAAAGTTAATTTAGCTCTTTCACACACATACACACATGCCGTTTTTTTATGTATTTAAATATATATATATATATATATATATATATATATATATATATATATATATATATATACATACATATTTATATATATATATATTATACTAGATATTAAGCCCGGCGTTGCCCGGGAAATCTAGGTTAATGTTAAACCCCCTTCCTAATCAATTTAATGTATTTAATTAGGTGCTGATTTATGCCACCTTCTTAATGTGCAGAAAAGACCTACATTTCATACGTCAAAAAATGTGGCTGCCATAACCAACAAACCATCATCAAAAAGTAATCCATCGAGGGAACAATAACCTCCAGAATACAGTGTTAACAAACTACAATAACTGAGCATGATTATCAAATGCGCAGTCGATTTACGTAAAATCAAGTGCAGAATTTTTTTTTAATTGATTTCACAGAGGATTTTTATTTATAGCGTTTTGCCCTGAATTCTATTTATTGTTAAAATCAAAACAAAGCATTAAAAAATGCACTGAAAAGTAAAAAAATAACTACTTTACTATGGCACGATAAAGCACTCATCGGGAAACGACGTCATAGATGATTTTTAGAGCATTTTCGAAAAGAAATGCTCTATTGTCCCCGTTTTGTCTGTCTGTCTGTCTGTCATCACCCTAGATCTCAACAACCATAAGTCCTAGACCCATGATGTATATATCATTTTGTAGGTCTTGGCCTGCCAAGAAATGACTTTTTTCATTTCGCGATCTGACCTCTGAGGGCCGTAAAAAGGGGCTTAGTACCGTTTTTTACTATATAAGCTATATTAATAAAGGAGCGTCTATATCTCAGCAACTATAAGTCCTAGACCCATGATGTATATATCATTTTGTAGGTCTTGGCCTGCCATGTGTACATCAAAAGTTCATTTTGCGATAGGATCTCTGAGGGCCGGGCTACAGGGCTTCTAAGGGGCTTATATATTATATGTACACTTTGTACGTTCAACAACCCATTCATTTGGTGCGAAATACTGCAGCACGTAGTTTCACCAAGATTTATTAAGAAACTCATCAAATGAAATAGTAAGCTTGTGTTCTGAGTTTCATTGAAAGTATCAGAGCTATGCAACAATTGACGGATGTTTCGGACGATTAAATGAATGTTTTTAATTATGAGTCCTATTTCAGTAACCACAAACCACTTGTAGTTAGATTTAAGAGAAAATATTTTTTTTTCAAATATGAAAAAAACGTCTTTATAATATTTTTTTTACAGATATATGCATTACAAAATTGAATTTATAAACATTTCCAAAATTTACAAATATTTACTGAAAGCTAAAAAATTTACTGATACATAACATGAAAATGCGCTAACACGTCCTGTGTCCAGAATGGAACAGGCTTAATTGCTTGTTTTTTTATTTATAGCGACGGCGCTCCCATTTTGTGAAAAAAAAATGTACCATTGGGACGTCATAGGTTATTTACGAACGCGCTCGCTAGTGACCTAGTCTGATCATGATATATATATATATATATATATATATATATATATATATATATTAGGGTGGCCCGAAAAATCCAACTTCGTGCCACATACTGGGGCACCCTTTTTTAAAGTTCCTTTTGCCTTATTTAGTATACTGTTAAAATTGTACCTTTTACGGCAATTTACTTGATTTTGTTGACTGGTGGAAGTACAAAGTTTTTTCACACTTATGAACTATTCCATACTGACCTAGTTCTCATTTTAGATACATGACCTCCTGTTGTGTTTACGAATATGGTGCAGACGGAAAATCAACAAATATAATGTTCATGAGTGGTGAAGATAAAGAGATGGCAGCACAGCAGGAACGAGTCCACCACATACAACAGAATCAGCTACTTCGTAAACAGAAAGAGGAGAAACGACAGTAACAAACTATAGAAGGTCAATCAGGTGAAAATGAAAGAGAGCTGTGAATCATCCAATAAATTTGAAGTCCTAGATGAATATGAACCAAGTCCAAGCTCAACTAAAAAACGGAAAAACAAGACGGAGATTGGGTATCATACTTCCTTGCTCACTAAGCATGTCACCAGTGCCTTGGATCGCAACCAAACGTCTGATCGTGAAGCTTTGCGATTGATGATTCCTATTGCTGCAGCACTGGGACATGATCCTTCATCATTGACAGTTTCACGAAGTACCATGCAAAGAGCCAGAAAGAAAGTCGAGTGTAAACAATCAGCAGATATAAAGGTTTCATTCAAGCATGACTATCCTGTAGTTCTAAACTGGGATGGAAAAATCTTACCTGAAATCCTGGGTCTTGGAGCAGTTGACCGCTTGCCGGTGCTGGTTTCTGGTAATGGCAGTAAAAAATTACCAGGTGTCCCTAAACTAACATCAGGGACAGGACAGAATGCTGCTGATGCTATCGATAGTCAGAACAGTGGGCACTGGTAGAAAGCATCCATGCTATGAGCTTCGACACCACTTCTGTCATTACTGGTCGTTTCATTGGAGCTTGTGTACTGCTTGAGAATCGTATTGGTCGAGAACTATTGTGGCTGGCATGTTGTCATCATGTTCTTGAACTGGAATTTGCAAAGGCTTTCAGTTTGTGTTGCGGTCCCTCTAACTCACCAAACATACATATCTTCAAAAAATTTAAAGAAGTTTGGGGACGCACACAGCTTGACAACTATAGTAAGTTGGAACTGCCTTCAAGCACTGATGTTTTCCGAGATAACACGGTGAGCTTTCTTACTAATTTCATTGACTTGAAGT
This sequence comes from Bulinus truncatus, assembly GCA_021962125.1. NCBI lineage: Eukaryota > Metazoa > Mollusca > Gastropoda > Planorbidae > Bulinus > Bulinus truncatus. The sequence goes on from JAGDYQ010000191.1 coordinate 1,720,293, forward strand.
CCCAGGTCAGAGATGATTATGAAGAACTTAATGAACTGACAATGATCATCTTAGGAGATCCACCAAAAACCATTCACTGGAGAGAACAGGCCCTGTACATCATGCTAAGTTTATGGCTAAGCTGATCTATGCCATCAAAATTTACTTCCTCCGTCATCAGAGAGAAATTTTCAGTCTTACATCCAAGGAAGAGAGCCAACTCAAACGATTTGTACAGTTTGGAACCTTGTTGTACACAAAGTCTTGGATTCAAGCACTCTGTGCAGCGGAAGCACCTGGAGGAGATCTTTTGCTCTGTAAGGACCTGTAGCAATATCAGTCATCACGACATCAGTATTGCAGCACAAAAAATTCTCCAGAATCACATGTGGTATCTGTCTGATAAGACTGTCAGCCTGGCATTGTTTTCTGATGAAGTGTCACCAATTGAGAAACAGAAAACAATAACAGGTTTTGAAATAGAACGCAGTGAGCGAAATGTTCAAGGTAATCCATCATTGCTCCAAAATGAAGGCGTCAGCTTGGGTCACTTTTCCCCAAGGCGTTCTCAGAACCTGCTTACAAAGCTATACATAAGCAACTCCTTTCTAGTTCTTCCTCAATAGAATGATAATATTGAATACGAGAAGGGTAAGCAGCGCATTAACGACTTGCGTGTGATCAACGATACTGCAGAACGTGGAGTTAAACGTTTTTAGGAATATAATAGACTACTGACAAAAAACGAAGAAGAAAAGCAATTTATTTTGAAAGTTGTTGAAGCCAACAGAAAAGTCATCCCTACACAAATTACAAAGAAGTCTGCCATCTGTGCTGTTTCGGTGTAGACAATGTTTAGACAATATACTCTGACTCTTCAGTATTCAACAATGTACATTTTATGTTAACATTTTCGTTACTTTACAGTTACATTACAATAATTGCATGATTTGAAAATGTAATTAAAAAAATCAACGCTTTTATTAAAATAGCAAAATTTTGTGACTCTTGAGCATCCCCTTCCAATAGCAGTAGGAAGCTGAAATTCTTGTCAGTTACTAAGTAAGACAAATGTAACTCAACAAGAGGGTGCCCCGTTAGATGTGAGCAACTTTTTTTTCTATATGACTTTAGGACACCCTAATATATATATATATATGTGTGTGTGTGTTTGTCGAATTCTGTATATATAAACCAATCGAACTGTCTATATTTATTTGTCTATACCTATATGTGTATTGATGTTATGTCGTTTGGACGACAATCCGTCAACATATATATGTATATGAGTCCGGTGTAATAAAGTTGTTGTAACTGTGACTCTATTGCTAGTCTGGTGATCAAAGGCGCATGACATCTAACGGAACAAACATATTGATTCATTTGATAGCACGGATTAGTTGCCCGTCTCTCTGGCCTTATTTTCATTCCCTTGCGCCTGTCTTTGTAGATGACCGAGGTTGGCGAGGATTGTTATACTAAGGAAATGAACCGTTAGATCTATTTCGTGGCACTTGGTCAGTAGGGTAGCGAGCCAGTGTTCACGTTGTTAGGTTATTTGTCTATGAACTATTATGACTTTATTAAATGGGTTAAAGTACAGTGTAACTATAAATAGCCTTAAGATAAAAACAGTTTGTTGTTGCTTTGACAACAAAAGTACAACAGAAACACAGTATAACATTGACATGATACACATAGAGGTGTTACACATTGACATCATACACATAGTGGTGTTACACGTTGACATGATACACATTGAGTTCATACACAATGACATGATACACATAGAGTTTATACACATTGACATGATACACATAGTGGTGTTACACATTGACATGATACAAATAGTGGTGTTACACATTGACAAGATACTCATATAGTAATTACACATTGACATGATACACATAGAGTTCATACACATTGACATGATACACATAGTGGTGATACACATTGACATGATACAAATAGTGGTGTTACACATTGACATGATACACATAGAGTTCATACACATTGACATAATACACGTTGACTTGATACATATTGACATAATACACATAGAGTTGATACACATTACATGATACACAACGATACGAATTATTTTATGTGACATGATACAAATAGTGGTGTTACACATTGACATGATACACATAGAGTTGTTACACATTGACATAATACACATTGACTTGATACACATTGACATGATACACAAATAGTAATTACACATTGACATGATACACATTGACTTGATACACATTGACATGATACACAACGATACGAATTATTTTACGTGACATGATACAAATAGTGGTGTTACACATTGACATGATACACATAGAGATGTTACACATTGACATTATATACATAGAGCAGTTACACATTGATATGATACACACAGTGTTGTTACACATTGACATGATACACATTGACATGATACACAACGATACGAATTATTTTATGTGACAGTATAAATTAGAAATGTTGAATACAACATTAGAACTTTTTTTTATTTGTAATAAGCTCCTTATTAGAATTACATACAAATATTGATGGACTTTATTGATATTTTAGTGCACCATTTATTAATGTACATTAGTTAATTTTTTTTTAAAAAAGGCAACGTATTTAGAAAGATAAACTTGTCTTCTTCAATTTTATTAAAGCTAACTTTTATTGGTTAAAATAAGTATGGTTGGGGGGGGGGGGGGTAGAAAAAACTAGATTGAGTGAAAACGTTTTAAATTTGAAAGTAAATATAGAGAAAAATGTATATTAGGGGATGTGACGTGCAAGTGTTTGCATTGTAGGAAGTCTCTCGGTTGTTAGTCTGTGGATGTAACGTGCTAGTGTTTGTATTGTAGGACGTCTCTCGGTTGTTAGTCTGTGGATGTAACGTGCAAGTGTTTGTATTGTAGGACGTCTCTCGGTTGTTAGTCTGTGGATGTAACGTGCACGTGTTGTATTGAAGGACGTCTCTCGGTTGTTAGTCTGTGGATGTAACGTGCACGTGTTGTATTGAAGGACGTCTCGCGTATGTTAGTCTGTGGATGTAACGTGCACGTGTTGTATTGAAGGACGTCTCTCGGTTGTTATTCTGTGGATGTAACGTGCTAGTGTTTGTATTGAAGGACGTCTGTGAAGGAGTGTAAATAAAACTACATATTCTCTCATGTTGACTGATATAACTATTAATAATAACTAGCTATGATATTTTAAATATATTTCCTGGAAAATGCACAAACATTGTACAATTGAGAGATCATTGTTTGAGGAATAGTTACAAGAGTGAAAAGTGAATATTTTTTTTTAGTTTTATACAGTACTGTTAAAGAAGAAATGTAGCCATAATTGTGTTTAGTAGTATGAGTTGTAATTTAAACATTTATGAAGTTTATAAAAAGCTATCGGTTCTCAAATATTTGCATTTTTTAATAACTATATGAGCTCTCATTTTACTAACTTCAATAAATTGACAGTTGAGAGGTTCAATTCTCAAACCACTGTTTGACTTGCTATTCGAAGTCAGTTTATTTTGTTTCACTTGCTATTAGAAGTCAGTTTATTTTGTTTGACTTGCTGTAAGAAGTCAGTTCATTTTGTTTGACTTGCTGTAAGAAGTCAGTTTATTTTGTTTGACTTGCTATTAGAAGTCAGTTTATTTTGTTTGACTTGCTATTAGAAGTCAGTTTATTTTGTTTGACTTGCTATAAGAAGTCAGTTTATTTTGTTTGACTTGCTATTAGAAGTCAGATTATTTTCCAGCAGAAAAAGTAATTCAAAATGTCAATTACTGGGCTGAACAACTAGGAGATGTTTCATCACTTTGAAATATTTGGAGGGGAAGCTAAAAGTCGTAATTACTTTATGGACTAAAATAGAAGGGTTTCCAAAGAAAGTATTTTAGTAGTAGACGGAGGAAGAATATCTGCGTATGTTTAACAGTACGATGTAATCTATAACTGAAGCTTTTTGACGTTATTATGGGAAGGAATAGGATCCACGGCATGACATTTATTACATAATTGCACAATTCTATTTAAAATCTAATGATAACGATTTAATTTCAAAAAAGTTTATCTTAAGACGACATCATTAAAACTTAATTCCTTATCAAGACTTTATTTTTATTTTTCGGCTAGTCACAAGATAAAAATTTCCCAGGCTGTCAGAAAGAAGCATATTTTAGCGAATAGAGAATACACATACAATTTAAAGTTGGTACAGTTCTAGGTTAGAAACATATTCTCGTCTTGTGTCAATGGAACCCTGAATAGAGGGTGTTTCATAAAGTACGCAGTTTTTTAATTGCGCAGGAATTTTTGTTTGAAGATTCTCAGCACTGTTCCTATCATTTTTGTTATCTATTACCACTCCGATTTGAAGACCATTTGCCGTTTTTCCATTTTTTAGCCATGGAGCGGTTCAGTATTGAGCAGCGCATTCTTATTGTGAAAACTCATTACAAAAACGGGGAGTGCTACGCAGAGACGTCCGCAAACTTCGCGCGATCTTTGGACGTGACATGTGACTTCTTTTTATGGGGACATGAAAAGTCACAAGTTTACGTGAACAAACCTCAAACGATTACCGAACTGAAGATGGAAATTCAACGGGTAATCGGCGAATTCGACAGGGACGTCTGCGAAAGAGTTATCGTTAATTGCAACGATCGGATTACTGCCTGCAGAGAAAGTGGAGGTGGATATATGCTCGATATCATTGTTCATTATTAAATTGAAGCACATGTTTAATGAAATTAAATAAAAATTTTGAATTTTAAATAGAAACACCTGTACATGAAATTATTTAAAAAAAGCAGGAGCAAATAAACATTAACATTTATATTAGGCCCTACGGTACTTTATTTTTTTAAACTGAAATATTTTATTCACCGTAGATACTCGCGTATAAGTCGATCTTGTAGATAAGTCGAGAGCATTTTTAAGACAAAAATTTAAAAAATTGTTATGACACGCGCTTAAGTCGAGGTAAACTTGACAACTATCACATTCTTTAAATTTCATAAGTTAACCCTTTTTTTCCAGTAAATTTTAAGTCATACATTTTCTACTTATACACGAGTATCTACGGTATGTTATGACATTGTTTAGATAAAAGCAAACCATTGTTATTATGGTCTATTTATGTTATGCTTTAATTTCTATGGAATTTCTATGATTATATCATAATAAACTGTTTTACATTTAAATAAAACTTGGGATGGGAAGGGAGTCAGCGGAGCTAAAAAAATTATTTTGTGGGCCGTGAGGTCGAAAAGTTTGCATTCGTTGGTCCATGGAGTCTAAAAGTTTTAATTCGTTGGTCCAGGGAGTCTAAAAGTTTGAATTCGTTGGTCCATGGAGTCTAAAAGTTTGAATTCGTTGGTCCATGGAGTCTAAAAGTTTGAATTCGTTGGTCCATGGAGTCTAAAAGTTTGAATTCGTTGGTCCATGGAGTCTAAAAGTTTGAATTCGTTGGTCCATGGAGTCTAAAAGTTTGAATTCGTTGGACCATTGAGTTTAAAAGTTTGAATTCGTTGGTCCATGGAGTCTAAAAGTTTGAATTCGTTGGTCCATGGAGTCTAAAAGTTTGAATTCGTTGGTCCATGGAGTCTAAAAGTTTGAATTCGTTGGTCCATGGAGTCTAAAAGTTTGAATTCGTTGGTCCATGGAGTCTAAAAGTTTGAATTCGAGGGTCATTGAGATCCAAAAGTTTTCTCAAGATTTTTTTCTCTTAACATAATAATTATTTTTATTCTATTTAAAACAGAAGACGCGAAAGGGCCAAGATAAAACGTTTATGTTCCGTAGCTGAATAAGGTGTATCATGTTTTTTTTTTCCAAGTCATCAACGTGTTTACTTGTTCTACTCCAATTGACACATACCGTTACTTTCTACTGGTGTATATGTTTAATTAATTAAAAATTATTTGGCAGCCCTATTCTAAGGTACATTTGGGATTCCTGGACAAATATGTTTTCTAGGGAAGTAACATCGGGGTCACTATGCAAAGGTACATTGGGATCCCTAGACCAAGATACATTTGGGTCTATAGGAAAAGGTACATTGGGATAACTGGGTACATTTGGGTCCCTAAGTAAAGTTACATTTGGGTTCCCTTATGAAAGGTACATTTGGGTCCCTTATGAAAGGTACATTTGGGTCCCTTATCAAAGGTACATTTGGACTCCTAAGTAAAGGTACATTTGGGTCCCTAAAGTAAAGGTACATTTGGACTCCTAAGTAAAGTTTCATTTGGGTTCCCTTATGAAAGGTACATTTGGGTCCCTTATCAAAGGTACATTTGGACTCCGAAGTAATGGTACATTTGGGTCCCTTAGGAAAGATACCTTTGGATCCATAGGCAATTGTACAATTGGGTCCCTAGGCAAAGGTACATTTGGGTCATTAGACACAAGAAAATTTGCCAAGGTACATTTGGGATCTAAAGCTAGAGGCACATTTCAAGTATAAAGCCAAAGGTACAATAGGCATCTGTCATGGGTATTTTTACTTGTAGAATTTCCTGATGTATTATTTATGGTATAGCAGATTCACAATTAACAAATAAAGATAACAATGAAGTAAACCATTTCAATTTCATGCATACTGATATAAACTTGAATAAAACATCATAAACAAGATAACAAGTGAAATGGAAACACAAACAGATACAACATTAGGTAGGAAAATTCATTCAATTTCAAGAACTGCTGAATCATTTTGTTCTGAAATGACAGACATCGGTAAAAAAAATAAAAGTAAAGTAGAGACTACATCACAAAATAGAGACAAACCAATGTGTTTTTTTTGGAAAGATTTTGGACACAAAGCGAATAGATGCAGTCTGAAACAGAAAATATATAACTTGCTACAACTGTAAGAATTTAGGACATAAATAGTCATTTTGCCCATTTGATACAAAACAATATATAGATACTTATATTCCTTTCATGGCTTATTGTTTGATAATTATTTATTGGTTTGTGTGTATTCCAATTTGTACAGTTATTGTGTGCATGTATATTCCTATAGTTGTTACCCTGTCGTTGTTGTTTATTTTTTATATTAGTCTATGAGTATTTACATCAGTGGCCAGTCAATTATGCTAACTAAATTTCTAGGCCAAATATAATTATTAAAGCCAAATATAATTATTACACCATCCATAGGTAAAGGTATCGTTGCGGCCTAAAGCAAATCATATGTAGTGATTAATTATAACTCTTGTGTAAGATGTCTTTCGTTGTTACTAAATGGATCATTGATATCAGTTTGCTCATCACAATCTGTCTTTGTGTGTGGTGTTAACACAGTAAGTACCAAGTGACATGTGCTTTTGCCAGCTATTTAAGAATTTCGCAGAATTCGGACATACAATTGTTTAAATAGATTCGTCGCTCGCACTGCTACCCTTTAACATTTTCACGTTTCCAATATTTTGGTTTATTTTCTTCCTGGGGTCAATTGTCTACTTAAGTTATAACAGTATAAACAATTAAGTAAACAATATACGCCCACACATATGTTGACTACATAAGTGAAGTAAACATAATATACGGTTCATCAAACCACACAAATACTACGCCAATATGTAAGCATACTAGTGTGTTGCCTTTTTGTTATATTACAACTCTCTCAAATAAGGACATAAACTGACATCAACAGAACGTACCTAAAGTAAATTAGCACGTTAAACGCAGGAAACAGGAATATCCTGTTTAAACACCCGATTTATTGGAGTCATGGCAAATTATCTTTCGTAAACACACAATAAATATGCAGATCAAAAGCTATAAAAAGATTAATAAAATGTTCCGGAACTCTAGCCGTGAACTCTCAAATCTCAATATAATCTTCCGGACATTGTCGGCTGACATTGTTTACCTTTGTAACATCCATTCTCATTCATTGCCCATTGTGAAGTTTTCTTTATAATAGAATTGTGTACTAAAATTTGTATACAAATAACTAAAGCATATTTGGTTTTTCTGGTTGATAAAACATGAACATTTTATGTGATACATTATACATATCTTTAATGATTGCAAAAAAACATCATAAAAAATTCACATAAATTGAAGACATATTTTGTGTAATCTAGTTTTAAAAACGTCCATGACAATTTAACATTATTATGAAACGGTGCTTGGTTAGCACTGGTCTAGAAGATATTTTATTACCATAGCTTGAGAGCTCAAAATAAAGAAACAATTTATTCAGAATGTCGAAATGGCGGTGTATTAAAGAAATAATGATTCATTAAAATGTTCTTTTTCAAAAAAGGTTTTAAGGAAAAACATTTTTTGTCATTAAAAAAAACTGTAAACATTTATTGTCATTAACAAAACTGTTAACATTTTGATGTTGACCAGTCACGTGATATATCTATTTAGATTATAAATAAGACAATGGTTTTCACACTAGCGCCCATGATTATATGCAGGGCCGGATCTACACGCCCGAGAAATAAGCGGCCCAAAAATGTTGAGTAGTATACAAACATTTTTTGAATATCACTTGAATTGCAATGAAATTTTTCCAACTGGGCCTCCAATTTTATTGACCTAGAATCTATAAAATTGAAAATCCGGCTATGATTATATGGATACCGTTATATCAAACATTTGAATCTAACACATACTATTATCTTGAAAATTTTACAACTATTTAGTTCTTGAAGAACTTAGATAAATGTATTGTTATTGTGAAAGCAAATGATTTAAAAAAAACCCATTAAACTAGAAGTTTTACAGCAAAATTTCAATGTTACATAATCATTGTCTGTAATGTGTTTGCCTAATATTTATGATAAATGAAGTCATAATTGACTGAACGCATATCAAATAGTCTTAATTAGTAAGAATTAAACACAACTAATTCAGTCAAATATTAGATTTATTAATACAATTTCTAATTAAGCAGCATTGATCGTAAAATATATACGTCGCTGAAATAAATCTATAAAAGTGAAATTTCAATATTGAACAATTTTTTCTTTAGGTTTTTTTTATTTCTCCTTTACAATTCACAAAATTATAAATAAATATGTTTTAATACTTTCATCTATAAAGGAAATAAATGTGTATACCAAATGTTTACAATAAAGCTTACAATTGTATTTGTTAGTGTTATATTTTTAACAAGACTAAAATATACCAATTATATTGGTATAGACAAATATATGTACACTAGCTGAACAGATCCGGTACCCGGACCGGCTATTAGGGACGCAGTTGGAGTTGAAAATGGTGATATATATTCGGGCGCTTTAACAATCAGTCTATATACAAAAATAGCATGTCTATCTACTCGAAGTGGCCCCAAAGGACATGAACAGATTATTGTAGCCAAAACACATTTAAGGGACACTTAATAATACATCAAAGAAGTTCATATTTTATATAGTTCATCCCAAAGAAAATAATCCTCATTATGGGCATAGAATCTTAACAAAAACAACCCCCGACTATTAAACTTTGAATCTAACATCCAAATATTTCTTCTATTTCCAATTCTCTTACACTTAGCCCTCACCTATCCTTCCCTCCCTCCCCCACCCGCCAACCCTCTTCCACTCAAGACATGCTCGAATCGCAGTGGGTCTCAATGTACATACGACAAACCCTGTTAACAATACCACGTGACACTTCTCCCTACCCCCCCCCCCGTTAAACGCTCCTTTCCCAACCCTACACCTCCATTCCAACAGTTCTTTTTTTTAAATTTTATAATTTATCATGTTTAACATGACGTATTTAAAAAAAGAGAGAGACGAGAGGTTAAAAAAATAGCGGTGTTGTATCTCGAATCGTCTGCTTGACTCTCCCCCCCCCCTTTCTGCAACCATTTGGTTTATTCCCTCCCCTATCCCAACCAACTCGGTAATATATATTTCAGCGCGTTAACAAAGAGTCTATATACAAAAAAATAGCTTTTTATATAATTCACCCCAAAGAAAATAATCTTCATTATGGGTACAGAAGCTTATCAAAAACAACCCCCGACTATTAAACTTTGAATCTAACATCCATTTTTACGTAATTTGCGCATTCCAACGTTACATAATTTGCGCACACTACTCCATATCATTTAAAAATCTCAATTCTTTAATAAGAAATCCTTGTTGTGTTTAGAATTCCCCAGCATTTCATTTTTATTCAAGAAAGATTCATTTGATGAACAGAATGCGCACAAAACATACTCTCATTTAGTAAGTGTCTCTTTTTATTTTCTATAATTTTGGAATTCCCCAGACTATTTTTATAGAGACGGTCGATGACGCACGCTGTTTTTTTTTTAAGCGATGTACGCTTTCAACTCGTGCGGTGCCGTGTATTTGTAACGTGCAGACATGTGGCTTTAATTGCCATGAACATACTTTACTCCGCATGGTGTGAAGGTCTGTCGGTCAAACCACCGACTATGCTAGCCGATTATGTATAAAGATTCTTATTATACTCGGTTAAAGTTTCTGACAATAGATATCAAAAATAACAATTAATTTATGAATGAAGTTTTCTGCATTTCTTGTTATAATTTTCAATGACTTAATTTCTCCATCTTTCTTTATGTAGAATGCATTGGTCACCAAAAGTATATATTCGTAGAGAGACAGACATAATAATACAATGAATATGATAGTATGCTGCACGGTGTCACAATTATGTGTTATTTGTGTAAATATATCAATAAACACTGACATAAGTTTGTATACAAAATATATCGACCTAAAATAGCTTTTGTAAAAAATAAATCAAACGTGGAATTCATTGTCATATTTCTAAAATTTCTGAAATAGCCATAAGCTGATCACTAAACTGGTGGCACACTTTGGTTCTGAACTATTAATTTACCCTAGGTTATCATAATTTACAAAAAATCTTTTCCCAGTTGTTGGTTTTATTTGACGAAAAGCTTAACATATTGGAAATTATCCTATCAATAAATTATCATGCCAATAGATTTTTTTTCTTATCACTAAAGAGAACATTTGTTGGTATAATACCCCATTCTGTCCCTCATGACGTCTGCCATTTGTAAAATCAATTTTGATTAAAACTTCAAGATTCATAATTCTTACGAACTTCATTGTTTTCTCTATTTCTCACTCACTGTAGAATGACCTGTAGCACTGAACAATGGCTACGCTCTCTGTAGAATTACCTTTATTACTGACGAATGGCTACACTCTCTGTAGTATGAACTGTAGTACTGACGAATGGCTACACTCTTGTAGTACAACCTTTAGCACCGATCAAAGCTACACTTTCTGTCGTATGTCCGGTAGCAGTGACCAAAGGCTACACTCTCTGTAGAATGACCTGTAGCACTGACGAATGACCAATTGCTACTCTCTTCAGAGACAACCAGTGAAACTATAAAATTTAGACACAGACCACTACATGAGTATATCTGTCTGTCTGTTGCTGTGATGATGGTAGTCCAAAGTCACTCAGCTTGGAGATCACAAAATCTGACCTACTGACTAAATATTTGATCAAGTCAAGTGGTCAAATTTGATCCAGTACATATTTTACCTTGGTCAGTGTCCACAGCTTGTTGAGAGTCTTTTGGCCCTGGGATGAAGCTGAAAAAAAAATAGAACTGTATGGTTATCTCAGGGGACGTAAGATCGTTTGGAGCGCAGCGTCTAAGAAATGACTTTGTTAGGAGAAAGGAGTACAGGCCCCTTGATTTGACAGAGAGTTATGGTAGTGAAAGGAATGACATTCTTGCAGAAAGTGATGGTAGTGAAAGGTAATGACATTCTTACAGAGTAAAGTCATCATAGGGTCTAAATAATGGCGTTCCAGTGATATGGAATTGTTAAGACATATCAATCTATTTATCTATCTATCTATCTATCTATCTATCTATCTATCTATCTATCTATCTATCTATCTATCTATCTATCTATCTATCTATCTATCTATCTATCTATCTATCTATCTAACTTTCTCTCTCTCTCTCTCATATATATATATATATATATATATATATATATATATATATACATACACATCTATATCTTTTCTATCTATCTTTATATCTTATTATATCTTTCTACCAGTCTGTAACTCTGTATGTATATTTAAGTATTATTTAGAAAATAAAAATGAGTCAGAAGACTGGGCTGACTTAGATCAGAATACAATTAATTAATAATTATGTGCACATCTCTATATATTTATATATTGTCAGTTCGTTTGTCTGTCTATCTGTCAGTCCGTCTATTTGTCTATATATCTATTGACTATCTATCTATCTATTTATATATAACTAACAGTCTTTGGGTTTATGCATCTATCTTTGTCTATTACTGTCTCTTTATATATATATATATGTATATATATATATATATATATATACATATGTATATATATATATATACATACATAAATATATATATTCTTTTAATCTACCTTTCTGTATACATGACGACCAAACTATAAATAGATCACACATTCTATCTATCTAACTTGTCTACTTCAGTCTATTATTTGTTTGTGTGAGAGAAAATGGTAATATCACTGGACTTCATATTACTTGTTATGGCTAGCAATATATTAAGATCATTTTTTTTCTTGTTTGTAATTCATTCACCGATCAATATCTATTGTTACACAGCCCAGCTGTGATATCTCCAACCATTATATTCAGATTGAGATACAAAGGCAATGTAAGACGTTGAAAATCACAGCATTAATAGCCTCAGACTATAGGCTATTAAATAACAACGTACAGACATTACAGGAGATGTTCCAGGGAACACGATATCTGAAAGCTAATGGTCAGTCAAATTGTGTACAACACTGAAAAAGATATTTACAAAACATCATTAATTCTGTGTGTCATCTTGGAAATAGATATAGAGATATAAATAACTGAGGTTACTTCCTAGTGGCTAATTTGTGTGTGTGGATTGACAAAGTTGTAACACTGTACTGACTAAATCATGACAATTTATTTATAATGTAGTGACAGTGTATTAACTTTTTTGTGACAATATATTCACAATGTTGTAACATTGTAGGAACTATTTTACAGTATATTCACAATATAGTGACAGTGTATTAAATAATTTGGCAATATATTCACAATGAATTGACAGTGCACTAACTTGTGACAGTATATTGACAATGTAATGAGAATGTATTAAAATAGTCTTGATAATTTGATGATATTTAAGAAAAGTTTATTGATTGATCATAAAATTGAGAAATGCTGCTTAAAATAGAATTATATGTTTAGAAACATTGTGGCTTTGTTACCAATAATTTTATTGGAATACTTTTTAAAAATAATTTTGATTGTTTTCGACAGAGTACATGTTTAAAAAATAGTACAGTATTTTGTTTACTTAAAAGTAATTCACAAAAATTTAATACTCAAAGTATTACTTAATCATAAGGATATATTGTGGAATCTTTATTTTTTTTTTAATTTTGCCATTGAAAATATTTTCATGTCTTTGTTACATACAACCTCTTAGCCATTGAGACTTCCGTCCAGAATGTTCTATTATATTAGCTGACATCCAGACTAGAAGAAAAAAATATAATAATGAAATGGTCTAAGTGTTTTCTTCTCCTGCTGAACCTCCAGAAGCCACAATTGAAAAGTTTTTCTTTTGTCCAGCTGGCCTTAAAAGTGTCAAAAATAGTTGCGTTTTAGATGTCCGCAGTGTGGACACGCACCTCGCGAACCTTCCCTCCTCTCTCCTCCTTTTCTCATGGCTGACCATCTCCAACTACTTGTTCCCTCCCTGTCCATCTCATCAGGTCTCTGTTCGTGCAGCATCGATTACTGTCATATTCATCTGGACAGATGGACTATCAGTCAAGAGGGGAGACAATATATTCTGTTTGGTTAGGCTCTAGATCTTGCTCTTCGGTTGTTTTTCCTTTCCAATAGAACATTTATTTTTTATCTATTTTAAAAACCCCAACCCACCATCTTGTATTGATTAGATCTATGACCTAATAAATTGACTAGTCCGTCTATTAGTGACTAGACTATTTCATCCCACTAAATTCTAAAACGTGACTGTTTGCGGTTCTCATTCTTTATTTTCTTGGCAAGTGACCCTAAAAAGTACTACTGGAAAATGTATTTTTTCCATATTAAATAGAAATAAAAAGTTTTATTTATTTATGTCTAAAACATATAGTTGTTCTAGATCAGTGTTCATAAACATTTTCTAACATCACGTCATTTGTTGACGTATTTATTACACGCCCCTGTAAGGAGGAGGCGCTTGTTGTTTAGATCCTATACATTACGAATGATAGGGTTCTAGTGGCGCTCTTCTTTCATCTCCACCATTGCCGATAGTGCAAAGGTCATGGAGGATGCTACCCAGAAAAAAATCCCCCCTTAATGGAAAATTTTTAGGTTTTGTAGTGCCCTTTTTTCATCCCAACCACAACATGGAGTTTAAAGGCAATGACAACCGGGAAATATTTGGGTGACCCTTGAATCTCACCGGAGATTGAGCCTGGTACCATTAGGTTGACAGTCAAGCGCTTCACTGCACGACGAATATTATAAATGGAAATTTTACTAAGGCCTTAATAGAATGCAAAGTTGACATTCAAGAAATTTAATTCTAGAAACAGTGGCAACAATGAAATATTATGCAGTGTTGAGGAAGACTTGATATAAATAGTGATACAGTTTCTTTATGTTAAACAATAATGATGGTAGTGAACAATCGCAAAATAAAAGGGATATTTTGGGACTGTATTTCGCCACCTAACGTTTTTTTTATTCCAATTAGAGTTATATTCATTATATATGTATATGTAAGGTGATTCATCACTGCAAGGGTGGCTACTCAAACGACTCCTGAGGCTGAAACTGTTTTTTATCTGTAATAAAATTAAACGTTCGTTCCATTTCCCGGAACATACAATCATCCTAGGCCCCACAAATGATATTCGCTCTCAGCCCCGCATATGACAGGTAGCCCTAGTCCCTGCGAAATGCTAAGTCTCAGCCCCGCATGTGACAGGTAGCCCTAGTCCCTGCGAAATGCTAAGTCTGCCTTTTGATGTATCTATATCCTAAAACGCAAATAGTTTCTTGATATGTCTTCACCTCCACGATATTTTGTGACTCATCGTGTCACAAGGTTTTGTCTATATGTGAACATATGTTGAGACTCATCGTGTCACAAGGTTTTGTCTATATGTGAACATATGTTGAGACTCATCGTCAAATCACAAGGTTTTGTCTATATGTGAACATATGTTGAGACTCATCGTGTCACAAGGTTTTGTCTATATGTGAACATATGCTGAGACTCATTGTGTCACAAGGTTTTGTCTATATGTGAACATATGTTGAGACTCATTGTGTCACAAGGTTTTGTCTATATTTAAACATATGTTGAGACTCATCGGGTCACAAGGTTTTGTCTATATGTGAACATATGTTGAGACTCATCGTATCATTGTCAAGATCATGGGAGATATGTGACGGCCGTTGTCTTTGGTGTATGATTACCTATTGAGTTTGGGCGAGTATTTGTATTTTATCCAGACACAGGACGCACACAACACAACAAGAAATGAGTACACGACACAAGCAAATAAAAATCTTTTATTTATACAAAGCGACAACCATTGCGCCCTAAAAAGGGCAAGTAGCTTTATCGCTACCTTAACAATGATAAATCTACGATACAGAAATACTGCGTGGTCCCTACAATTGGCTGGTAGTTCTAAAAAGAATTCAGGACGGAGCTGGTCAAACTCTTGAGAGAGACATGAGATATTCCTCATATATGACTGACTGTCTTAAGTGGACCGTCCAAGCATCTACATGCACCTCCTTATCAATATGAGGCCCGCATGCCCGTGCGCAAAACTACTTAGCTGCTCAAGGGCTGAGTCCGTTGCCTCTACCTCATTGTAACTCACACTTGTCACTCAGCCTGTTTCCCCGATGGCCCGTTTGAGTCAAGGGACCTTTTTATACTGATTTTCTTGAAAATAGTAAAGAAGAAAGCTTCACTGGTATCATTGAATAACTTATTGACAGCTACAGAGCTCTTGGATGCAGAATGTCTCTAAAGGTGCATTATTTAGATGATCATTTACCAAATTCACCAAATATACTGGCAATGGAAATAATATATCAGGGAATGTGGGACGAAGCAATGATGGGAGACTACATCTGGGGTGTGGTTACACAAAAGGTGTGTGAAGTCCCTGTAAGGATGAGATGAAATCTCTTAGAGATTATAAACCACTAATGGGACGGTTTTTATGGGGAATATATCGGGAACTTGAGCCAGGACCTGAAAATTCATCCTTCGTCCTCACAGGATTTCGAACCAGGTACTTTCAGGTCGACAGTCGAGCGCGTTAACGCATGACCATCCGTCCCCTCTTACACAAGAGGTAGAAACGTTCAAATGTGAAGTTTTACGTTTCGTTAGAGATGATGATTCCGTTCACAAGAGACAGAAACGGTCAAATAACTATTTTAGTATTTTCCCCCTGTTTCTTCTTAGTAAAATATGTTCTGAATTATTAATAATTGATTCAAATGTTTGTTCATTTGTTTAAAAAAAATTGTAGTTGTGGGAATTCCTGAGTAATAGCAATTAACAATTTATTGAATTCAATGTGTTTTAACAAAACTTTTATTTGAATTTTTGTGTGTGGAGTCTGAAACGTTGATGCTATAATAAAATGAATTTCAAATTGAAATCAGCATATCTGTTTTTATAAAGAAGCACTGTAAAATGTAGCCAAACATAACTTTTGCAAAATATTGTTACATAGTTTAATGAATATGAAAATCTAACTGTAAAATATTTATAATATCCGTTGATGTTTACCGGTGCCCAAAACC
Source organism: Bulinus truncatus (assembly GCA_021962125.1). Taxonomy (NCBI): domain Eukaryota; kingdom Metazoa; phylum Mollusca; class Gastropoda; family Planorbidae; genus Bulinus; species Bulinus truncatus. The sequence continues at coordinate 1,737,138 of JAGDYQ010000191.1, forward strand.
AGTTGAAATATTCGCTTATTCAACCATTTAATTAAAATCCTAGCGAAACAACAGTCAAAATATAACTTTGTATAATATATTCATTTTTTTTTATCTTTGTAAACAATGAAGCAGTCTAATGCGTGATAATAAACGTATTTTTTGAAATTTTATGAAAATTATTATGGAAAACCCGGCTGTAACTACAGTAAATATCCATAAGATCAATCAATTTATAAGATTCTTTTAAAAGACAGAATTGAATATAGTAATTAAGTTTTAATTATTGAATGATTATCCTAAATAATATATGTATTAATTATCAATTATACTGTCTCTACAGAGTTAACAATTAACAATTTTTTAACTAAAATTTCCTATTCACAGCTTAAAGAACTCATGACTCTCATTTCCATCACCAAAACTACATCTACTCGTCACAAGCTATCCAGAGTTTGGTTCATACAAAGATTTACCATGCAATGTACTCCCCACATATTATAAAATACTACTTGCTAAAGAAAAATAAATTGAAATGTGCAACAGAAAGAGAACGTACTATTTAGGAATTGTCAGCCATGTTGCTGCCGCCGTAGAATCCATCTGGGAAAAACTTTCATATCGACCGTCAGCCACACGCAAGTGTTAAAGATGATAAGTACTTACTATGATTCTTACAGAAGGTTCTAGAAACCATTAAAACGACGGCAGAATGAGAACAGGTATAGAAACAAACTGAAAACGTTTTCAAAACGCAGTAAAAACACTTTGTTTGTTATTGCCGCTTGCAAATGTAAATCTAAGTTGTGTTCTTAACAGTGCCCACTGCAGCATAAAGTTCCATTGGAAGAAAAAGACTTCATAGAAAACCAAAGAACTTTAAAATCGATGAACATTGGTAAAGTAAAAAAAAAAACAAGGAAGAGGCAAAAAATCATTGTTAGGAAAGCAGCCATAGGAGCTAGACATAGCGCAATGAAAGTGAGCAATAGGCTGCGTGTAGTTCAAAGGAACAATTATATACATATGTTTCTTCGACAGAATCCGATTCTAAAGTGGAAGATTAAGAAGATGATTATACCCACTATAGCTCTAGCCCAGTGCAACTAACTTCAATCACTCACAAAATATGAAACAAATGCGTATAACGCTGCCAAATTTTGGTTAGACTTGCGACATATATGGAATTTCAGACAAAGCTTGTGCCTCAATAGCTACACAAAATTTAGATATATTGGCTTTGTTACAGAACAAAATACAGCAAGTTTAATAGATCGAAACAAGCTGAGAAAAGAGAAAGAAAAAGAATTAAACTTACCAAAAACACTGGATAACTAGCGTGGATTATTTTTTGATGGACGAAAACACAAACGCGATTGTAACAAAGCATGTGAAATCAAAGAATGATCGTAAAACAGTTTTGGAAGAACATATTGCACTAATCCTCGAGCCATGATCAGAGTATGTTGGACACATTTCACCTTCTTCTGGTGCTGCTGCAGCTGTTGTCAAAGTATGTTCTAGTTTTTTGTCCAAAACACAATCAGCATGGACACGTTATTGGTAATTGGTTCCGATAGTACTGCGAGCCGTACGGGTTCTACAGAAGGAAAATTGAATAACCCTGTTCAATGGCTAGTATGTCAGTTGCATACGAATGTATTTCCACTTCGGCATTTAATCAAACACCTCGATGGTCCAACAACTGGTCCTCGCGGATTTTTAGGTCATATTGTAGCTGCGATTCAGAGTTGTGAAACTCTCCTACCTGTTGCTTTCCAGGGGATAGATGCTGACTTCCCGGAAAGTGCGTGTGATGATTCAAGCACAGATCAAGCATATCTTCTGGAATTGTTTCCAAGGGGGAGGTAAACCCAGAAAGCAGTCATGTAAAACAAAATATTGTAAAAAAAAACTACAAGAGATACAATAGTCAAATTTTCAGGAAAGCTGCTGTAATGAATATACTATCATAGAAATTATAATATATTTTAGTATATTAAAAATAACTTATATTTTAAAGGTATGAAATTTAATGGAAAAAAAAATCATGCAACAAAAGTGAGGGCAAAGCTGCAATGATATCTGCTAAGTTTTAAGTTCTATTCTTGTGATTTTTTTATATTTATCTATTAAACTGGTATCATTATGGCTGGTAGTAAAAGAATTAAAAGATATAACAAAAAATTATATGCAACAATAAAAAAGTGGTATTTTACAATAGTAATTTGTACATTTTAGATGTATGTAATTTTGTCAAATATTAAGATAATTTAACTATTTTACTACGGCCATTGGCATATATATAACAAAGCTGTACAGAAAATTTCATGGAAATAGATTATTATTTACGTACGTTATGACTGCAGAAGTGGCATGAATATCAAAATTTTAAAGAAAACGAGAAAAAAATAATTTAATTATAAAAGAAAAGGTCTGTACTTTAGTGACCCCTAGATGAATTAAAAATTCGATAAAATAAAAACTAATTAAGTTATGAAAAATATATTGCTACAGAATTGTGCAGAAATAATTGGTCTTTAATTTGATACCAATTTTATATCAAAAATCGAAAAATCATTTTTTGTATTTCTCGGTGTATCTACCCCCTCAATTGATCAAACTGTTATTAGGGGCAACTGTTCCAATGATCTTCTGGCCAATTGTCTCATATACGCTGGTTAACAACGGCGAACAGGATACTTCTCTTGAATATTGCAACTACGTTTCCGTCATTTGAGCTACAAAAACTTTCAACTTATTTTTTGAGGATTTATGGTCCTGTATCCTTTGACATTAAAACAAAACCGTAGTGCAAAATTAGTGCCAGGCTCTTGTAGAAGATCATCTTCCTGTCACGTTGTCTCCGGCCTTAATAAAAAAAAAGCGTAGATCTTATTACTCAACACAACTGTTACTTTGCTCACCCTGAAAATTCGCTAATAGCACAAATAACTGACGATCGTCCAAACATTAGAGAACTTGGACTTTGAAGATTGATGATTTCAAGACAGCTGCAGTTTCGTAAAATTAGAAAATTTCTAATTGCATAACTGGACTTGAACACAAGCGACTACATTGAAATAATAATAATCGATTGGCATAAAGTCTTATTGGCTTCACCTTCTATAGTTGAATTATATCCTTAAATACATAATCGTCTAACCCGTGTGTCTCCCACAGTTAGTTTTTATATCGTGCGGTGTGCCTCGCAGGTAGTTTTCATATCGTGCGGTGTATGCGTTGTATTTAAGAATGTTCATAATAATAAATGCCAAATGTTATTTTCTATAACAGTATTTCATACATTTCTTTGTTATTTCTGTTGATATCGTATTCTGTTCATGGCAATAAAGGACACATGTTCTTTTCTATCGCAGTATTTCGTATATTTCTTTGTTATCCCTTCTGTCGGATTTCCTTCAGCCAACTTCAGCAGGCTTTTCTACTAGTAGTGATATAGAAAACCAGAAGTTAATTCAAGATGTTGATCACACCGCAGTACATTTCCGTCGATATGCATGCCACACACGGTGTGTAAAATTGGTCACTGAAGCATCATTAGCTGTGTGTGGCCAGCATACCAAAGATGGCTTCATTCGCTCGAGAATTTAATCCAGAACTATAGCCTATGACGTATTGTACATTGTTAAATTGTTCTTTCATAAACACAGTGATGGGCATTGGGCAGTAACTAAAAATTAACAGTTAAACTATTGTTGTATCAACTTTTTTAAAAAGTTAACTTTTTATCAAAAGAGTAACTTTTAACTAAAACGTTTATTTTTTAGCTTTGCTCTTTTGAACTAACTTTTTAATGTAAGTGAATTTTCACAAACATATTTTTGAATGAAAATTTTAAAGGTTTAATAAACAATAAATACGTAAATTAATGAAAATATTAATATTATTCACATTAATCATTTTGTTTATAATGTTAACATTTTCAAAAGATTTATAACAATGACAACTTTCAAACTAGTTTTTTGATTTATATCTAAGAAAAACTGATTCATCAAAAAGAACATCGGACATTTTACACCTTCTAGATGTTAAAATTTAGCCCGCAACACTAAAAAGTCGTTTAAAGGCTGCACTTCTGGGAAGTGTTGCAGTGAATCTACAAAATGCAGCAGCCAATCGTGGATATGAAAGCAATGAAGAATTTTCTGAGGAAGGGTTTCTTAAATAAAGTTCGACTTTACTGACAATTTCAACTGTATTTGCTGGCTGTCGATCTTCTTGCACGTAACTGTATAAATCATAAATCATCTTGTATATCTGATGGTCTAAAGTACATGTGTTCCACCTTGAGCTTCCATTGGCTCAAGTTCAGATGTTGACTTTTGCTGTAGGCCTACAGTCTGTGTGAGTAGTTCTTTCTTTGAGAATCTCTCATTTTGGTCTAAATAATTTAAATTAAACTTTGGTAGGAGCATAGTTGCCAAATTATAATCATCAGATTTAAAAACTTCTTGGAGATGTGTTTCTAAACCATTTATAAGCACATTAATTAATGGCACCATTAATTTTAAAGTGTGAAAATTTGTTCATTATGTCGGCCATTTTGAAATCAACCAATCGTTGTAAAAATCCTGATACATCATGAAAAAACCTACTGTTTCATAACAATTTCGGTTGTGGTTGATCGAAACAATGCGCCCAAATTGTAGAAGGAAATACAAAAACCAAATACGTTAAATAAAGAAATTTTAAGAATAAGATAAAGCCAAACACAAAATTTTCACATGATAATTTGAAATTTTCCGAAATATTCAATAAATGGAAAGAAAATATTTTTAGTTGCAATATTTTAGTCAAACTTTTTTAGTTATAACCAAAAATACATAGTTAAACTGATGATTTAACTAAACTTTTTTTAAAAAGTTAAACTTTCTATTTAACTTTTTAAAAAGAGTTTAACTTAAAGTTAGTTACATTTTAGTTAAAAAAATTTTAACTTTTGCCCATCACTGCATAAACATAATTTAGTTCAGCAGTTTATAATTGCACTTTAGCATTACGAATATCACTCTTGAGACGTCAATTTCATTCAAAATTTTTATACTGTTTTTTTTAAGTTTGTGTCCTTCATAATTTTGAAGGCTTTGGTGCACATGTAAATGTTACACTACATAAAAGATATTTTAGTCCGTAACTCCTTAGACCATTTGGCAACCATTTTGAACTATTAGAATAAAAAAATGAAAAAAAAAAAAACATTTTTTTTTATTTTTTCACTCCAACCAAGTCTCTGCTAATTTTAACACACATTTATCTAAACACTAGTAAACAGGTACGATACCCGGACTGGCTATTAGGCACGCAGTTGGAGTTGAAAATGGTGATATATATTCGAGCGCTTTAACAATCAGTCTATATACAAAAAATAGCATGTCTATGTACTCGAAGTGGCCCCAAAAGACATGAACAGATTATTATAGCCAAAACACATTTAAGGGACACTTAATAATACATCAAATAAAGTTAATATTTTATATAGTTCATCCCAAAGAAAATAATCCTCATTATGGGCATAGAATCTTAACAAAAACATTCCCCGACTATTACAGTAGAAGTCCGATAATACGGCACGTTCGGGACCGGCTCGGTGCCGGACTAACGAAAATTCCGGTCTATCGGGCGGTAATTATAAGAACAATTTGGTTAATAATTAAACTACAATCACATACAACAAAGTTTATTTTACATTTCATATAATGTATGTACACGTACCGTAAGACATAGTTCACTTAGATTTTTAAAAAGTCACGATTGTCTTTTTGTTTTCTTGACTTTTGCGTATAGTATAAAATTTATTTCTAATGATATGGAAATCAATATTTTCTGAAGCACTCTAGCTAGTACGCGTACTAGCCTCAGCAAAAGAGATAAACTTATTTAGTGATTCTTCAGCTTCTGCCCAGCTGATTTTTTCCTTTTCTTTTGTTTCGGCCTCTGAGTCACTTTCTTCAAGATGTTGAGTAGGCTGAGGGTTTACTACAATGTTGATAATGTCCTCATTGGTTAGTTCTTGTTCAATAGGCTCATTGTCGTCGATTAGAAGCGCTTCCGGATGATCCCGAACTATCCCATAAACTTCTGAATAGCTCTCGAGTGTTTTTATTTGCTTTAAAGACACACTTTTGGAGAAAAGCAAAATTTTTTACAATTTTATGGAGTGATGCCGGACTATCGGGCATTCATGACTGTTGGATGCCGAACTAATGGACTTCTACTGTAATAGGAAATCCTTGTTGTGTTTAGAATTCCCCAGCATTTCATTTTTATTGAAGACAGAGTCATTTGATGAACAAAATGCGCACCAAACATACTCTCATTTAGTAAGTTGTCTCTTTTCACTTTCTATAATTTTGGAATTCCCCAAACTATTTTTACACTGACGGTCGACGCGCGCTGTTTTTTTTAACTCTCTCTTCATTTTTTAGCGATGTACCATTTCATCTCGTGCGGTGCCGTGTATTTGTAACGTGCAGACATGTGGCTCTCATTGCCATGAGCATCCTATACACCGCACGGTGCGAGGGTCTATGTTAGACGATTATGTATATAGATGTTATGTCTAAATGTCTACATTATAACGATAGGTCATTGTGACCCGACTTGCGTTGCAATATTAATGATATAGGAAAATAATATAATTCTTTTTTTATAAATGGCACTTTCTACATATTATTATAACATTACAATATGGTCATTTAGTATATGCGTTCCTTTTATTTTTTGAAACAGAAAAAACATTGGACTTTAGTCAAAACAAACACTAAAACGTTAACCATGTCATGTCAACAACATTGCATGTGAAGATATTTCTTTTTATATTGTTGTATTACACTTTTTTATCTCCCTCATTTCTTTGACTTAAACTTTAAAAAAATAAGAAACGTGATGTTTTGAATGGTGAACTAATGTGAAAATATGATTTTGAACTAACGTGATGTTTTGACCGGTGAATTATTTTTTTGTTAGTCATTGTGTTGTGTTTTATTTATGTTTGAACTGTTGAAGTCTTCATTTAGCCAATGACATCTTGACTGTAATTGATACTTCAATGTTAGATTTCTTCATGTTCATTAACCTTACAATTGTTACTTGAAATAGTCATATCTCATCAAATAATACAGTCATAAACTTAAATAATTTGTTAAAACCATTAATTTTATGAATGAAATTTCTTTTCCTTCTTCTTTTATTTCAATAAAAAGAATTATTATAAAAAAGTTCATACCATGTTTGTTAGTGTATATAAAAGATATTTTGCTGAGTAAGTAGTAGCTAGCTCTACTTTCATCAGTACATTTTTAAGAATGCCCATCCAGAGTGTATTTTGTTTTGGTTAATTTCTTGAACTGATTTATTAATAAAACATTCTTTAAATAATTTACGTGAATGAAAAATTAGCTCTACTTTTTTCTTCATTATTGGATTTCATTCTTTAAATAAAAAATTAGTAAGTCTGAGTTTCATTTTTAATTAAACATGGTTATTTTTAGAAACTGGTTTACATAGATCCATCTATAGGCCAGGGTATGAAAGTTCATCCAGCACACTTAGGCATCTGTTTCTTTTTTGGACTTTTCAACTATTTTCTTGTTTTTCTCAGAATATATATTATACAGAATGTGCAATTATAGTTAAAATCCTCTACCATTGGCTAAAAAGAAAAGCCAGTAACACAAATAGCAGGACTATTAGTCATGGACTTTATCTATAACAATCATAGTAAAACATCTGGCTTTTTAATAAAAAAAATATTAATAAACAATTATCGGTTTGTTAAAGAAAACAAAAAGTCTTAATATATTTTAAGATTTATAATTTCGGGCTTTAAGTTTATTCTTTAATAACATCTTTAGTTAAATCGGATGTTGAAATTTAATTAGTGTAGCACGATATTATTGTTACAAAATAGTTTTATTAAAAAGAACAATGAATTTGGAAACAACTTTGTGAAATCCGTTTTAAAAACTGATTGATAGATTGCTCATAATACTGTTGTCCATCTTTTAGCCTATTAAGTTTATGAGATACTAGATAAACAAGGTTAGAAAAAAATAATAACGTTTGAAATGAGTGATTCTAACAAAGGATCTGTATAATATGTATTCTGGGTTGTTTACCTTATTTCCCTTTTAGGTTGGTTTTTTTTTTGCATGTGTGGAAAGAAATGAAAATTTTTAAACAAATGTGAAATTGGCTGAGCTTTTTAAATTTTATTTAGATGCAAAAAGAATTTAGTATGGCAGCAAAATTTGACTTCAGAGCATATTTATGAGATTATCACATTGTGCAACTTGAAAAACTTCTGTGAAGATTTTTAACTTTTGTCATTTTTCTAATTGCTAGTTTTAAAGGCTCATGAAATTGTACACATTTTTAAAGGCTATAGTATGTAAAGTGAAAAAAAAAAAAAATTCTAGGACTTGTGTGTTTTATTGTCATAAATATACTGTGTAGAATTTAAAAATGTCAATTGTTTGTTTTATTTATATGTTTTGTGTCACAGTATTGATGAAATGTTATCAGGCATTGATGTATTACATTAGGCTTTAAATGTTCAAGTTTTGAAAACAAAGAAAGATGTCCACACAGTATGTTAGGTAAAATTGATCTGTAATCATGAAACTTTAAACTAACTCATTAAAAAACACTTGTTACTTATGTATTGTTGTATAACAGAAGCATAACTACTATTGTTCCTTGATCCTGAAGTTGAATCATTACATCATTGATCACCTGTTACCTGCATTTTTTTTAAATACATTTTATTCTTTCATATTTTTTTTAATCAGTCAGATGTTGATCTAGACTTGGAATCATATTATGTGTTTAGTAACACTCTGTCATAACTCCAGCATTCAAATTAACATATGTTTTTCTCCAAAGATCTATAAAATCACACCAGTTTAGGTCGATAGTATTTTTAGTTATTTTTATTGATTATTTTCTTATTAGGTCTTTCATTTTTTTTTTCATGTCAGAAAATCTTAGTCTAAAACTACTAACATTTTCTAATAGAAGAAAAGATATATGTTTTCAAACAGTTCACATTTCTGTGTTCTAAAAAAATAATAGGGCATCTCTATTTTGTATGTTAGTCAAATGTTGTTGATTCTGTTCTTTAGAAATTGAATTCGTACAATTTTGTAGTCACATGAAATTCTCTTTCAAATTTATTTTTTTTAATAAATAAAATTCTTATCTTGAACTTGGCATGTTTTCTGCTTTAATTTGTTGCTATGTAATTAGAATGACTTGGGAATATTCAGTTTACTTTGTGAAATACCATTGTGGTCGTAGGGATTTACTTTTGTATGACAATAGTGCCCTCCTTGTGTCCACTTGAATCACACTTGCTACAGATGGTCATGTGATACAGCACTGGACTGTCAACCTGAGGGTCCCTGGTTCGATATTAGTGAGGACCAATGGATATTTCAGGTCATGGCTATATCTCCTGTGGTGTCTCCATGGTCATTGCACTATTCACTATGGTGGAGATGAAATAAGGGCACTGCAAAACCGTCCCATTAGTGGATAAAAGGAATTAATAGATTTCATCTCATTCCTACAGGGACTTCTCATACAGCCATGGTCACTGATGTCTTAAATCAGTGGCTAGCTAACTATATCACTCATGGTCACTGATGCCTTAAACCCAGTGGCTATCAAACTATATCACTCATGGTCACTGATGTCCGTATCAGTGGTTATCAAACTATCCTCTTATTGGCATTACGATTTTTTAGTTGAATTATAACTTTTGCAAGAGATTTCTCCTAATGATAATACTTGTAGAAGGTGTAATAATTCAGACAACTCAAATTATGAAGTTAACTCCAGTGAAGTAACATCAACAATCATTTAATTCTTGAACATAAACTGACATAAAAGTAAACTCAGGAGGAGTGCAATAGCAAACTGTAAACATGCATCCATCTACATCGATGCCCAAAGCTAGACTGATTATAAAACAACGCATGTGCTCCCAACTGTTGGTTTAATATACGTCATTTTTACCAAATGACGTAAACACTAAAATCTACAATAAACTTCAACACAAGATGGCGGAATGACGCCATAGCTACTGCGGTGGGCGGAGCCTACCGAATTGCGTTATCAAGCTTAGGCTATACTATTTCTCCACACACAGTTTACCATTGGTTGAGTTAGAAAGAAATAATCATAAGAAGCCAACTACATTAGCCAAGGGTATGCCATTAGAACTACAAAAAGAAATTGAAAAATTGTGCTTAAAACATAGCAAAATAATATCTAGTGTTCCTGGAAGAACAGATATCATCAAATACAAAATACAACTACAACATGATAAACCGTTTAAACTAAAGACGTATCAAATACCCATGGGATACAGAGATGCTATTGATAAAGAAATAAAGCAACTGTTGGACAGAAACATGATCAGGCCATCAACATCACCATACGCCTTCCCGATAGTTATAGTTAAGAAAAAGAATGGTGATGCAAGGTTTTGATGTGATTACAGACAACTAAACAAAATAACTCATGTTGATAGACAGCTAATGATATGGCAAAAGCAAATATTTTTTTCTCACCTGGATTTAACCAGAGGATTCTGGAAGAATCTTCAAAACAATACACTCCTTTTGTGGTCGGCAACGAACATTATGAATGGAATGTCATGCCTTTTGGTCTGATTAATAGTACAGCCACATTTATCAGGATGATGAACAAAATACACAGAGACATACCTAACATAAGATATTATATAGATTACATTTGTGTGTTCTCAAATGATTGGAACATTCACTTTGAGACATTAGAGAAAATATTTCAAATTCTGAGAGACAACAACCTAACAATTGCACCAGACAAAATACGGATAGGTTCCCATGATATTGATTTCTTGAGATATCACATTGGAGATGGTACCATAAGGCCTACAGAAAATGTTCTAAAAAGAATATTGGACATTAGGATACCAAATAAGAAGAATGAAGTGAGATCTTTAATAGGGCTCTGTAACATCTATAGAAACTTTAATCCGAACTTTGCTGCAATTGTTGATCCTTTGGTAAACCTCACAAAAAAGAGAATGAAGGACGATGTTGAATGGACAGAAACTTGTCAGACAGCACTCCAACAAATACAATCAATTTTCCAGTCACCACCAATTTTGTCACTTATTGTTACTTATTGATGCAAAGAGATAATTCGTGTTAGTAACAGATGCATCTAAATATGCATTGGCTGCATGTCTAATGCAAAGTTACCACAATATCAATAAACCCGTGCAGGATATTAACTGAAAAGGGAAAAAAAAATACTCAATTATTGAATTAGAATGTTTGGCATTGGTTTTGGCCATCACCAAACTAAGCAAACACCTACTCGGTCAAGAATTTATAGTGTTAGTGGACCATAAACCATTGTTAGAATTCAATCACAAAAGCATAAACAACTCCAAGTTGACTAGATGGTCACTATTATTACAAGATTTTTCATTTAAGATTAAAACCATAAAAGGGGCAAGTAATCACATACCAGATATATTATCTAGATTGATCTAAATTAAGATGACTCTTGTGATATATTACATTGTTTATTTTTTGTATTTCTGTTGCATAATTTGAGTCTATGGTGGTGTATACCATTTATTTTGATGTTGTATCACAATATAATATGGTATATATGGTATATGTACATTAGGGTGGCCCAAAAAACTCAACTTTCACCTACAGCGCAAGACACCCTCTAACGTTTTTCCTTATAGCAAAACTTTAATTAGGGCAGAGTTTCAGCCTCTTGTGCCAACTGCAAGGTGATGCTCAACGACCATGTATTTTCACAATTTCATTGAAAATTGCCGAACTTTCATGTAATTTACAATTTTCATCATTACTTTCTGTATCATTTATTTTGTGTTATATTTTACTTACTTAGGGTTGGCTGTTTAACTATTCTATGTCATAACTTCCTGTTTAGTGTTACCTTCTGCCATATTTGTTGATGACTGTGCATTTGCAAGCAGTGTTCTTGATGAAACTGAATATGTCGATGAGTACATACCGACCAAAATTAGCAAATCAGGTAAACATCAAGGCAAGATAACTCAAGTAAAGAAAACCTCTCAAGACCAATTGTTCAATCCAAGTGTAACAAGTGCCTTTGACTGTAATAAAACATCTGATGTGAAGCTGTTAGACTACTTATTCCTATTGCTGCAGCCCTTGGTTACGATCTATATGCACTCCCTATTTCACGTAGCGCTATTCAATAAGCATGGTCAAGTGCTAGGCTTGAAATTTCTAAAGCAATGAAAGATAATTTTGAGCCAACTTGCCTATTGGTAATCCATTGATATGGACAGAACTTCAAGCTATATGTGGGGAAGGCTCAGTTGACAGGCTACCAGTTTTAGTTTCATGTGATAGGATGGATAACCTGTTAGGTATACCAAAGGTGAGCCCTAGAACTGTGAGAATGAAGCAAATGCTGTTTACAAATTGTTGGTGGAGTGGCAGCTGGTTGAGAAGGTTCAGGCTATTTGCGTTGACACAACCTCAGTAAATACCGGCAGAATAAATGGAGTATGTGTTGGCCATGAGACAGGCTAGGTCGTGAACTTCATTGGTTAGCCTGTCGTCATCATGTAATGGAGATCATCTTTTCAAAGGTTTTCATCATCTGCTTTGGACCTTCAAACTCCTCAGATATCCCGCTTTTCAAACGATTTAAGGGGGTACACCCCCATATTTAGTTCCAGAAGTAAATACATAGCTTGTTATATATCATTTTGTTGGAAATGATCTGAACATTTAAAATCTAAAAAAAAAAAGTTATAATATTATGCCGTTTTTTTGTGGTTGCCATGGAAACAGGAAAATAGGCTAAAAAACACTATATACTAAAAACGCTATAACTTTTTTTCTGCTGAATAAAACTTAATTCTGTTTTTTGATCTGAATTGGCAATTAAAATATCTAGAAAGTTACGTTTATTTATTATTATATTATCATTAGTTAAAAAATTATGAATTTAAAAAAAAAAAATTAAAAAAATTAAATATAAAAAAAAATACTTTATGTAATATTTTTAAAAGTTGTTAATATATTTTAATGTAAAAACGTAACTTTATAGCTAATGTACATACAAATGTACCTGCCAATTTCAGCTTTGTATCTATCGTAATGAACAGAGCCTTAGAATTTAAGTTGTGAAAATCGCAAAAAAATGCAATTTTGAGAAAAAAGGGAAAAAAACTAATAAAATGCTTTACTATTGATAACCTGTAATATAATTATCAGCTTTAACTTAATTTTTTCATGCCTATCACCCTTGCTTCATTATGAACACAAATAATTGATATAAGTTGCATGGAGAATTTATAATAAAGAAATGAAAAACATCATTTGAATGTTTAAAAAATGCTCATTTTATTAAAATGAGCAATTGGTATTAGAATAAAATAAAATACATATTATTTAAATAATAAAGTTACTTGATTGTTCCTGATTAAATCCAAGTATTTCTGTGTCTCAGTGTGCACCAGACTCATGGTAGTCGTATCATCTACTGTAGTGTCTTCAGTTCCTTTGATTCTGCACTACGCTGAATGGCACTGTACTTTCTTTTCAATTTTGAAGCAATCTCTGATGATTGCATAACTTTTTTATTCTAAGCTTCCATCTTGCATCTGTCAAGCTTCCCATACTTACAACAGCAGATGGTTTAAGATGCAGAGTTTCTAGCACTTAGAGAATAGCTCACACTGATCCTCATTGAGACGAAGAAACAGCACGTCCCACAGCAGCTCAGAACCCTAGAAAGTCCCATAAATGATGTTTTGTGGCAACGCAGCCAAATCATATTGTTCAGGCTTTTCATTTCTGTTTTGAGTGCCACCCATGAATCAATCTGCTACCAAGAGATTATCCTCATTTATGTCCTCCCTGTATACAGGAATGACGCTGTGTACCACAGTTTGAGGAAAGAAATGTAGATTGGCGATGTTCAGCATGACTGGGAGCCGAGACATAACATAACTATAGCTTTCTGGTAAGAAAACACCAACTATTCCAGGTAGGACCCTGTAGGGCACTGTTGATGTCGAGGTTCTTTATCGCTGTGGACATTGAATGTACAAGAGCCCCAAACCCGTGGCATTTTCCGTTTTGTTATATCTGGAATCTTACTAAGAACAGCTCCTCGATAAAAATTTTGCAGCTGTCACATTTAACGTCCAATAAAATTCTCCCAACTTTACCTCTGCCTCCAAAGTCGTTCATTTTTAAGCCAGCTTGCGCAAAGCTGTACCCATTCTTTGTGCGCATGGTTCACACAATCAAGCTTTCCACTGTGAAGTCTGCATACTGGGTTGGACATCTTGACACAGCTTTGATGTTGAAGAAGTCACCGCAGATAGCATTTCCAAATATCTGAATCCGAATTTATCCACAGAGTCAAACTCCCCAATATGACTGCTTCACGCGTAGCCTCCATGGATTTACTAGATGTCTCAGCGTTTTTTGCAACAATCAGGAGCATATTGTTCTTCCAGGTCATCATCTCTTCATTTGATTTTATTTTGGTTATCACACTGCCGAGCTTGCATGCATAGCAGTATTGACTTAGAACATGATAATCGACTACCAAACCAATCGGTATATCAATACATGCACCTACACTGCATAAAGAGATGGAAGCCTCAAACTTTCCGCCTGTCCCCATCATAAGATCACACTTATGTGATGATGGGGTTTTCTCCGGCATCAATTGCAGATTTCAAATCTTCGTCATTCTCTGCATATGCTTTCGAACAATCTCACTGTGTTCAAACTTATAACATTTCCAGTTTCAATTTGTATCTAAAATTAAAAAAATTTAATAATAGATTGGTTTATTTAGCATAAAAATAATTGTGATTTTGAGAAAAAGCTTCATGGATTTTTAAAATGATAGTCCTATAATACCATTTCTCTTGGTATAATTTTTTGTTCTATATGTTGATACCTTCAATGTCAAACTAATCATGACCCCTTTATGGTACGCCAATTTTGTTGTTAAATACTAATAATGTCAATATAACAAGTTCATTGTTTAATAAAGAGACAATAAAAAGAACATAATTATAATATAGCTTTATATCTACGATAAAACATTAGCCTTATACCTGTAACTATCTTATCATGTTCCTGAAAAAGTTGACAGTGCCATACCAGAGAATACCCCTCACTACACTAAATGATGTTGAGAATGTTTTCAGAGTCCTCCACCACACTCATGACTAAATAAATCCATTCGTCGATTAATTTTCATATGGCAAATTGTTCTTGTCTGCGTAATACATTCCTGGTGGTGAGCATTGTTTTTCATTTCATAACCATTTCACTATATGTTAGTTTTCATCATGGATGAAAAGCCAGCATGTTTTCAGTAACTAGGCATATTGGCTAGCAGCGAGGTTTTATACATATCGGACACAGCAACTCGTGTGAGCAAAATATTTATTTTCGCTTCAAAATGTAAGGTAGAATCCAAGTTTGTTCCTTCTACATCTTTTATTCTGTCAACTGCACCCAACATAGCAATCTTTTTTTGCGGTCTCACTTTGAGTTGTTTGACAGTTATCTTCGTAGCATGGTTTTCATCTACATTTTCTCTTTTTTAGCCGCTGCTGCTAGCTTACTTTGGGCTTTTCTGCATGCATTCTTAGGATGAGGCATTTGAGTATGAAGTTTTAAAGCTTGAAATGTCATATCTTTCAAAGATGCAAAGTAAAATAACTTCTTCAACTACACGATGCGATAGATCGCTAAATGAGACTAAAGACTGCTTAGTTTGTTTACAGATCGAAACCATACTTGGTAAAACCATAGTAAAGTGCATCGATCAATGGAAATTTGTTAATGCTGACTTACTTCTATTCCATTGGTCAATATTCTTTTACTATGACCTTTTTATTAGATGAACCCTACACTTGTAGTTAGACAGTAATAAATAGAAGGTTTCATAGCGACTTACGGCGTCATAATAACAAGTTTTGATGGATAGACTATTTTAAGAACAAAGAAAGGTTCACTACATGACATTATGTGGCAACTTAGCTTCTCTAGATGACGTAAAATCTGTACTTCTCTTATGTGGGTTTGCGTAACGTTACTACGTGATGTAGAGTTTGAGAAAAGTTATACGTGAAATAAAACGACTAAAAATACTTGTTGTATACATAATTTAGCGATCAAAATAAAGTATTTTTTGCACTCTCTGGTCAGCCACTAAAAACTTAAGAGATTTGTATGAGAAATGGTTCTAACAATTAAGAAAGCACTAAAAAGCAAAAACTGTTGGGGGAAAAATAAATCGAAAAAAAGTCATGGTATTCCCCCTTAGGCTGCTGGAGTGTCCTAACTAGGCAGAATTTTTCCAGCTGAACACTGAAGCTTCCAGTATGTCACGTGCAACCATTGCAGTCCTGACCAAAAAGCACCTAAAGGAACAAGTCAGAGCTGATTACATGGAGCTTATTGAGTTGGCTCTGATTGTTTGGGGCATCCACTGTTTACAAATCCACTGGGGGGGGGGCTCGAGTACATCGTACTCGCGATAGCTAAATTAGATTTATGTCTTGAAAAATATATCTCTTCCGCCGCCAAACTGATTTATTAAAGCTTACAAAGAAGAAGCTCATGTTAAGTACTGCTAAGGTTTGGTGGAACTAATTTACAGAAAGCATTGGGTAACTGCTGCTCATACAACGTGAAGCTCCATCCTGTGATTTACAGCTGTGGACTGAGTCACCAGCGGATTACCATATCTAATCGATCCACCGACATCAGTTCAGTTGCACGAAAGATCCTGAAAATCATCGCTGGTGTATTTCGATGCCAAGCTTGTTGGGTTTGCCGTTTCTCAGCTCATGCGGGTAGCAGCTGCAAGGATGGGATTATTTCAAGAGAATGACCAGTGAGGCTGGCGAACGAAAAGTACGTGGAGATTCATCAATACTAATGAAACCAGATGTATGTTTAGGTTCTTTGCTGTTATAACATTGTCAAACATTGCCTTTCACCTTGATTAGCTACCTACAAGAGAGGCCTACAGGATTGAACAGTATTGATATGGCCATACACGATTCAAGTCATTACATGTTTCAGACGATACATCAACACTTTAAAGATGAAGAAGAAAAAACAACTATTATTGCAAGTTGTGGAAGGAAATCATAAAGGCTGTTCCAACACTAAGTATCACCAAAAAGTCTGCTGTTTCAGGCCTTAATTATCAGAATTATTAATAACATTGACTGATAATGCGTGCTTTCGTGTTCCAATTTGAGGTAGGTTACAATTTTCAAGTTTTTTGATGGAACAGCACACATTTATACCTTTTAATTGTGATAAACGCCAGCATAACCTATATATATTTAAGCTTAGAAGTTCATTTGCAAAAGAGTAAAAAACTGCTGAATTAAAGGCATACGTGCTGGATTGTGGTTTTAAAACATTCAACATTTGCGTGATTGCTTCATTTTGCAAGAATTTCGTAAGATTTGGATATTATATTGCTCTTGAGCACTGCCTTATATTTAGAATTTAAAGCTAAAACTTTACCAAACCATTACTATTAGCAGATGTAAAAAATTGGGAGGGTGTCTTGCTTTATAGCACACATTCATTTTTTGCTATATCTCAATGAACCACCATTAATGTACATACAATTGACGATGTATTTGCATAAATTATGTTAAAAATGTATTTCATATTTTAAGGAAAAGGGGGGAGGTGTCATAGTGTAGTTGCGTGTGCTACGCACACAGGTGTGTGTGTTTTTGGAGCGAGGCCAGCGAGGGTCAGCGAGAGGTCAACAGTCTGGTCATTTCTGGACTACGGATATTGTATTTATAGAAAGAATGATCGTCTAGCTATTTCGAGTCTTGATTTAGGTAGAAAGTTCGAGTTAGGATGTGTGCGAGATATATAAGAGGAATTTTGTCAGTATAGAGGATGAGTTGAGTCAATCGCAGTCACACAGTAAGTCAGTGCAGTTCATTGGAGATTTTCAGTATTCATTTGAGAGAGAGTCAGTACAGTTCATTGGAGAGTTGAGTATTCTTTGTAGACAGAATTTCATTCATTTGAGTTAAGGATATTACTTGATATAGTGACTATTTATTTTACGTTGGATCTATTTTACTGTTTCAAATTTTATTGTGATGTGAATAAATTATTAATAAACCATGGAACATGAATTTAGTATATTATGTCAGGACGTATTAGATTGCGGACATGTACGAAAGTGTGTGTTATATGACAATAAGATACTAGCACACATCAGTCAGGACAGCGATTTAAGAGCAAATATACCTCAACACGTTACTTGAAGACAATACACCACATTAAGAACGTTACAGTTTTGATGTTTACATTTAATTTATACTAGTCGTACCGCAGCGTATCATACGTCGCAAAGAACGAGGGAAATATACTGACACAATCTTTGATACTGACACAATCATTGATACGGAAACAATGACAAAGCGAAGTAGGTTTTCTGTATAGCGAAATTTATTTTGAAACATTTTAAACATCTATAGCTGACGGGTGAAGACTTCCTGAGTGATCCATCTTGGCCCTTTTTAAACAACACGCTTGCTGTGATCCAGCCCTCCCGTCTCCCAGCACATATAACCCTCCCTTCTTCCACCCGCTGTCGCAAGTTGTTGACGTATTTGGGAATCCCACAATCTATAAATATTCCAGCGTCTTCACGAAGATGAGAATTATATATATACTAGCTGTACCCCGCAAAGCCTTTGCAGGAAGATAGACTTGTTAAGCCATTGCCGAACCTAGGATTTTGGGGCCCTGCATTTTGACATTCGATACCATGAAATGAGATTATGTACTTAATATTTAATGTAAAAAATAATTTTGGGGGCTCCCCTAAAGCAGGAGCCCGGTGGGACTTTCGATTTTGGACCCCCAAAACCCTAGTTACGCCTCTGTGTTAATTTTTTTCAGTTCTAAAATAATTAAAAATCTAATTAGTTGTTGATTCTTTTTCTTACAACATCCTAAAAGATAAATTGTTTCAATTTTAAAAAAAATGTCAAAGAGATCTAATTAGTTACTTTTCATTAAAACAACTAAAAGGATACATTCTAAAACAAAAAAACAATAAAAATAAATGTCACTGGGAGAAATCGAACCCGGAGAGTCTACATAAAAGAGAACATTGTCAAAGCTGCATAGCCATCATGCCACCGCGCCAACCATATTATGATGCAATTTTAAAGTACTATAAGAAATATTGCTCGGTTATGTTTTCATTGCCTTTTGACCTAGTTTTTTAGGCCTATATTGTTATTTTGTAATTAAGAAATTATTCAAAGCCGTATTTATTTAAAAAAAAATATTATAAAAGCTGAGAATTTAATTAGTATAGAAATTAGCAGAATTTCTTTTTTAAAATATTATATTGACTTTATTTACGAAATTAGATACGAAAACACGGTCAATAGTCAATAGTCTTATCGTCGCCGACGTCGGAGATTTTCGATTATTACTATTGTTTACGTCTGACGATGTTAAAATGCTCTGTTGTAATAAAAACTACAATGATTTGAATGATATTATATGCTAATTATTAATTTTTGATATTGGGGACTTTTACATTTCATAAATAAAAGCACAGAAACTATTGAAAACTGTAGATAATATCAAAAAGAAAAATTGAATCGAGACACAGGGGCTGACGCCATTTTGAATTCTTGTTTTCCGCTTTCGATTTAACGCACACTGGAGATGAATAATATTATATATGATGATTAGTTTACGCAGACGCAGAAAATGATTGTCCACTCCTTTTGTTGTTTAAGGTCACCCAGGTGTCTAAAAATAGAACAGGGAATTCCCGATAAAAAAAAGTTGATTTTTTTTCTGCTGATTTTTAAAGTGTTAAAATTGTTTTTTTCATATTGAAATATGGCTTACTATCACGATCTAATCATTAACTATCTTTTTAGGCCATATATTTTGTTTAATAGAGGTTTTTGACATTTTTTTGCGGTTTTCTTAAAATCGCATTTTTAAAAGAAAAATCTTTCACCCTTTCGACACTTTCATAAAAACTACTTAAGATATAAGCTTACAATTTTGCATGCTTATTTTTATATCTATTGTTGACAGTTTTCTAATTTGTTTTTTTGTAAATATTAAATAGAATTTTTTTTATAATTTTTTTTCTTACCTAACCCCCCCAAAAATGTAATTTTTTTGAGTGTACTGAAATAAAAAAATTCACAGTTTATTTATTGTCCATTTTTTTCTAAATAGAAATTTGACTTTTGTTTGAAACACACTCATTAACATTTGTGCAAAGTTATTTTATGATATCTACAATAGATTTTAAAAATTGGTTCTTTGAAAATATGTCTTAAAATTACACTTTTTCACCCCAAAAAGTCACATAATACATTTTTTATAAATTTTTGTATGTTTTTTTTTATTTCTTTGTTCATTAATTGGTCCGTTGAATGCATGTGCCAAAAATGGCTAGTGTAGCTTAAAAAATAAAAAAAATGCAAAACAAAGTAGCTAAAACCTTGCATTGGTGTAGGGATCACCTTAAATACTCCATCTCCCTTTTAAATCAATGGTTTAACAGTGAAAATCACAGCCTACACTTCAATATACATATGAATAGATAATACGCAGGTTTTGCTGGTGAAGATAATTTATATTAAACCAATTCTATCGATTTGTAATGCTTTTAACAAGACAAAATACACTAACAGTGGTACAAAAAATAGTTTTAAAATATCGGTATTTAAAAATAGTGCACATGTACTGAATTTATTTAAGCTATAACTATAAGATAACATTATTTTTTTTTTAACAAAGAAACAAAAAAAAATGAAATAAATACTGGAAGTGATTTCTTCTGTGCCATTCATTATTATTATTTTAAGAAACTACAATTTAAATTAGAACAAAATAATATAATTTGTTAATTATTTTTTAGGTTATCTATAAATGTATTTTCCTTAATTAAATTCAGATAAAAATGTTTGCATGACGATTAAATTGTTATTTTTTGCTTAGCGTTATATATGTTCTTAATAAATTCAACTTCTGGTCAGACACACACTTGCACAAGCCGATATAACCTGAAATTATATTGCACAACAACCGGTTTACAAACAGACAACCGGTTTAAAAACAGAAAACCGGTTTACAAACAGACAACTGGTTTACAAACAGACAACTGGTTTAAAAACAGTCAACTCTGCCTATAAGATGGCTAGATAGATCAACGAGTGAGGAAATCAGCTACAAAACTCATTAAAAAAATATGTCTGCCAGTTACAGGTTTTAATAATAGCAGCACTTTTCGTGGAAAGTAAACATACAGTGACCTGAACAAAGGCTACACACACAAAAAAAAGTTAAATTCTGCTTCACTTTAAAAACCATCAAAGTCAGTTTGTGTCAAAGATGCGTGTAGTTTGAAATATCCAGCACAACGGTATTAGCTGTGAACTTATGTGTCTTGGACTGAAGGTAAAAAAATATTGGGTTAATAAATAGTAGAAGTGGGTGAAAGGAAATACTTTATATTTACACTCATCTCGTGCAGTTTGCACAAAAGAAAAATCACATAAATTTTAAACAAACTTTTTGACAAAAATAAAACAATCTTAAGAAATATCAACCTTTGGCCTTACTGTATTCATGTATTAAATAGTCATAGGAATGTATCATTTTAGTCTAATTTTAGAAATAAGTCTTTTTTAAGCAATTTACCAATTTTCTCGACTTAAGTGTATGAAGTCCCTGTAAGGATGTGGTGAAATCTCTTAGATCCTGTAAACTACTATTGCGACGGTTTTTATGGTGCCCTTCTTTCCGATAGTGCAATGAACATGGAGGCAGCACGGGAGATATAGCATTGAGTTAGGTAGTAACCGACGTATTGTTTGGTTTATATTGTTTTTTGAATAGCTTCCCCTACAGGTTGTGTTTTGGACAGATCATATAATCTCATTATATTTTACACATTAAAGATGAAATGTGTTGTATACAAAAATAATATTTAAATGGAATTATGGAACATTTTATCCTTAAAGGCTCATTTTTTTAAAAACCACACAAACTATTGAACATAAAGATATTAAAGCAAAAACATTTTTTTTCTAATCGACACGCTGGCAGCCAACCATTAATAGTGAAACAGGAAACAGTATTCAAACTTTTGATCTTCAGTGAGATGTATAATATTTAAATATATCACGTTTGATTTAAAGTAAAAGTAAATAACAAATCTTTAAATGGAAATATCCGATGTTTGTGACTGAAGAACTACTCATTCAGCAAGTATGAAGCTTTTATCAAAACATCTTGTTTGTAAAAATGTTTTTAATTAAATTCAAGATTTAGGTTTTTTTATGAGTTCTGTAGCTGATTTCCTCACACGTTGAAATATCTGGCCATCTTAAAGTCAGGGTGGTCAGTTTGTCTCAATCTGTATGCTAGGCCCAAGTTTTAAGAATGGCAGCACATTTCGTGGCAAGTAAACATACAATGACGTTACGGACTGAATAGGGCATAAAAATTAAAGTTTGACAATATATTGTGTATTGATGGGAAGCGTGGGTCGTTTTTTTTTTTGTGAATGTTTGGAGCGATGATTTCCAGTCTAACTACTAAGTCTAGAAAAATATTTCTTCCGATTCTCGACACGTTTGATCACATGTAACAGGGAATCAGTTTTGACATAAACTGCCAAAGTATTGTGTCGTTGTTTACGCTCTTTAAATCCGTGACTCTTATTTACCAGACTTTATACTAATAGAGAGAATGGACTGGAACACTAACAGAACAAAACAACATATGTGACAAGTGATCGCTGACTATAAAAGTACAGCCAGTACATTTCTGAAGGAGAAGATGGTTGGTCTTGGACCAATTAAATCATTGTTCAAAAATAACATTCAGCTAATGAAATCTCTCCTCTATAGTCAATAGTACAATACATAGGTGATAATGGGTATTTACATTCAGCCACAAGGATTTTTTTTTAGTGGGACGGATGGCCGAGTGGGGTAGATACTCGACTGTCGACCTGAGAGTCCTGGGTTCGATCCCCGGTGGTGAGGCCCATGGAATTTTTCCAGGTGAAATTTGGTGCACAGTCGTCCCACAAGTCCACCCAGCTTTAAATGGGTACCTGACTTTAAGTTGGGGAAGTAAAGGCGGCTGGGCGTTGTGCTAACCACACAATCCCTTCATATGCCGAGGTTATAGAAACAGATGAATTCTACACTTCATCTGCCCCGAAGACCCGTTAGGGCTAAGAATGGAGCTTTACTTTTTTTTTACAAGGATTTTTCCCTGGTGCCAATGAAATAGGTCACATTTTAACTATATATTTTTAGATCTTAAAAGTGAAAACTGATTTAGAAAATATTGTTTAGATTTCTGTAATTGTTTATTAGACAAGTGACAGCTTGCTAGAAGAACAAACTATCTTTGTCACACTGAAATATTTTCTAGTGTCGGATAAAAAAGGTAAAAGGAGTCAATTTATTAAAACTATAGCAATAAATAAATGTTCATTTTGTAGTCAATAGTTAAACACATGAATACATTTAAATAGTTATATAAAGTAAGTTAACTGAAATATAAGTACTTGTCTATTTTATAAGATGGTAATAGGTATATAATTAGTCATGACCATTAATCTATGAGATTGAAATAGTAAGCTAGAAGTTATTTCAAATATAGTAAATGGCCAGACAAATAACGGCTATTTATTTCAAATATAGTAAATGGCCAGACAAATAACGGATATTTATTTCAAATATAGTAAATGGCCAGACAAATAACGGATATTTATTTCAAATATAGTAAATGGTCAGACAAATAACGGATATTTATTTCAAATATAGTAAACGGCCAGACAAATAACGGATATTTATTTCGGGTGCGCGTGATGAGGTTAGCGATAAATATCCGTCCTTGTAATTGGATAAGATATCTAGACGGCAATACATTTTATTGAATTTCAAATTGGGTAATATCGTAACGTCATTCCATAAAAAATGTATAGTGAAGGATTATAAATACAATGCCAAACTGGTACATTGCAACACGCACAAAAATCAGCAACAAACAACAAACACAAATAACAAATAAAAACATCAAACACAAAATCGTATCCCACTTGCGTTCCAAATATAGAAACACGACACAACTCCTTATAGAACAAGAGAATTAACAAATGAACTTTAATACCTAATATTTACAGATGATAATCCACATATAAATAACATTTTACTATAACATCCATGCATACATTACTCCACCATATAGTATGAACTCATTATCCACTACATGAACTCTCTAACAACTTTTCTCATTCTCCTCCGCGTATCACTAACGTTCTCTTATTGACCGTTCGTCGTCGTATCGTCGTCGGCATCCGTTCGTCTCGAGAGACGATGGTGTAACTAATTTGAATCTACAAGCACCGCCGAGAATGTCTGTGCAGGCCGACTCGGGAGTTGCAATCCCTGCCGCACTTGTCGCACTTGAATGTAGATGGTTGTTGTAGCTGTTGTTGCAGCTGTTGTTTTTGATGCTTCCGCCTTGATCTCTTCAGGGCAGCATGTTGGTGTCGCTCAGCCTCTGCGTGCAATGAACCCTGCCGGACAACGAGCCTCCAGGACTGGCGGTCAGCTGCTTGACACTCCCAATAGTTGGGGTTTATGGAGCACTGTTTCATGTCCTTATTGCAGGAATCTTTGAAGCGCCTTTTAGGGCGCCCTGTTTTCCTTTGGCCTGTAACTAGCAGGGGTGGGGTGTCGGCCAAAATATTCCATCAACCGCCGACACCAACACCGACACCGGCGTCGGTTTTCTAAAATCCGCCGACACCGTTGTCGGTTTTCTAAAATCCGCCGACACCGACACCTGGGGGGGAGGCAAAGGGGGATAATTGTGTTTTTTTTTCATGTATATGTCTAATTGTATATTTATTCTTCTTGGTTCTACAACCGATTTATGGCCCTGACCTGCCATACTACTCTTCTCCACTTTTCCCGATCCATGGTCTTCTTTCTCCACTCTCTCCTATGACTTTAAGGTCTTTCTCCACTTCCTCCAACCATCTGCTTATTGGTCTGCCTTTAGGCCTTTTCTCATTGGGTGTTGCCTTATATATTGCTTTTGGACCTCTGATGTTTCCCATTCTTTCTATGTGCCCTGCCCACCTCAATCTATTCATTTTGATTTCAGCTGTGATATTTGGTTCTTCGTACAGATTGTACATCTCTGGATTGGTTCTATTTCTCAAATCGTTATTTTCCTTTACAGGGCCATATAATTTCCTAAATATTTTCCTTTCCCAAGTGCTTAGCACATTTTCTGCTTGTTTGCTGGAATTGTATATTTATACTTTATCGATATTTTTTTATTTAATGTATAATTTTAATAAACAATTTATACTTTTTCTGGTTAACTATTTTGAGCTTTGGTGAAATATATTTAATATATGTTTAATATATATTTACTTTTGTTACTGATTTCTTTATAAAAATCAATGTATACTTATAATCAAAATCGGAAAAAAATGTTTCAATAAGGATTTATTGAATGCAGTACTTGGTGAAAAATAAAAAAAAATATACACATTTGGGCAGGGTCAGCATGATAACTTTTTGGACGCACTTGCAAAACTTATTTATCACCAAACACATTCCAATTTTATTTGCGATAATTGCTAGCTAATTCTAAGTCTATAGCGTGAAGAGTTTTAAGCTGTATTTTAAATTGACTGAATATATTTACTTCGATCAATTGACTTTTGAATGCTACTAAAGTAAAACTGATACAGTTTCACGATTGATCATATTTTTTTTCAGTACCAAAATGGTACTATAGCACCCACAAACACAGTGGTCCCCAATCCCCAGTACCGGTCCGTGGATCAAATGGCACTGCGCCGCCCAAGAAACATTAAATTATTTCCTTTTTATATATTGTAGTGTATTTCTCTCAGTATAGTGCGACACCTACCCCTCTCGGGCCGCGGTAAAATTATCAAATGTCGACAGGTCTGCCGGGAGTAAAAGATTAGGGACCACTGGACTAACATACACACACCTCTTCTATGGTACCGGTAGCTTTTATTTTGTTTAAACAAAATAAAAAATAGCCTTTGTATCTTACTAAGCTGCTCTTTCAAAGCAAGTTTGTCGGCATCTTTATTTTCCGACCTCACCATGAATATACCTAATTTTATAGATGTATACAAAAAACTTAAAGAAGGTATAATTAGGTTGCAGCATGCATTGTATGGACCTAATTTGAAGTGTAATTAATAAATAACAAAAAGAAATAAAAAAAATTCCCGAACTGTGCAGTTAAATGTGTTTATTTAAATAATTATGCAAAGGGCGCCGAGCTAGACGGGTCTCCGAAATAGTAATCTTGAAAACAATGTTCAGCTTCTAAACCAGACAAGGGCAATCTACATCCCGTTAAACGTTTTGATTTGACCCGCAGTACACTCCCCATTTATCATTTACATTGATAACATGTAAATTACATGTCCATTGCAATGAAAAAAAAAGTTATTAGTTGTACATGTAACATTGAAAGGTCACGAAAAATACTAGATATGGACATCAAGAGTAGCTGCAGTGAAAACATTAAAGTAACAAAATTGTATGGTTTACTTCAAAATATGCCACAGTATGTGGGATGTTATTTTTATAGTAAACCTGAAGCGGCCATTCGCTACTTTTAATAAGTTTCATTTATTTGTAGGCTTATGCTCAAATATTGGTCAAGATTATTATTAACGATTGCCTATGTCAGCAATTCACTGCAAAGTACAGACATATCCAACAACACTAGAGAATGCTGAAATAAAATCACGACAAGGGCTACAGTCAATGATAAAAGATGGTTGTTCCAGACCTATTTTTAGAAAAGAGAGAGGCGTATGAAGACACAACATACTTAACAGTTAATAGAGGAAGGAATCGTTATTTTACACCCGAATTAAACCTGAGATGTGTATTAAAAATGTTTTTATTGTAATAGGTGGTGGGGGCGCCTCAACAGCTCCAGCTACGGACTGGGCTTTAATGTAGTGCCATTGTGACGTAGATTGGTAATGTTTCATTTTGGCTGAGAGAAATTAAGCTGTCGAGAGTGTGATCATTCTTTGAAGTTCTAAAAGACTTGAATCTTTCTCAAACATGGATATTGATAGAGAGATGCAAACTAAAAACATCTCATGATTTACAATGATTGAGTGAATAACAGAGTGAACATAGCCAGTAGCCTTCCTATCTGCTTTCAGTCACAATTCTGTTAATGTTGACAAGTTGTTGTAATGTAGAGAATCTCGCTTTGGGAAATAATACGTTTGTTGATAAACAGATTTACCAAGTATTTATTTAAAAAGAAAAGAAGAAATTAAGAAAACTTTAAATTAAAGATTGGCTAAAAACTATCTGACGTTGTTCATGATTATTTAATGAAAGTTCTAGTATTTTTTATTGGGGGGGGGGGAGTTTTTGCGCCGACACCGAATCGACTCCGGACAAATACAAATGCCGACAACGACATCAACTCCGGACAAAATACAAAAGCCGACTCCGACACCGGGCAAAGTACATATGCCGACACCGACACCGGCTAAGACTACCGACACCACCGACACCGACTCCCCAGCCCTGGTAACTAGCTCGCCATAGAGTAGATCCTTCGGGATGCGGCCTGCGTCCATTCTCTTGGCATGGCCGAGCCATATGAAGCGTCTCTCACTAAGGACTGCGAACAAGCTGCTCATGTTGGCCTTCTCCAGCACCCCAGTATTGGGGATCTTGTCCTGCCACTTGATCTGCAGTATACGCCGCAGGCACCTCGTGTGGAAGTTGTTGAGTTTTCTTTCATGCCTCGCGTAAGTGGTCCACGTCTTACATCCATAGAGGTGGGTGCTGAGTATGCAGGCCTGGTAGACGCGCAGTCTGGTATTCTCAGTGATTTAGTCTCGCCATGACTGTGGCTGCCCTAGCGATTATGCAGTTGATCTCCGGGTCTATGGATAGCGAGCTGGAGATGGTGGACCCAAGTTAGGTGAAGTTCTCAACGACCTCTAGGGTGCACCAATCGATGTCAATGTTTGAGGGGGGTATCTGTACCCTGTGCCATGACATTGTTCTTTTTCATGCTGATAGTCAGTCCAAACTCCTCACACGCGTGGGAGAGCTGGGTGACAAGCTGCTGCAGCCCGTCTTCGGTGTGTGATGTCAAGGCTGCGTAATCAGCAAAGAGCATCCCGCGAATCAGGACCATTGTGACTTTGATCTTTGCACGGAGGCGGGCTATGTTATAGAGCTTGCCATCGGACCTTTATGGATGTACACACACTCGCTGCAATCCTTAAAGGCGTATTGGAGGAGCATGAAAAAGAAAGTGTCGAAGAGTGTAGGTGCAAGGACGCAGCCCCGTTTTACTCCGCTGCTGACTGGGAAGGCCTCGGAGATTGCGCCGTTGTAACAAATCGTGCTATGCATGTTGTCGTGGAAGGACATGACCACTGCAAGCTGACATAGGGGGGCAGCCAATCTTTTGCAGCAAGCTGAAAAGTCCGCTTCGACTTACTAGATTAAATGCCTTTGTGAGGTCGACGAAGGCGATGTAGAGTGGCACTTGCTGTTCCTGACACTTCTCTTGAAGTTGGCGTAGTGCGAAGATCATGTCCACTGTTGATCTGCCAGCCCTGAAGCCACACTGTGACTCTGGGTAGACTCGGGAGGTAAGGGCCTGCAGGCGGGTTAGAGCGACGCGGGCGAATGCTTTGCCGACGATGCTGAGGAGGGAGAAGCCCCGGAAGTTATTACAGTCACTCCGGTCCCCTTTGTTATTGTACAGAGTGATAATTTTGGCATCCCTCATGTCTTGGGGGTATAGCCTTGTTCCCAGCAGCGACATATGAGGTCGTGCAATGGCTTTAGCACCTGTGCTACCATGCTGTAATCGATCTGAGATCTGACTGCACCCATGTACAGCGACCTCAAGACATTTGCCCTTGCCTCCCCCCCCCCCAGGACTGCTCTTCTTTACTATGTTCAGACTCTCAGAGACCTTCCTTGAAACCTCAGAGATGTGCACGCATAAGGTTAGTTTTCTGTCAAGTGTGACTCCCAGATACTTTGGTTTATCGTCCCTTTCAAGTGTCACACCGTCAACTTCCAATCGGAAAGAATCCTTGAGGATTTTTGTGCCCATTGTAAAGAGAGTATGGACTGTTTTTGAACAATTTATCTCCAGGTCCCACAGCCTGGAGTAGCAGCTAACTGCAGCCATATCCTTCTGGAGTGCTTTATGAGGCATTCTTTCGTGTCTTCCACACTGTGAGGTCATCCGAATTTAGTAGGCTTTCACATCCTAGACAGTTCGGTAGGTCATTGATATAAGCTAGTAACAACGTACAACTCAGGGCAGAGTCCTGTGACAAACCTTGCTCAAGTGTTCATTTCCTCGACACAATGCTCCCAACGCGTGTCATGATAGTACGATTTCTGAGGAAATTTCGCAACGATTTGTATCATAAGCAACAAACCTTGTCGCCAGACACTATCATAGACCTGTTTAAAGTCCAGAAAAACTACCGCTGTTGACTCCCCCCTCTGGAAGCCGTCAGCTACTTTCTGGCATAATACCGTAACTTGGTCCATAGCACTCTTGTAAAAACACCCTGTCGAGGTTTAATCAATGTTTTCTCCTCTAAGTACCACTTCAATCTTCCATTGACCATCCTCTCAGCTAACTTCCCAGCACATGATGTGAGAGGAATTGGCCTGTAGCTTTCCGCAGCGCTTGCGCTCTTACCCTTCTTCAGTATTGTCACTATGACAGCCTCCCTCCACCTCTGTGGGAGGTCCTCGGTTATCCATGTCCGGTTGACGAACTCAAGGAATTCGCTCCGAGCCCAGGTGCTCAAGTGACTGATCATCTCGTTACTGATTTGATCACTTTTAGGAGATTTGCCTAGTTTGCACTATCTGATTGCATGATTCAATTCGTTGGTCAAGAATGGGGACTCGAACGTTTCTCATTTTTCACCTTTTTTGCCAGTTCTCCGATGCGACGGACATTGTTCAAGGCCTTAGACCACGTACTCTTTTTGTTTGACTTTCTCACGCCTGCAAAGTGCTTGTCAAGCACTTCGGCTTTTTTTGTAATCGTTGAGAGCCAGCCCTGAGCCCTTTTGTAGCCTGCGGGCGGTGTTCCTAACCGCTCCTGAGTTTGTTAGGTCACTCAATAATTTCCATGCTTTCCGGCCATCCTTTAGATCCAGCTCAGCGCATGTTTCTGGCCATTTCTGCCGCTTGGCTTTGGCAGAAGCCCTTTTGACCATCTCGGACAAACAGTTGAACTCCCGGCAGGCTTCCGCCGTTTTCCTCTTCCTGACCCTCCTGCGCGCCGCCTGTCTCTGTCTCACTAGCCTGGCCATGGCTGTAGTCCAGAACGGTCTGACATTTTGCTTTGCGTTTGTCCTCGGGATCGTCCTTCGCGCAACTTCCAGAATTGCCTTGTCGGCTTCTCGTAACAAGCGTCTATGGTATCCGTGCTTACGTCTACTCTCTCCAGGGCAGCAACCGTAGCTGCCTTGAAGGCGTCCCACTTTGCTTTTGCATACACCCAGTGCCTTTGAGTCGGCCCAGGGCGTTTAACAACCGGAGCGAACACAGTCAAGCACTCGGAACGAGGTAGCATCTACAATATCTGCCGAGACCAGTGTCAGGTCTGGTCTGGTCTCGCTACCATTGCTTATGTGAAGCAACGTTGGTGGAGACTCATGGTCGTATCAGACTTGTACTGTTACAAATCTCCTCTACTTTATGCCCAGCCGCATCGGTGACATGGCAGGTGACATAGCGTTAAAGCCACCACCCACAATAGTGCCCGTCAAAGTTTCTTCAGCAATCCTCATGCCGAGCTCTGACTTGGGAGGGTTTTACACATTCACGCACGTATATTTGTGAATTTCCAAAGTTAGGACGTCCGTATTCCCGTAGCCTGTTGGCGAAACTCCTGGCATAACTGATAATAAGTTCCGAAAAAAGGGTTACAAGCCCTTGGCACTTTGTGCATCTACAGCGGTAAGAGGTGTACCCAGTTATGGTGCAGTTTCTTTTCCCAAGGAGACATTCTTGGAGCATGGCAACTTCCACATCATTCTCATGCAGCAATTTGGTGACTTCGAGACTCTTGCGGATGAGACCCCGTACATTCAGGTGAACAGCCTTGAATTGAGTCATGCTCGCACGTTTTCCCGATCTAAGCTTCTCTGAACTTTTGCTAGGTTCAGGGGCTGTCCATGGCTTGCAGCAACTTTTGCTTCCCGGTCAGGTCCGGGGGGCGTAGGGATTGGGTCCTTGCTGACAGAGCAGTCAGATGTACCCAATGGCTGAGTCCGCTTAACCTTCGCGGTTCTCTCCAAACTTTCGCCGACAGAGCAATCAGCTAGGTACGGGGGGGGGGTGATTGACTCTTGCTGACAGAGCATTCAGCATTTGTCTTTCGCGCCCTTTCGAAAAAGTCCGTTATTTTCGCATGTCCGATATTCCTGGAAGGAACGTCCGCTTCTTTCGAACCCCTGCTTCCTACCTGTTGCATGGGGAGTGCGGATCGCAGTAAGCCATTTTTCGGGACCGGCGCTGCATCCCGGATACCGACACACGGAGCCTGTTTGGGTCTACTCATACCCGGGTTATTTATATTTATTGTGACTTTCATGATTTTTATGGTGCCCCAACGGGGGGCGTTCTGGGCGGCTCTGCCTTTGGATTGTGTTTTGCTGGCCCAACTGCTCCTCTTACCTAAGTCTTTTGGAGGGCTCGCCTTCCGTGTCTTTCACTTTAACATCGTCTGTTCGAGTCTTTTGTGAGGGTCTTGTGCTCTCCCCCTTACTTACAGAGCGTTTTCCATTAGGGGTTTGAGGGCTCGGCCCACTCGGGCCCGAGCCTTTGTTCTTTGCTAGGTCAGAAGAGCAGTTAACCTAGCGCAGGAAGAATATTCGTTGTGACCTTGGACCCCTTGTTGTTATTGGATCCTTTATGTGCCTTGCCTGCACTGAAACCATTTAGCTTAAGAACTGGGAAAGAGTAACCTTTCACTGATCCTGGGCCCCTTCTCCTCTGCCCAGGACCAGGGCGACAAGTATATGTAGCATGCGTTTATCACTTGCTTTACGGTGCCCCCAGGGGGGCGGTTTGAGTATCTGACAGTAGAGCGGCGGCTCTTGTGCCACCAACCTATGACTTGGGCCGAGCAGGGCCCACTACCATCGGACATCGTCTTGCTACGGGGTGCTTTCGCAGTTTCCTTTACTTTCGGACTCCCAGCTTAGCCGGTAGTCCCAGAGCAGGCGGTTACCGTTTCAACCTGGACCGCGCGGAGGTGCAAAGTTTTAAGGGCCTTAGGACAAAACAATATAATTTCAGACCTTCCGACGCTCTCTCTGAACTCTCTCAGTGTTACTGCGGGCTGAGACTTAGTATCTCAGAGCCCGTGAGATCAGACTTGATTTGTCTCTCAACATTTGGAGACTGCCATAAAGCCCAATGGCCAGAAAGCTTCCGGACTGGTCCAACCTGTGGTCCGCCAGTCCGAGGCACTCGAAAAGCACATGCTCTACGGATTCCTTCACCTCCTTCGCCAACCCTAAGTCTCGAATCAAGTCATTTAGTTCATTTTGATTTGGGAAATGCTGCCTAGGATCATCTTCTTCGTAGTTTGGATCCGCTACATCGCCTGAGGCAGAATCGGAGGACTCATTGTGATTGTCATCTGTTTAAAAAAACAGACTGGTAATAGATTTATCAATTATAATTAATTAAGAGCAATAGGAAAAAGTGTAATATTTACCTGCTTGGGTGGGTAAAGCACATGATACTCTTCACTGTGAAAAACAGGAGCTATTGATGAAGGCATGGATGGGTAGTCAAGTGCTGTTCTTCCTTTCACCTTTAGATACAGCTTAATGTCGACTGAGCAGAAATAGCAATCGTCGTGGTGATTTTTGGGTTCTCTCCATATTCGAGGTATGGCCAATGGCATGGCCTTTCGACTTCCTCTGAGCCATGCCTCCAGAGTGACACGAAATTTCCGCAAATCACATGTGGCGCCCAGGATTTGTCCTGATCAATGATTGCACTCCGAAGTAGAGGCGATAAGCCATGTAGTATTTTCGTCCTTTTTCAATACGTCGTAAAACTTGTTTCGAACTGATATAATATCCGCATACTTAGCAAAAGTTATCAGGAGAGTTTTTGCACTGTCTACTAGCCATTGTAATTTGAATTCAATCTTTAAATATCAACGATTACAAGTAAACTATGAAATTAGGATATTAGGCCTATGTCTGAAGCTAAAACTAAGCTGCAATAATAGAACAAATACAAATATAGTAAATCTAAAATATCTTGATAACCGTCGATGCTACAGCAAAACTGATTACATATTTGGAATCAGCATCAAAATTTCAGTCAGAAACAATAATAAAATCAACAGGAACAAAATCTGTGTAACCCAGTTTAATCAATCTGAGATCTTACTGCACCCATGTACAGTATCCTCAGGACATCGGCTCGAGCCCCCAGGACGTGCTTGCCAATTTCTTGACATCCATTTTCAGGGCTGGTTGATTCGGCAGGTGAGTTGTTACACACTCCTTAGCGGATTTCGACTTTCATGGCCACCGTCCTGCTGTCTAAATAAACCAACACTTTTTAAGGTGTCTTATGGGCGTCTGCCTTTGGCACCTTAACCGGGTTAGTCCTAGAAAGATCTATTTCGATCCATCGTCAATCAGTGAACACATCTTTTTTGATTCATCTTCAATCAGTGAACACATCTTTTTTTGATTCATCTTCAATCAGTGAACACATCTATTTTTATTCATCTTAAAAGCATTCATAACTCAAAATCAGATAGTATGACATCAGTTTTCATATTTCCAAACAACAATATACGATTTTTTTTAATTATTGTAAGCTTTAAAATTAATCTTATCACAGACATTTGCCTGATAAACAGACACTAGACCTGAACCTAACTACTGTACTGCCAGACAGTTGTCTGATAAACAGACACTAGACCTGAACCTAAATTCTGTACTGCCAGACAGTTGTCTGATAAATAGACACTAGACCTGAACTTAACTACTGTACTGCCAGACTGTTATCTGATAAATAGACACTAGACCTGAACTTAGCTACTGCACTGCCAGACAGTTGTCTGATAAATAGACACTAGACCTGTACTGCCAGACAAATTACATCATCTGCATATTGGCCTATTTTTTTAATGTACTTACATCAGGTAATTTGAAGGTAGTGCACTATTTATTTAGCCACTGTCTTCATACTTTTGTTTTTCTGGACATAAATGGGAAAAGGAGGAGGGGGTGGATAGAGGAATATTTGTTGTGATCACAATTTATAGTTTTTCAAGAATATATCGATTATGTGTCTAGTTTTATTATTACCGTAGATTTTTTTCTTAATACAAGATCTGCGATCATTAAGTGTTTAGACTGTCTGTAGTTATTAAAGCTCCAGCCAGTGAATTGATCAAAAACACAAGAATTGGGTGAAACTTGCACCAAGGGTGTCTGTTTATAGTCTCAGGTTCTGATGTCTGTTTATAGTCTCAGGTTCTGATGTCTGTTTATAGTCACAGGTTCTGATGTCTGTTTATAGTCACAGGTTCTGATGTCTATTTATAGTCTCAGGTTCTGATGTCTGTTTATAGTCTCAGGTTCTGATGTCTGTTTATAGTCTCAGGTTCTGATGTTTATTTATAGTATCAGGTTCTGATGTCTGTTTATAGTCTCAGGTTCTGATGTCTATTGATAGTCTCAGGTTCTGATGTCTGTTTATAGTCTCAGGTTCTGATGTCTGTTTATAGTCTCAGGTTCTGATGTCTGTTTATAGTCTCAGGTTCTGATGTCTGTTTATAGTCTCAGGTTATGATGTCTATTTATAGTTTCAGGTTCTGATATCAATTACATTAAACAAAATTCAACTTTTAAAGCCAGTGTAAACTTTCTTTTCATTCTTGAAACACATTGTTGTAACACATTGTTTAAATACTTTGTTTAAACACATTGTTGAAATACATTGTTTAAATAATTTGTTTAAACACATAGATGAAACACATAGATGTAACACACAGATGAAAAACATTGTTGAAACACATTGTTGAAACACATTGATTTTCTCATATTTTCTTACAAGTTTTATGGCGTTGTTTGACGATATATATATTTTAGATCCAAGTAATTTGTTTTCTAAATCAAACGAGAATTTTTTTCAATTTTTTTACTTTCTGAGATCGATTACGCAATGTCAAAAAAAGGTTTTATAAATATTGTGTGTGTGTGTGTAAGTTTGAGCTTACTCCAGCAGCCATAAATATGAAAATATTAAAGCTAAAAAAACATTTAAATATTGATTTGAATATAAAGTGTACTATTAAGCCACTGAAATTGTAAAATAAAAAAAGATTACAACATGACATTTTACAATTTTTGTTTTTAAAGTGACAAATATCGAGTGATCATTGCAGTGAAAAAAAGACTTGTTATCATCATACGTCATAAAGTAATCATCATAAGACATAAAGTATTCATCATACGACATAAAATAATCATCATACGACATAAAGTAATCATTATAGACATAAAATATTCATTATACGACATAAAGTATTCGTTATACGACATAAATAATCATGATACGACATAAAGTAATTAATCATGATATGAAAACTCCAATGAAACATTGAACCCCTTTTTTAATGTTCACTTACTTAATTTATATTCCATAAAATGTGTCCTTGTTGTCTGTATTAACATTGTTTACATTACTTACTTTATATTCCATACAATGTGTCCTTGATGTCTGTATTAACATTGTTTACATTACTTACTTTAAATTCAATACAATGTGTCCTTGATGTCTGTGTTAACATTGTTTACATTACTTACTTTATATACAATGTGTCCTTGGTATCTGTATTAACATTGTTTACATTACTTACTTTATATTCCATACAATGTGTCCTTGATGTCTGTATTAACATTGTTTACATTACTTACTTTATATTCCATACAATGTGTCCTTGATATTGTATTAACATTGTTTACATTACTTACTTTATATTCCATACAATGTGTCCTTGATGTCTGTATTAACATTGTTTACATTACTTACTTTATATACAATGTGTCCTTGATATCTGTATTAACATTGTTTACATTACTTACTTTATATTCCATACAATGTGTCCTTGATGTCTGTATTAACATTGTTTACATTACTTACTTTATATTCCATACAATGTGTCCTTGATGTCTGTATTAACATTGTTTACATTACTTACTTTATATTCCATACAATGTGTCCTTGATGTCTGTGTTAACATTGTTTACATTACTTACTTTATATTCCATACAATGTGTCCTTGATGTCTGTATTAACATTGTTTACATTACTTACTTTATATTCCATACAATGTGTCCTTGATGTCTGTATTAACATTGTTTACATTACTTACTTTATATTCCATACAATGTGTCCTTGATGTCTGTATTAACATTGTTTACATTACTTACTTTATATTCCATACAATGTGTCCTTGATGTCTGTATTAACATTGTTTACATTACTTACTTTATATTCCATACAATGTGTCCTTGATGTCTGTATTAACATTGTTTACATTACTTACTTTATATTCCATACAATGTGTCCTTGATGTCTGTATTAACATTGTTTACATTACTTACTTTATATTCCATACAATGTGTCCTTGATGTCTGTATTAACATTGTTTACATTACTTACTTTATATTCCATACAATGTGTCCTTGATGTCTGTGTTAACATTGTTTACATTACTTACTTTATATTCCATACAATGTGTCCTTGATATCTGTATTAACATTGTTTACATTACTTACTTTATATTCCATACAATGTGTCCTTGATGTCTGTATTAACATTGTTTACATTACTTACTTTATATTCCATACAATGTGTCCTTGATGTCTGTATTAACATTGTTTACATTACTTACTTTATATTCCATACAATGTGTCCTTGATGTCTGTATTAACATTGTTTACATTACTTACTTTATATTCCATACAATGTGTCCTTGATGTCTGTATTAACATTGTTTACATTACTTACTTTATATTCCATACAATGTGTCCTTGATATCTGTGTTAACATTGTTTACATTACTTACTTTATATTCCATACAATGTGTCCTTGATGTCTGTATTAACATTGTTTACATTACTTACTTTATATTCCATACAATGTGTCCTTGATGTCTGTATTAACATTGTTTACATTACTTACTTTATATTCCATACAATGTGTCCTTGATGTCTGTATTAACATTGTTTACATTACTTACTTTATATTCCATACAATGTGTCCTTGATGTCTGTATTAACATTGTTTACATTACTTACTTTATATTCCATACAATGTGTCCTTGATGTCTGTATTAACATTGTTTACATTACTTACTTTATATTCCATACAATGTGTCCTTGATGTCTGTATTAACATTGTTTACATTACTTACTTTATATTCCATACAATGTGTCCTTGATGTCTGTATTAACATTGTTTACATTACTTACTTTATATTCCATACAATGTGTCCTTGATGTCTGTATTAACATTGTTTACATTACTTACTTTATATTCCATACAATGTGTCCTTGATGTCTGTATTAACATTGTTTACATTACTTACTTTATATTCCATACAATGTGTCCTTGATGTCTGTATTAACATTGTTTACATTACTTACTTTATATTCCATACAATGTGTCCTTGATGTCTGTATTAACATTGTTTACATTACTTACTTTATATTCCATACAATGTGTCCTTGATGTCTGTATTAACATTGTTTACATTACTTACTTTATATTCCATACAATGTGTCCTTGATGTCTGTGTTAACATTGTTTACATTACTTACTTTATATTCCATACAATGTGTCCTTGATGTCTGTATTAACATTGTTTACATTACTTACTTTATATTCCATACAATGTGTCCTTGATGTCTGTATTAACATTGTTTACATTACTTACTTTATATTCCATACAATGTGTCCTTGATGTCTGTATTAACATTGTTTACATTACTTACTTTATATTCCATACAATGTGTCCTTGATGTCTGTGTTAACATTGTTTACATTACTTACTTTATATTCCATACAATGTGTCCTTGATGTCTGTATTAACATTGTTTACATTACTTACTTTATATTCCATACAATGTGTCCTTGATGTCTGTATTAACATTGTTTACATTACTTACTTTATATTCCATACAATGTGTCCTTGATGTCTGTATTAACATTGTTTACATTACTTACTTTATATTCCATACAATGTGTCCTTGATGTCTGTATTAACATTGTTTACATTACTTACTTTATATTCCATACAATGTGTCCTTGATGTCTGTGTTAACATTGTTTACATTACTTTATATTCCATACAATGTGTCCTTGATATCTGTGTTAACATTGTTTACATTACTTACTTTATATTCCATACAATGTGTCCTTGATGTCTGTATTAACATTGTTTACATTACTTACTTTATATTCCATACAATGTGTCCTTGATGTCTGTATTAACATT
The DNA here is from genome assembly GCA_021962125.1 of Bulinus truncatus. NCBI lineage: Eukaryota > Metazoa > Mollusca > Gastropoda > Planorbidae > Bulinus > Bulinus truncatus. The sequence goes on from JAGDYQ010000191.1 coordinate 1,775,891, forward strand.
GTTTACATTACTTACTTTATATTCCATACAATGTGTCCTTGATGTCTGTATTAACATTGTTTACATTACTTACTTTATATTCCATACAATGTGTCCTTGATGTCTGTGTTAACATTGTTTACATTACTTACTTTATATTCCATACAATGTGTCCTTGATGTCTGTGTTAACATTGTTTACTTACTTACTTTATATTCCATACAATGTATCCTTGATGTCTGTATTAACATTGTTTACATTACTTACTTTATATTCCATACAATGTGTCCTTGATGTCTGTATTAACATTGTTTACATTACTTACTTTATATTCCATACAATGTGTCCTTGATATCTGTGTTAACATTGTTTACATTACTTACTTTATATTCCATACAATGTGTCCTTAATGTCTGTGTTAACATTGTTTATATTACTTTATATTCCATACAATGTATCCTTGATGTCTGTATTAACATTGTTTACATTACTTACTTTATATTCCATACAATGTGTCCTTGATGTCTGTATTAACATTGTTTACATTACTTACTTTATATTCCATACAATGTGTCCTTGATATCTGTATTAACATTGTTTACATTACTTACTTTATATTCCATACAATGTGTCCTTGATGTCTGTGTTAACATTGTTTACATTACTTACTTTATATTCCATACAATGTGTCCTTGATATCTGTGTTAACATTGTTTACATTACTTACTTTATATTCCATACAATGTGTCCTTGATGTCTGTATTAACATTGTTTACATTACTTACTTTATATTCCATACAATGTGTCCTTGATGTCTGTATTAACATTGTTTACATTACTTACTTTATATTCCATACAATGTGTCCTTGATGTCTGTATTAACATTGTTTACATTACATACTTTATATTCTATACACTGTGTCCTTGATGTCTGTGTTAACGTTGTTTACATTACTTGCTTTATATTCCATACAATGTGTCCTTGATGTCTGTATTAACATTGTTTACATTACTTACTTTATATTCCATACAATGTGTCCTTGATGTCTGTATTAACATTGTTTACATTACTTACTTTATATTCCATACAATGTGTCCTTGATATCTGTGTTAACATTGTTTACATTACTTACTTTATATTCCATACAATGTGTCCTTGATGTCTGTATTAACATTGTTTACATTACTTACTTTATATTCCATACAATGTGTCCTTGATATCTGTGTTAACATTGTTTACATTACTTACTTTATATTCCATACAATGTGTCCTTGATGTCTGTATTAACATTGTTTACATTACTTACTTTATATTCCATACAATGTGTCCTTGATGTCTGTATTAACATTGTTTACATTACTTACTTTATATTCCATACAATGTGTCCTTGATGTCTGTATTAACATTGTTTACATTACTTACTTTATATTCTATACACTGTGTCCTTGATGTCTGTATTAACGTTGTTTACATTACTTACTTTATATTCCATACAATGTGTCCTTGATGTCTGTATTAACATTGTTTACATTACTTACTTTATATTCTATACAATGTGTCCTTGATGTCTGTATTAACATTGTTTACATTACTTACTTTATATTCCATACAATGTGTCCTTGATGTCTGTATTAACATTGTTTACATTACTTACTTTATATTCCATACAATGTGTCCTGGATGTCTGTATTAACATTGTTTACATTACTTACTTTATATTCCATACAATGTGTCCTTGATGTCTGTATTAACATTGTTTACATTACTTACTTTATATTCCATACAATGTGTCCTTGATGTCTGTATTAACATTGTTTACATTACTTACTTTATATTCCATACAATGTGTCCTTGATGTCTGTATTAACATTGTTTACATTACTTACTTTATATTATACAATGTGTCCTTGATATCTGTATTAACATTGTTTACATTACTTACTTTATATTCCATACAATGTGTCCTTGATGTCTGTATTAATATTGTTTACATTACTTACTTTATATTCCATACAATGTGTCCTTGATGTCTGTATTAACATTGTTTACATTACTTACTTTATATTCCATACAATGTGTCCTTGATGTCTGTATTAACATTGTTTACATTACTTACTTTATATTCCATACAATGTGTCCTGGATGTCTGTGTTAACATTGTTTACATTACTTACTTTATATTCCATACAATGTGTCCTTGATGTCTGTATTAACATTGTTTACATTACTTACTTTATATTCCAAACAATGTGTCCTTGATGTCTGTATTAACATTGTTTACATTACTTACTTTATATTCTATAAAATGTGTCCTTGATGTCTGTATTAACATTGTTTACATTACTTACTTTATATTCTATACACTGTGTCCTTGATGTCTGTGTTAACATTGTTTACATTACTTACTTTATATTCCATACAATGTGTCCTTGATGTCTGTATTAACATTGTTTACATTACTTACTTTATATTCTATACACTGTGTCCTTGATGTCTGTATTAACATTGTTTACATTACTTACTTTATATTCCATACAATGTGTCCTTGATGTCTGTATTAACATTGTTTACATTACTTACTTTATATTCCATACAATGTGTCCTTGATGTCTGTATTAACATTGTTTACATTACTTACTTTATATTCTATACACTGTGTCCTTGATGTCTGTGTTAACATTGTTTACATTACTTACTTTATATTCCATACAACGTGTCCTTGATGTCTGTATTAACATTGTTTACATTACTTACTTTATATTCCATACAATGTGTCCTTGATGTCTGTATTAACATTGTTTACATTACTTACTTTATATTCCATACAATGTGTCCTTGATGTCTGTGTTAACATTGTTTACATTACTTACTTTATATTCCATACAATGTGTCCTTGATGTCTGTGTTAACATTGTTTATATTACTTTATATTCCATACAATGTGTCCTTGATGTCTGTATTAACATTGTTTACATTACTTACTTTATATTCCATACAATGTGTCCTTGATGTCTGTATTAACATTGTTTACATTACTTACTTTATATTCCATACAATGTGTCCTTGATGTCTGTGTTAACATTGTTTACATTACTTACTTTATATACAATGTGTCCTTGGTATCTGTATTAACATTGTTTACATTACTTACTTTATATTCCATACAATGTGTCCTTGATGTCTGTATTAACATTGTTTACATTACTTACTTTATATTCCATACAATGTGTCCTTGATGTCTGTATTAACATTGTTTACATTACTTACTTTATATTCCATACAATGTGTCCTTGATGTCTGTATTAACATTGTTTACATTACTTACTTTATATTCCATACAATGTGTCCTTGATATCTGTGTTAACATTGTTTACATTACTTACTTTATATTCCATACAATGTGTCCTTGATATCTGTATTAACATTGTTTACATTACTTACTTTATATTCCATACAATGTGTCCTTGATGTCTGTATTAACATTGTTTACATTACTTACTTTATATTCCATACAATGTGTCCTTGATGTCTGTATTAACATTGTTTACATTACTTACTTTATATTCTATAAAATGTGTCCTTGATGTCTGTATTAACATTGTTTACATTACTTACTTTATATTCTATACAATGTGTCCTTGATGTCTGTATTAACATTGTTTACATTACTTACTTTATATTCCATACAATGTGTCCTTGATGTCTGTATTAACATTGTTTACATTACTTACTTTATATTCCATACAATGTGTCCTTGATGTCTGTATTAACATTGTTTACATTACTTACTTTATATTCCATACAATGTGTCCTTGATGTCTGTGTTAACATTGTTTACATTACTTACTTTATATTCCATACAATGTGTCCTTAATGTCTGTGTTAACATTGTTTATATTACTTTATATTCCATACAATGTATCCTTGATGTCTGTATTAACATTGTTTACATTACTTACTTTATATTCCATACAATGTGTCCTTGATGTCTGTATTAACATTGTTTACATTACTTACTTTATATTCCATACAATGTGTCCTTGATGTCTGTGTTAACATTGTTTACATTACTTACTTTATATTCCATACAATGTGTCCTTGATGTCTGTATTAACATTGTTTACATTACTTACTTTATATTCCATACAATGTGTCCTTGATATCTGTGTTAACATTGTTTACATTACTTACTTTATATTCCATACAATGTGTCCTTGATGTCTGTATTAACATTGTTTACATTACTTACTTTATATTCCATACAATGTGTCCTTGATGTCTGTATTAACATTGTTTACATTACTTACTTTATATTCCATAAAATGTGTCCTTGATGTCTGTATTAACATTGTTTACATTACTTACTTTATATTCTATACACTGTGTCCTTGATGTCTGTGTTAACATTGTTTACATTACTTACTTTATATTCCATACAATGTGTCCTTGATGTCTGTATTAACATTGTTTACATTACTTACTTTATATTCCATACAATGTGTCCTTGATGTCTGTATTAACATTGTTTACATCATTTACTTTATATTCCATACAACGTGTCCTTGATGTCTGTATTAACATTGTTTACATTACTTACTTTATATTCCATACAATGTGTCCTTGATGTCTGTATTAACATTGTTTACATTACTTACTTTATATTCCATACAATGTGTCCTTGATGTCTGTGTTAACATTGTTTACATTACTTACTTTATATTCCATACAATGTGTCCTTGATGTCTGTATTAACATTGTTTACATTACTTACTTTATATTCCATACAATGTGTCCTTGATGTCTGTATTAACATTGTTTACATTACTTACTTTATATTCCATACAATGTGTCCTTGATGTCCGTATTAACATTGTTTACATTACTTACTTTATATACAATGTGTCCTTGATATCTGTATTAACATTGTTTACATTACTTACTTTATATTCCATACAATGTGTCCTTGATGTCTGTATTAATATTGTTTACATTACTTACTTTATATTCCATACAATGTGTCCTTGATGTCTGTATTAACATTGTTTACATTATTTACTTTATATTCCATACAATGTGTCCTTGATGTCTGTATTAACATTGTTTACATTACTTACTTTATATTCCATACAATGTGTCCTGGATGTCTGTGTTAACATTGTTTACATTACTTACTTTATATTCCATACAATGTGTCCTTGATGTCTGTATTAACATTGTTTACATTACTTACTTTATATTCCAAACAATGTGTCCTTGATGTCTGTATTAACATTGTTTACATTACTTACTTTATATTCTATAAATGTGTCCTTGATGTCTGTATTAACATTGTTTACATTACTTACTTTATATTCTATACACTGTGTCCTTGATGTCTGTGTTAACATTGTTTACATTACTTACTTTATATTCCATACAATGTGTCCTTGATGTCTGTATTAACATTGTTTACATTACTTACTTTATATTCCATACACTGTGTCCTTGATGTCTGTGTTAACATTGTTTACATTACTTACTTTATATTCCATACAATGTGTCCTTGATGTCTGTATTAACATTGTTTACATTACTTACTTTATATTCCATACAATGTGTCCTTGATGTCTGTATTAACATTGTTTACATTACTTACTTTATATTCCATACAATGTGTCCTTGATGTCTGTGTTAACATTGTTTACATTACTTACTTTATATTCCATACAATGTGTCCTTGATGTCTGTGTTAACATTGTTTACATTACTTACTTTATATTCCATACAATGTGTCCTTGATGTCTGTATTAACATTGTTTACATTACTTACTTTATATTCCATACAATGTGTCCTTGATGTCTGTATTAACATTGTTTACATTACTTACTTTATATACAATGTGTCCTTGATATCTGTATTAACATTGTTTACATTACTTACTTTATATTCCATACAATGTGTCCTTGATGTCTGTATTAACATTGTTTACATTACTTACTTTATATTCCATACAATGTGTCCTTGATGTCTGTATTAACATTGTTTACATTATTTAATTTATATTCCATACAATGTGTCCTTGATGTCTGTATTAACATTGTTTACATTACTTACTTTATATTCCATACAATGTGTCCTGGATGTCTGTGTTAACATTGTTCACATTACTTACTTTATATTCCATACAATGTGTCCTTGATGTCTGTATTAACATTGTTTACATTACTTACTTTATATTCCAAACAATGTGTCCTTGATGTCTGTATTAACATTGTTTACATTACTTACTTTATATTCCATACAATGTGTCCTTGATGTCCGTATTAACATTGTTTACATTACTTACTTTATATACAATGTGTCCTTGATATCTGTATTAACATTGTTTACATTACTTACTTTATATTCCATACAATGTGTCCTTGATGTCTGTATTAACATTGTTTACATTACTTACTTTATATTCCATACAATGTGTCCTTGATGTCTGTATTAACATTGTTTACATTATTTACTTTATATTCCATACAATGTGTCCTTGATGTCTGTATTAACATTGTTTACATTACTTACTTTATATTCCATACAATGTGTCCTGAATGTCTGTGTTAACATTGTTTACATTACTTACTTTATATTCCATACAATGTGTCCTTGATGTCTGTATTAACATTGTTTACATTACTTACTTTATATTCCAAACAATGTGTCCTTGATGTCTGTATTAACATTGTTTACATTACTTACTTTATATTCCATACAATGTGTCCTTGATGTCTGTATTAACATTGTTTACATTACTTACTTTATATTCCATACAATGTGTCCTTGATATCTGTATTAACATTGTTTACATTACTTACTTTATATTCCATACAATGTGTCCTTGATGTCTGTATTAATATTGTTTACATTACTTACTTTATATTCCATACAATGTGTCCTTGATGTCTGTATTAACATTGTTTACATTACTTACTTTATATTCCATACAATGTGTCCTTGATGTCTGTATTAACATTGTTTACATTACTTACTTTATATTCCATACAATGTGTCCTTGATGTCTGTATTAACATTGTTTACATTACTTACTTTATATTCCATACAATGTGTCCTTGATGTCTGTATTAACATTGTTTACATTACTTACTTTATATTCCATACAATGTGTCCTTGATGTCTGTATTAACATTGTTTACATTACTTACTTTATATTCCATACAATGTGTCCTTGATGTCTGTATTAACATTGTTTACATTACTTACTTTATATTCCATACAATGTGTCCTTGATGTCTGTGTTAACATTGTTTACATTACTTACTTTATATTCCATACAATGTGTCCTTGATGTCTGTATTAACATTGTTTACATTACTTACTTTATATTCCATACAATGTGTCCTTGATGTCTGTATTAACATTGTTTACATTACTTACTTTATATTCCATACAATGTGTCCTTGATGTCTGTATTAACATTGTTTACATTACTTACTTTATATTCCATACAATGTGTCCTTGATGTCTGTATTAACATTGTTTACATTACTTACTTTATATTCCATACAATGTGTCCTTGATGTCTGTATTAACATTGTTTACATTACTTACTTTATATTCCATACAATGTGTCCTTGATATCTGTATTAACATTGTTTACATTACTTACTTTATATTCCATACAATGTGTCCTTGATGTCTGTATTAACATTGTTTACATTACTTACTTTATATTCCATACAATGTGTCCTTGATATCTGTGTTAACATTGTTTACATTACTTACTTTATATTCCATACAATGTGTCCTTGATGTCTGTATTAACATTGTTTACATTACTTACTTTATATACAATGTGTCCTTGATATCTGTATTAACATTGTTTACATTACTTACTTTATATTCCATACAATGTGTCCTTGATGTCTGTATTAACATTGTTTACATTACTTACTTTATATTCCATACAATGTGTCCTTGATGTCCGTATTAACATTGTTTACATTACTTACTTTATATACAATGTGTCCTTGATGTCTGTATTAACATTGTTTACATTACTTACTTTATATTCCATACAATGTGTCCTTGATGTCTGTATTAATATTGTTTACATTACTTACTTTATATTCCATACAATGTGTCCTTGATGTCCGTATTAACATTGTTTACATTACTTACTTTATATACAATGTGTCCTTGATATCTGTATTAACATTGTTTACATTACTTACTTTATATTCCATACAATGTGTCCCTGATGTCTGTATTAACATTGTTTACATTACTTACTTTATATTCCATACAATGTGTCCTTGATGTCTGTATTAACATTGTTTACATTACTTACTTTATATTCCATACAATGTGTCCTTGATGTCTGTATTAACATTGTTTACATTACTTACTTTATATTCCATACAATGTGTCCTTGATGTCTGTATTAACATTGTTTACATTACTTACTTTATATTCCATACAATGTGTCCTTGATGTCTGTATTAACATTGTTTACATTACTTACTTTATATTCCATACAATGTGTCCTTGATGTCTGTATTAACATTGTTTACATTACTTACTTTATATTCCATACAATGTGTCCTTGATGTCTGTATTAACATTGTTTACATTACATACTTTATATTCCATACACTGTGTCCTTGATGTCTGTATTAATATTGTTTACATTACTTACTTTATATTCCATACAATGTGTCCTTGATGTCTGTATTAACATTGTTTACATTATTTACTTTATATTCCATACAATGTGTCCTTGATGTCTGTATTAACATTGTTTACATTACTTACTTTATATTCCATACAATGTGTCCTTGATGTCTGTGTTAACATTGTTTACATTACTTACTTTATATTCCATACAATGTGTCCTTGATGTCTGTATTAACATTGTTTACATTACTTACTTTATATTCCATACAATGTGTCCTTGATGTCTGTATTAACATTGTTTACATTACATACTTTATATTCTATACACTGTGTCCTTGATGTCTGTGTTAACGTTGTTTACATTACTTACTTTATATTCCATACAATGTGTCCTTGATGTCTGTATTAACATTGTTTACATTACTTACTTTATATTCCATACAATGTGTCCTTGATGTCTGTATTAACATTGTTTACATTACTTACTTTATATTCCATACAATGTGTCCTTGATATCTGTGTTAACATTGTTTACATTACTTACTTTATATTCCATACAATGTGTCCTTGATGTCTGTATTAACATTGTTTACATTACTTACTTTATATTCCATACAATGTGTCCTTGATGTCTGTGTTAACATTGTTTACATTACTTACTTTATATTCCATACAATGTGTCCTTGATGTCTGTATTAACATTGTTTACATTACTTACTTTATATTCCATACAATGTGTCCTTGATGTCTGTATTAACATTGTTTACATTACTTACTTTATATTCCATACAATGTGTCCTTGATGTCTGTATTAACATTGTTTACATTACTTACTTTATATTCTATACAATGTGTCCTTGATATCTGTATTAACATTGTTTACATTACTTACTTTATATTCCATACAATGTGTCCTTGATGTCTGTATTAACATTGTTTACATTACTTACTTTATATTCCATACAATGTGTCCTTGATGTCCGTATTAACATTGTTTACATTACTTACTTTATATACAATGTGTCCTTGATATCTGTATTAACATTGTTTACATTACTTACTTTATATTCCATACAATGTGTCCTTGATGTCTGTATTAATATTGTTTACATTACTTACTTTATATTCCATACAATGTGTCCTTGATGTCTGTATTAACATTGTTTACATTATTTACTTTATATTCCATACAATGTGTCCTTGATGTCTGTATTAACATTGTTTACATTACTTACTTTATATTCCATACAATGTGTCCTGGATGTCTGTGTTAACATTGTTTACATTACTTACTTTATATTCCATACAATGTGTCCTTGATGTCTGTATTAACATTGTTTACATTACTTACTTTATATTCCAAACAATGTGTCCTTGATGTCTGTATTAACATTGTTTACATTACTTACTTTATATTCTATACAATGTGTCCTTGATGTCTGTATTAACATTGTTTACATTACATACTTTATATTCTATACACTGTGTCCTTGATGTCTGTGTTAACATTGTTTACATTACTTACTTTATATTCCATACAATGTGTCCTTGATGTCTGTATTAACATTGTTTACATTACTTACTTTATATTCCATACAATGTGTCCTTGATGTCTGTATTAACATTGTTTACATTACTTACTTTATATTCCATACAATGTGTCCTTGATGTCTGTATTAACATTGTTTACATTACTTACTTTATATTCCATACAATGTGTCCTTGATGTCTGTATTAACATTGTTTACATTACTTACTTTATATTCCATACAATGTGTCCTTGATGTCTGTATTAACATTGTTTACATTACTTACTTTATATTCCATACAATGTGTCCTTGATGTCTGTATTAACATTGTTTACATTACTTACTTTATATTCCATACAATGTGTCCTTGATGTCTGTATTAACATTGTTTACATTACTTACTTTATATTCCATACAATGTGTCCTTGATTCTGTTTAACATTGTTTACATTACTTACTTTATATTCCATACAATGTGTCCTTGATGTCTGTATTAACATTGTTTACATTACTTACTTTATATTCCATACAATGTGTCCTTGATGTCTGTATTAACATTGTTTACATTACTTACTTTATATTCCATACAATGTGTCCTTGATGTCTGTATTAACATTGTTTACATTACTTACTTTATATTCCATACAATGTGTCCTTGATGTCTGTATTAACATTGTTTACATTACTTACTTTATATTCCATACAATGTGTCCTTGATGTCTGTATTAACATTGTTTACATTACTTACTTTATATTCCATACAATGTGTCCTTGATGTCTGTATTAACATTGTTTACATTACTTACTTTATATTCCATACAATGTGTCCTTGATGTCTGTATTAACATTGTTTACATTACTTACTTTATATTCCATACAATGTGTCCTTGATGTCTGTATTAACATTGTTTACATTACTTACTTTATATTCCATACAATGTGTCCTTGATGTCTGTATTAACATTGTTTACATTACTTACTTTATATTCCATACAATGTGTCCTTGATGTCTGTATTAACATTGTTTACATTACTTACTTTATATTCCATACACTGTGTCCTTGATGTCTGTGTTAACATTGTTTACATTACTTACTTTATATTCCATACAATGTGTCCTTGATGTCTGTATTAACATTGTTTACATTACTTACTTTATATTCCATACAATGTGTCCTTGATGTCTGTATTAACATTGTTTACATTACTTACTTTATATTCCATACAATGTGTCCTGGATGTCTGTGTTAACATTGTTTACATTACTTACTTTATATTCCATACAATGTGTCCTTGATGTCTGTATTAACATTGTTTACATTACTTACTTTATATTCCATACAATGTGTCCTTGATGTCTGTATTAACATTGTTTACATTACTTACTTTATATTCCATACAATGTGTCCTTGATGTCTGTATTAACATTGTTTACATTACTTACTTTATATTCCATACAATGTGTCCTTGATATCTGTGTTAACATTGTTTACATTACTTACTTTATATTCCATACAATGTGTCCTTGATGTCTGTATTAACATTGTTTACATTACTTACTTTATATTCCATACAATGTGTCCTTGATGTCTGTATTAACATTGTTTACATTACTTACTTTATATTCCATACAATGTGTCCTTGATGTCTGTATTAACATTGTTTACATTACTTACTTTATATACAATGTGTCCTTGATATCTGTATTAACATTGTTTACATTACTTACTTTATATTCCATACAATGTGTCCTTGATGTCTGTATTAACATTGTTTACATTACTTACTTTATATTCCATACAATGTGTCCTTGATGTCCGTATTAACATTGTTTACATTACTTACTTTATATACAATGTGTCCTTGATGTCTGTATTAACATTGTTTACATTACTTACTTTATATTCCATACAATGTGTCCTTGATGTCTGTATTAATATTGTTTACATTACTTACTTTATATTCCATACAATGTGTCCTTGATGTCTGTATTAACATTGTTTACATTATTTAATTTATATTCCATACAATGTGTCCTTGATGTCTGTATTAACATTGTTTACATTACTTACTTTATATTCCATACAATGTGTCCTGGATGTCTGTGTTAACATTGTTTACATTACTTACTTTATATTCCATACAATGTGTCCTTGATGTCTGTATTAACATTGTTTACATTACTTACTTTATATTCCAAACAATGTGTCCTTGATGTCTGTATTAACATTGTTTACATTACTTACTTTATATTCTATAAAATGTGTCCTTGATGTCTGTATTAACATTGTTTACATTACTTACTTTATATTCTATACACTGTGTCCTTGATGTCTGTGTTAACATTGTTTACATTACTTACTTTATATTCCATACAATGTGTCCTTGATGTCTGTATTAACATTGTTTACATTACTTACTTTATATTCCATACAATGTGTCCTTGATGTCTGTATTAACATTGTTTACATTACTTACTTTATATTCCATACAATGTGTCCTTGATGTCTGTATTAACATTGTTTACATTACTTACTTTATATTCCATACAATGTGTCCTTGATATCTGTGTTAACATTGTTTACATTACTTACTTTATATTCCATACAATGTGTCCTTGATGTCTGTATTAACATTGTTTACATTACTTACTTTATATTCCATACAATGTGTCCTTGATGTCTGTATTAACATTGTTTACATTACTTACTTTATATTCCATACAATGTGTCCTTGATGTCTGTATTAACATTGTTTACATTACTTACTTTATATTCCATACAATGTGTCCTTGATGTCTGTATTAACATTGTTTACATTACTTACTTTATATTCCATACAATGTGTCCTTGATGTCTGTATTAACATTGTTTACATTACTTACTTTATATTCCATACAATGTGTCCTTGATGTCTGTATTAACATTGTTTACATTACTTACTTTATATTCCATACAATGTGTCCTTGATGTCTGTATTAACATTGTTTACATTACTTACTTTATATTCCATACAATGTGTCCTTGATGTCTGTATTAACATTGTTTACATTACTTACTTTATATTCCATACAATGTGTCCTTGATGTCTGTATTAACATTGTTTACATTACTTACTTTATATTCCATACAATGTGTCCTTGATGTCTGTATTAACATTGTTTACATTACTTACTTTATATTCCATACAATGTGTCCTTGATGTCTGTATTAACATTGTTTACATTACTTACTTTATATTCCATACAATGTGTCCTTGATGTCTGTATTAACATTGTTTACATTACTTACTTTATATTCCATACAATGTGTCCTTGATGTCTGTATTAACATTGTTTACATTACTTACTTTATATTCCATACAATGTGTCCTTGATGTCTGTATTAACATTGTTTACATTACTTACTTTATATTCCATACAATGTGTCCTTGATGTCTGTATTAACATTGTTTACATTACTTACTTTATATTCCATACAATGTGTCCTTGATGTCTGTATTAACATTGTTTACATTACTTACTTTATATTCCATACAATGTGTCCTTGATGTCTGTATTAACATTGTTTACATTACTTACTTTATATTCCATACAATGTGTCCTTGATGTCTGTATTAACATTGTTTACATTACTTACTTTATATTCCATACAATGTGTCCTTGATGTCTGTATTAACATTGTTTACATTACTTACTTTATATTCCATACAATGTGTCCTTGATGTCTGTATTAACATTGTTTACATTACTTACTTTATATTCCATACAATGTGTCCTTGATGTCTGTATTAACATTGTTTACATTACTTACTTTATATTCCATACAATGTGTCCTTGATGTCTGTGTTAACATTGTTTACATTACTTACTTTATATTCCATACAATGTGTCCTTGATGTCTGTATTAACATTGTTTACATTACTTACTTTATATTCCATACAATGTGTCCTTGATGTCTGTATTAACATTGTTTACATTACATACTTTATATTCTATACACTGTGTCCTTGATGTCTGTATTAATATTGTTTACATTACTTACTTTATATTCCATACAATGTGTCCTTGATGTCTGTATTAACATTGTTTACATTACTTACTTTATATTCCATACAATGTGTCCTTGATGTCTGTATTAACATTGTTTACATTACTTACTTTATATTCCATACAATGTGTCCTTGATGTCTGTGTTAACATTGTTTACATTACTTACTTTATATTCCATACAATGTGTCCTTGATGTCTGTATTAACATTGTTTACATTACTTACTTTATATTCCAAACAATGTGTCCTTGATGTCTGTATTAACATTGTTTACATTACATACTTTATATTCTATACACTGTGTCCTTGATGTCTGTGTTAACGTTGTTTACATTACTTGCTTTATATTCCATACAATGTGTCCTGGATGTCTGTGTTAACATTGTTCACATTACTTACTTTATATTCCATACAATGTGTCCTTGATGTCTGTATTAACATTGTTTACATTACTTACTTTATATTCCATACAATGTGTCCTTGATGTCTGTATTAACATTGTTTACATTACTTACTTTATATTCCATACAATGTGTCCTTGATGTCTGTGTTAACATTGTTTACATTACTTACTTTATATTCCATACAATGTGTCCTTGATGTCTGTATTAACATTGTTTACATTACTTACTTTATATTCCATACAATGTGTCCTTGATGTTGTATTAATATTGTTTACATTACTTACTTTATATTCCATACAATGTGTCCTTGATGTCTGTATTAACATTGTTTACATTACTTACTTTATATTCCATACAATGTGTCCTTGATATCTGTGTTAACATTGTTTACATTACTTACTTTATATTCCATACAATGTGTCCTTGATGTCTGTATTAACATTGTTTACATTACTTACTTTATATTCCATACAATGTGTCCTTGATATCTGTGTTAACATTGTTTACATTACTTACTTTATATTCCATACAATGTGTCCTTGATGTCTGTATTAACATTGTTTACATTACTTACTTTATATTCCATACAATGTGTCCTTGATGTCTGTGTTAACATTGTTTACATTACTTACTTTATATTCCATACAATGTGTCCTTGATGTCTGTATTAACATTGTTTACATTACTTACTTTATATTCCATACAATGTGTCCTTGATATCTGTATTAACATTGTTTACATTACTTACTTTATATTCCATACAATGTGTCCTTGATGTCTGTATTAACATTGTTTACATTACTTACTTTATATTCCATACAATGTGTCCTTGATGTCTGTATTAACATTGTTTACATTACTTACTTTATATTACATACAATGTGTCCTTGATGTCTGTATTAACATTGTTTACATTACTTACTTTATATTCCATACAATGTGTCCTTGATGTCTGTATTAACATTGTTTACATTACTTACTTTATATTCCATACAATGTGTCCTTGATGTCCGTATTAACATTGTTTACATTACTTACTTTATATACAATGTGTCCTTGATATCTGTATTAACATTGTTTACATTACTTACTTTATATTCCATACAATGTGTCCTTGATGTCTGTATTAACATTGTTTACATTACTTACTTTATATTCCATACAATGTGTCCTTGATGTCTGTATTAACATTGTTTACATTACTTACTTTATATTCCATACAATGTGTCCTTGATGTCTGTATTAACATTGTTTACATTACTTACTTTATATTCCATACAATGTGTCCTTGATGTCTGTATTAACATTGTTTACATTACTTACTTTATATTCCATACAATGTGTCCTTGATGTCTGTGTTAACATTGTTTACATTACTTACTTTATATTCCATACAATGTGTCCTTGATGTCTGTATTAACATTGTTTACATTACTTACTTTATATTCCATACAATGTGTCCTTGATATCTGTGTTAACATTGTTTACATTACTTACTTTATATTCCATACAATGTGTCCTTGATGTCTGTATTAACATTGTTTACATTACTTACTTTATATTCCATACAATGTGTCCTTGATGTCTGTATTAACATTGTTTACATTACTTACTTTATATTCCATACAATGTGTCCTTGATGTCTGTATTAACATTGTTTACATTACTTACTTTATATTCCATACAATGTGTCCTTGATGTCCGTATTAACATTGTTTACATTACTTACTTTATATTCCATACAATGTGTCCTTGATATCTGTATTAACATTGTTTACATTACTTACTTTATATTCCATACAATGTGTCCTTGATGTCTGTATTAACATTGTTTACATTACTTACTTTATATTCCATACAATGTGTCCTTGATGTCTGTATTAACATTGTTTACATTATTTACTTTATATTCCATACAATGTGTCCTTGATGTCTGTATTAACATTGTTTACATTACTTACTTTATATTCCATACAATGTGTCCTTGATGTCTGTATTAACATTGTTTACATTACTTACTTTATATTCCATACAATGTGTCCTTGATGTCTGTATTAACATTGTTTACATTACTTACTTTATATTCCATACAATGTGTCCTTGATGTCTGTATTAACATTGTTTACATTACTTACTTTATATTCTATACAATGTGTCCTTGATGTCTGTATTAACATTGTTTACATTACTTACTTTATATTCTATACACTGTGTCCTTGATGTCTGTGTTAACATTGTTTACATTACTTACTTTATATTCCATACAATGTGTCCTTGATGTCTGTATTAACATTGTTTACATTACTTACTTTATATTCCATACAATGTGTCCTTGATGTCTGTATTAACATTGTTTACATTACTTACTTTATATTCCATACAATGTGTCCTTGATGTCTGTATTAACATTGTCCTTGATGTCTGTATTAACATTGTTTACATTACTTACTTTATATTCCATACAATGTGTCCTTGATGTCTGTGCATTAATATTGTTTACATTACTTTTACTTTATATTCCATACAATGTGTCCTTGATGTCCGTATTAACATTGTTTACATTACTTACTTTTATATACAATGTCCTTTGATATACTGTAGTGGATAACATTGCCATACATTATTTTACTTTATATATCCATTACTGTAATGTGTCTCCATCTGATGTCTGTATTAACATTGTTTACATTACTTACTTTATATTGAACTTACAATGTGATCCTTGATATCTCGCCGGTTAACATTGTTTACATTACTTACTTTACTATTCCATACAATGTGTCCTTGATGTCTGTATTAATTTTTCTATTGTTTTACATTAACTTCTACTTTAATATTCCACAATGTGTCCTTTGATGTCTGTATGTAACATTGTTTACATTATTTACTTTATATTCCATACAATGTGTCCTTGATGTCTGTATTAACATTGTTTACATTACTTACTTTATATTCCATACAATGTGTCCTTGATGTCTGTGTTAACATTGTTCACATTACTTACTTTATATTCCATACAATGTGTCCTTGATGTCTGATATTGAACATTGCTTTCATATTTATTTACTTTATATTCCATACAATGTGTCCTTGATGTCCTGTATTAGACATTGTTTACATTATTTACTTTTATATTCCATACAATGTCCTGGATGCTCTGTATTAACATTGTTGTACATTAGTTATTTTTATATTCCATACAATGTGTCCTGGATGTCTGTGTTAACATTGTTCAGCTATTACTTACTTTAGGATTCCATACACATGTGTCCTTGATAGTCTGCAATTAATATTGTTTACATTATTTACTTTATATCCTCCCATAAACAATGTGTCCTTGATGTCTGTATTAACATTGTTTACATTACATACTTTATATTCTAAGGGCTACAATGTGTCCTTGATGTCTGTATTAATATTGTTTACATTACTTACTTTATATTCCATACAATGTGTCCTTGATGTCTGTATTAACATTGTTTACATTATTTACTTTATATTCCATACAATGTGTCCTTGATGTCTGTATTAACATTGTTTACATTACTTACTTTATATTTCATACAATGTGTCCTGATGTCTGTGTTAACATTGTTCACATTACTTACTTTATATTCTCCATAAAATGCGTCCTTGATGTCTGTATTAACATTGTTTTGCCACATTATTTACTTCATATTCCAAACAATGTGTCCTTGATGTCTGTATTAACATTGTTTACAATACATACTTTATATTCCTATACACTGTGTCCTTGATGTCCGTGTTAACGTTTCACACTATTTGTCTATGGTCTGTATTGCCATTCAATAACCTTGATGTTGTAATTAACATCTACAATACATTATGCATTTATATTCCATACAATGTCCTGATGTCTGCACTAACATTGTTCTACATGAATTAACTTCACTTATTAATACATTGTCGTAGAGCCTTGATGTCTGGTGTTAACATTGTTTACATACTTACTCTTATGGTCCATAATAAATGTGTCCTGATGTCTAGATAAATATTGCTTTAATATTTTATCATCTACCTTTAATATTCACACACGTGTCCTGACATCCAGGCAACACTTCATTATAGATCACCTCTACTTTGTATTAACATTGTGTCTGTATTATTACATTGTTTACATTACTTAATTTGAGATCTCGTATGCAAAGTTCCTGGATACAAATGTGTTAATATTGTTCACATTACTTACTTTAGATTCGCTTAAATTTTGTAAGAAGTCCTTGATGTCTTGAGCTTTACATTGTTTACATTACTTTACTTTATATTCCCATACAATGTGTCCTTGATGTGGCATGTATTAACATTGATTACTAATTTTATATACTCGCCACCTGATCCTATACCATCTCTGTTTACATAATTGATGGCTTTGATATTCAAATGAATGTCCTTGATAGTATATTAACATTGTTTACATTACTTACTTTATATTCCATACACTGTGTCCTGATGTCTGTGCTTGATAAAACATATTGCTAAGCATTACTTATTTTTATATGTGTCCTTGACTATCTGTATTAACATTTTTGTTTACGTCACTACGTATTTGAAAATGTCCTTTTGTAACTGATAAACATTGATAGTACATTACTTACTTTATATTCCATACAATGTGTCCTTAGATGTCTGTATTAATATTGTTTACATTACTTCACTTTATACTTCCATACAATGTGTCCTTTGATGTCCGTATTAACATTGTTTACATTTCATTTATTTCATATCCTATTAACAATAAGTTCTTGATGCCTAAATTAATACTTATGTTTATACTTTTGGTATTTTATATTCTATACATGTACTTGATTCAGAATAATAATTGAGTTTAATATTTTCATACTTGTTGGTCTCAATAATAAATCTTTATAATCAAAATCATAACATTGGCTACATTATCATACTTCTATATTCATACAAATGTGTTGATGTCTGTATTAACATTGTTTACATTACTTACTTTCATATTCTATACAATGTGTCCTTGATATCTGTATTAACATTGTTTACATTACTTACTTTATATTCCATACAATGTGTCCTTGATGTCTGTGTTAACATTGTTTACATTACTTACTTTATATTCCATACAATGTGTCATTCTGATGTCCGTAATAATATTGAAGCATATCATTGTTTACATTACTTACTTTATAATTTCTACAATGTGTAATGTGTCTCTGATATCTGTATTAACATTGTTTACATTACTTACTTTATATTCCATACAATGTGTCCTTGATGTCTGTATTAATATTGTTTACATTACTTACTTTATATTCCATACAATGTGTCCTTGATGTCTGTATTAACATTGTTTACATTACTTACTTTATATTCCATACAATGTGTCCTCTTGATGTCTGTAGTTAACATTGTTTACATTACTTACTTTATATTCCATACAATGTGTCCTGGATGTCTGTGTTAACATTGTTTACATTACTTACTTTATATTCCATACAATGTGTCCTTGATGTCTGTGTATTAACATTGTTTACATTACTTACTTTATATTCCATACAATGTGTCCTTGATGTCTGTATTAACATTGTTTACATTACTTACTTTATAATACAATGTGTCCTTGATATTTCTGTATTAACATTGTTTACATTACTTTACTTTACTTATAAAAGTGTCCTTGATGTCTGTATTAACATCGTTTACAATTACATGTAGGTTATTCCATATTATAATGTGTCCTTGATGTCTTGTATTAACATTGTTTACATTACTTACTTTATATTTCCATACATTTTCAATGTGTCCTTTGACGTCTTGTGTTAACATTATTTACATTACTTATTTTTATATTCCATACATATCGTAGTTCCTTGAGGTATCAGATAGTAACTAACATTGGTTTACATTGGCTTACTTTTATATCTCCATACAATGTGTCCTTGATGTCTGCGTACTAACATTAGTCTACATTACTTACTTTATATATTCCATGCTAATGTGTCCTTAATATCTGTATTTAGCATTGCTTATCTATTACTTACTTTGAGTATTCCATACAATCAAAGTCCTTTGATGTCCAAGTAATAACATTGTTTCACATTTTGGTTGACTTTATATTCCATACAATGTGTCCTTGATGTCTGTATTAACATTATTAGTTAATATTACTATAGGGTATTCTATATACTGTGTCATCTTGGATGTCTGTGTTTAACGTTAGCTTAGATTGGCTTACCTTTATATTCCATAATATGTGTTCTTCTGATATTTCGTATTGCAATACTTGTTGGGTTATATTACTTACTTTATATTCCGCTTATTCATTAGTGTCCTTGATGTTCGCACTGTATTAATATTGTTTACATTACTTGCTAATATATTCCATAATGCTCTGTATATATTTGTAGTATTATTTACTTGTTTACATTACTCTTTTCTTTATATTCTATACACGCATGTGTCCTTGATTGTCTGCGTTAACATTGTTTACATTATTTTTATTTCTTCGATATCTATACAATGTGTCCCGATTATTGCATATAACTATTGCTCATTAATACACTTTACTTTATATTCATACAATGTGTCCTTGAATCTGCTCGTATAAATTACATTGTTTTTACATATCACTTACTTTATAATTCCTCTATACAATGTGAAATCTTGATGTCCGTATTAACATTGTTTACATCTTACTTTACATTCCATACAATGTGTCCTGGATGTCTCGTATTAACATTAGCTAACATTACTTTGTACTTTTATATTCCATACAATGTGTCCTTGATGTCTCGTATTAATGCTGCTTACATTACTTTCATTCATATTCCATACAATATGTCCTTGATGTCTGTGATAACATTGAATTTACATTATTTTTTACTATATGGTATTCCATGTACAATGTATCAT
Organism: Bulinus truncatus; assembly: GCA_021962125.1. Classification (NCBI taxonomy): domain Eukaryota; kingdom Metazoa; phylum Mollusca; class Gastropoda; family Planorbidae; genus Bulinus; species Bulinus truncatus. The sequence continues at coordinate 1,797,414 of JAGDYQ010000191.1, forward strand.
TTGATGTCATGTGTTTACATTGTACATTGCTACCATTTATCTTATTTTATTCCATATTAATTGCGTCTCCTTGATGTCTGTATTAACATTGTTTACATTTTACTTACTTTTATATTCTATACAATAGTGTTCCTTGATGTCTGTATTAACATTGTTTACATTACATACCTTATATTCTATACAATGTATCCTTGATGTCCCAGATTTAATATAAGGTGTTTACATTACTACTTTATAATTCCATATTAATAGTTCTGTATTAACATTGATACCACTCCAGTCTACCACCCCATTTACTATCTACAATGTAATGTTCCTTGATAGTCTGTATTAATATTGTTTACATTACTTACTATATATCTTCATAGCCAATGTGTCCTTTGATGTCTGCATTAATATTGTTTACATTTCACTTAACTTTAGTATTCTCCATATTTAATGTGTCCTTGATGTCTGTATTAATATTGTTTACATTACATTTACTTTTATATTCTTACATACAATGTCCTATGTAGTTCTATGTGTCTGCCTGGATAACATTGTTTACATTATTTACTTATATTCTATACAATGTGTCCTTGATGCTCTGTAGTCACATTGTCTACATTACTTTCACTTTATATTCCATAATAAATATGTTCCTTGATGCTCATGTATTAACATTGACTAAGCATTACTTACTCCTTATATCTCAATACAATGTGTCTCTTGATGCCTGTGATAACATTGTTTTACATTACTTACTTTATATATCAATGTGTCCTTAATTATCTGTATTAACGAATTTTACATTACTTACTTTATATTCTATTATTCACTCGTGTCCTTGATGTTCAGGCACGTTGTTATTTAATATTTGCTTCTTTATATTCCATGCATTACAATGTGTCCTGATGTCTGTATTAACATTTTTATTTTATTTACTTTATATTCTAAAAATAATACTTTCTTTCGTTCATACTTTTTACTTTACTTCATCACCTATATTATGTTCTGATTGTTTTGTGGCCAATATTGTTCTTATATTACTATTTTTATATTCTATGTCATTACAACGTGTCCTTTGCGTCTGTGGATCTACCATTGTCTAGAAGCTATTACTACTACTTTATATCCTATACACTGTGTCCTTGATTCTGATGTCTGTGTTAACGTTGTTTACATTATCGTTGCAACTTTATATTCACGTGTTGTAATGTGGCCCTGATATTTGTGTTAACATTGCTTCATATTATTTACTTTATATTCATACAATGTGTCCTTGATTGTCTGTATCATCACTGTTTACATTACTTACTTTTATATTCTATACATTGTGTCCTGGATGTCTCGCATTAACATTGTTTACATTACATTCACTTTACATTGTTCCACTATGTAAAACTTGATGTCTGTGTTAACACATTGTTTACATTACTTACTTTTTATACTATTTACATTTTCGTGCTCTCTTGATATTCTTGTACAACTACTTGTTACATTACCATTTTTTATATTCCATACATATGTCTTGTATGTGTCCATGGTGTATTTGTTAACATTGTTTTTTTAATATTGATATCTTTGTTTAACATTGTTTATATTACTTACTTTATATTCCATACAATGGGTCCTTGATGATCTGTTAAAAGTGTCATCGTACATTAATTCTACTTTATATTTTTCTATACAATGTGTCTTCTGATGTCTGTATTAATATTTGTTTACATTACTTACTTTATATTCCTATACAATGTGTCTCTGATGTCTAGTGTTAATATTGCTTACATTACTTACTTTATATTTCATACAATGGTCTGATGTCCTTTGATGACTGTATTAACATTGTTTACATATATTTTTGCATTTTAGATACATAATGCGTCCTTGATATCTGTGTATTAACATTAGCTAACATTACTTATTTTCCTTATATTCCATAACGTAAATGTGTCCTTTGATGTCTGATTATATTGTGCCCTTACATTACTTACTTTTATATTCCATACAATGTGTCCTGATATCTGTATTAATATCATGCGCTTTATATTATTACTTATATATCCAATACAATGTGTCCTTGACATATCTGGTATAAATAATATTGTTTACATTACTTACTTTATATTCCATTACTATAGTCCTTGATGTTCTGTATTAACATTGTTTATACATTTACTCATTCTAATCTCCATACAATGTGTTCCTGGATGCCTGTGTTAACATTGTTTACTTGTACTTACTTTTATCTTCATACATGTCCTTTGATGTCTGTATTAATATTGTTTACATTACTTACTTTATATTCCAAACCAATGTGTCCTTGATGTCAGTATTAACATTGTTTACATTACTTACTTTATATTCTTCCATACAATGTCCTTGTGATATCTTAGCTAATACTGTTATATCATTTTACTTTATATTTCCACAACGTGTCCCTGATTGTCTGTAGTTGAATATTGTTTTACATACATACTTTATATTTTATACACTGTGTCCTCATTATGTCGGTGTTAACATTGCTTTACATTACTTTATATTCATGCATAATGTATCCATGATTATCTCTGTTAACACTGTTATTACATTAATTAATTTCACTGATATTCCATACTACAATGTATTGATGTTCCAGTGCTAACATTGTTTACACTACTTACTTTCACATATTCCATACAATGTGTCCCGATGTCTGTCATTAACATATGTTTAGCCACATTGGCTTTACTTTTATATTCCATTTTATATATGTGTGTCCTTGATTATATCTGTAATAACATTGCCTATTACATTATCTTTTTTACTTTATATTCTATACAATGTGTCTCTGATGTCCAAGTATTAATATTGTATACTTTATATTCCATACAATGTTCTGATTCCACAATATTTATATTTACTTAACTTTATATTCCATACAATATCAGTCCTTGATGTCTTGTCATTAACATTGTTTACTTATATACTTACTTGATATTCTATACAATGTGTCCTTGATGTCCGTATTAATATTGTTTTTACATTACATTACTTTGTACTGGCTCCATACAATGTGTCCTGATGTCCGTATTAACATTGTTATTACTATTCTATACCATTTTTTATACCCGCAGTACAATGTGTCCTTGATAGTTTTATCTTAGTGTTAAACATTGCTTACATTTACTTACTTTATATTCCATACAATGTGTCCTCGATGTCTTCAGAAATTGTATACATTAATTTACTGTTCCATACAATGCTGTCCTTGATGTCTGTATTAACTGTTTATTGTTTACATTACATTACTTTATATTCTATACATGTGTCCTTGATGTCTGTATTAACTATTGTTTACATTATTTTTACTTTATATTCCATAAAATGTGTTCCTTTTGATGTCTGTGATTAACATTAGTATTATCATTACGCATTTTATATTCTTATACAATGTGTCCCTGATGTCTGCATTTGTGAATATTGTTTACAATATTATCTTTATATTCCATACAATGTGTCTCTTGATATCTGCAGGTAATATTGTTTACATTAGCTTAATATATTTCTATACATAGTATACCTTGATGTCTGTATTAACATTGTTTACATTACTTTATCTTTATACAATGTGTCCTTATTATCTGTATTAACATTGTTTTCATTCTTTACTTTATATTCCATTACAATGCAGTCCTTGATGTCTTCAGAAACATTGTTTACATTACTTATTTATATTCCATACATTGTGAATCCTTTGATTTATCTGTATTAACATTGTTTACATTACATACTTTATATTCTATACACTGTGTCCGTGATGTCTGTGTAACACGTTGCTCATATTATTTACTACTTTATATTCCATACATTGTGTCCCTGATGCTCTGAAGTAACATTGTTTACATTACTTACTTTGAGTATTCTTTATACAATGTTGTCCTTGATGTCTGTGTATTAACATTGTTTCACATTACATTACTAAATTCCTATGTCAATGTGTCCCTGATAACTTCATTAACATTGTATCATATTTTCCTTACTTTATATTCCATTTACAATGTGTCCTCGATGTCTGTATTAACATTGTTTACATTACTTACTTTATATTCCACTATACAGTAATGATGTCCTTGGTGTCATATTGTTAACATTGTTTATATTACTTTAGTGTTTAAAATGTGTCCTTGATATTACCATGTATTAACATTGTTTAATTACTGCTTTATATTCCATACATGTAATATGATGTCTGCATTAACATTTGTTTACCTTTTACTTTATATTCCATACAATGTCACCTTGATGTCTGTATTAATTCGTAACATTGTTTCATTACTCTACTTTATATTCCACACAATAAAGTCCTTCCTGATGTCTGTAACAATGGCATTGTTTACATTACTTACTTTTATATTCCTATACAATGCGTCCTTGATGTCCGCATTAATATTGTCTACATTACTTACTTTATGGCCTTCATACAATGCGTCCTTGATGTCTCGTATTAACACTTTGTTACATTGACTACTTTATATTCCATGGTGTCTTGATGTCCAGCACATTGTTCATTACGTATTTTATATTCTATACGTCCTTGATGTCTGTATTTTTCAATATCATTTTTTTAGCGGCTAATATTTACTTATATTCCAAACAATAAACCTTGATGTTTTATTAATGATCATCATTAATTACGCACTTGATATTGCTACTAACGCGTCCTTTGATATTTGCATAACATTGTCGTTTTTATTACTTACGTTATATTCCATACAATGTCCTGGATGTCCGGCTAACATTGTTTACATCATTTATGGGGTATTCATACAATGAAACCTTTGATATCCGTATTAATATTGTTTACATTACTTATTTATATTCCAAGTACAATGTGTTCTTGATGCCCGTATTACCATTGTTTACGTTATTACTTACTTTATATTCTATACAATGAGACCTTGATGTCAGTATTAACATTGTTATGGATTGTATACTTATATATTCTATACACTGTGTCCTGATGTCTGTGTTAACATTGTTTACATATTTGCTTTATATTCCAGGTCATCGCGTCCTTGATATCATTCGTGTTCAATAATAATATTGTTTACATTGGTCATTTTTATATTCTGATAATAATGTGTCCTTGATGTCCGTATTAACATTGCTTACATTACTTACTTTATATTCCATACAATAAGTCCCTGATGTTCTATTAACATTGCTTCACATTATTTTATCTCTGATATCCATACGTGTCCGATGTCTATAAGAATATTGTTTACATTACTTACTTTATATTCCATACAATAGTCTCTGATATCTGCAGTGTTAATTGTTCACATTATTATTTATATTCCATATTGCAATAAGTCCTTGATGTTCTGATAATATTGTTATATTTTATTTTGATATTCCGTTTAATAGCAAGGTCTTACTGGATAGCCTTCATAATAACATTATCTTCACAGTATCTTCACCTTCCATACTCCAAATTATGTGTCCTTGATGTTCAGAATTAATATTGTTTCACATTACCTTACTTCTTATATATCTATAAAATGTCCTGATGTCTGTAAAATATTTGAACATTTTTGTTTACAGCTTTACTTACTTTATATTCGATACACTGGTCCTTTCGATGTCCAAAGTAATAATATTCTGTTTACATTACCCATATACTTTGAGTATTCCAATACATTGTGCCCTTTGATGTCCGTATTAACATCGATCTACATTACTTTACTTTGTATTCTATACAATGTGTCCTTGATGTCTGCATTACACATTGTTTATTTTTATTACGTCCTTTTTATATTCCATACACTGTGTGTCCTGATGCCTGTATTAACATTGCTTACATTACTTTAACCCATATTCCATACAATGTGTCCTTTTGGGATGTCTGTGTTAACATTGCTTACATTACTTACTTTATATTCCATACAATGTGTCCTTGATGCTGTATTAACATTTCGTTCACATTACTTCACTTTATATTCCATACAATGTGTCCCGATGTCTGCATTAACATTTTGTTTACATTACTTACTTTATATTCTATACAATGTGTCCTTGATGTCTGCATTAATATTGTTTACATTACTTACTTATATTCCATACAATGTCCTTTGATGCCTATATTAACATTGTTTACATTAATTTTACTTTATATCTTAATACAATGTGTCCTTGATGTCTGCATAACATTGTTTATATTACTTCACTTTCATATTCTATACAATGTGTTCTTGATGTCTGTATTAATATTGTTTATATACTACTTTATATTCTATATACTACTTGACGCCCGTAATAATATTATTTAGATACTGCTTTATATTCTATATAACAGTCTCTGATGTCTGCATTAACATTGTTTACATTACTTACTTTAGACTCCGCTTTATACAATGTGTCCTGATACCCGTGGTTGAATATTGTTTCACATTATTTACTTTATATTCCATACAATGTGTCCTTGATACATATGCGTTAATGATTAGTGTATTACTTACGATATTCACACATGTCCTTGATGTCTGTGTATAATACTTTGTTTACATTACTACTTATAATCCAGCAATAATGTCCCGATATCTTTGTTAATATTGTTACATATTTCATTTTTATATTCCATAAGCAATGTGTCCTGATGTCTGTATTAACATTGCTTACATTACTTTGATTTTCTTATATTCCATACACTGGTGTTCTGATGTCCGTATTAATATTTTTACATTATTTACTTATACAACAATGTATTTTTCGATACCTGAGTTAAATATTAGTTTTGATATTATTTTTACTTTTATATTCCCTTATATACCGTGTCCTTGATGTCTGAAATAATATTGTTTACATTATTACTTTTATATTCCATACAATGTGCTCCTGATATCTTATTAATATTTATTAATACTACTTACTTTATGCATATCTCATACAATGTGTCCTTTTGATATACTGTATTAATATTGTTTTACATTATTTATTTATATTCCATACAATGTCCTTGATACCCATAAAGTAACATTGTTTAGCATCACTTTATTTATATCCCTATACAATGGTCCTGATGTCTGCATTAACATTGTTTACATTAATATCTTTAAATTCCATACAATGTGTCCTTGATGTCTGCATTAATATTGTTTGGTTACTATCACTTTATATTCTACACAATGTAAGTCCTTGATGTCTGTATTAACATTGTTTACATTATTTACTATATTCATACAATGTGTCCTTGATGTCTCGTATTAACATTGTTTACATTACTTACTATGCATATTCCATACAATGTGTCCTGGATGTCTCGTAGTATACCATTGTTTCACATTACGTATTTTCATATTCTGCATACCATTGTGTCATTGATGTCTGTGATGTAACATTGTTGCTTACATCATTTACTTATATTCTCATATAATGTAACCTTGATGTCTGTATTAACATTGTTTACATTACTTTACTTATATTCTATAAAATGTATCTCTTGATGTCTGTTCATAATAACATTAGCTATAATACACTACCTACTTTAGGATCATCCATAAGTGCTGTCCTTGATGTCCGTAGCTAACATTGTTATATTTATTTACTTTATATCTCCATACAATGTCTCCTTGATGTTCCTGTGTTACATATTGAGCTTACTACTTTACTTTACACCCATACTTAACCTTGATGTCTGTGTCAGTATTTCTTTACATTATTTACTTTATATTCCATACAATGTGTCTCTTGATGTCCGTATTTAACATTGCTTTATATTATTTACTACTTTATATTCTATAAAAAATAAAGTTCCTTGATGTCTGTATTAATATTGTTTATTACTATTTTCATCTTATATCTTTATACATCATGTTCCTTGATGTCCGTGTTAACATTGCTTACATTGCTTAATTTATATTCCATACAATGTAGTCCTTGATGTTCGTAATAACATACGTTTACATTACTTTACTTTATATTCCATACAATGTGTCCTTGATAGTCTCGTATTAACATTTGTTTACATTACTTACATTTTTATATTCCATACAATGTGCCCTGATTGATCTTCTGTATTACCATTGTTTAATTTCACTTACTTTATATTTTCTGCATACTGTGTCCTTGATGTCCGTATTAACGTTGTTTTCACATTACTTTAGTTTTATATCTCCTATACAATGTGTCCTTGATGTCCGTATTAACATACTGTTTCTTACATTACTTACTTTATTCTATACAATGCTACTGTCGACATCCTTGATGTCTGTATTAACATTGGTTTTTAACATTATTTTATCTTTATATTCTATACAATCGTGTCCTGAATTGAAACCAGTATTGATTGCTGTTAACGATAGTTTACATTACTACTTTATATTCCATACTAATGTGTCCTTGATGTCTGTATTAACATTGCTTACATTTCACTTTATCTTCCATACAATGTGTCCTTGATGTCTGTATTAACATTGTTTACATTACTTTACTTTATATTCCATACAATGTGTCCTTGATGTCTGTATTAATATTTATTGTTTATATCACTTTACTTTATATTCTACAATGCCTTGTTCCCATATACTTTTAACATTGTTTCACATTACTTACTTTATATTCCATACAATGTGTCCTTGATGTCTCCAGTATTACATTGTTTACACTTTACATTACTTTTATATTCTATATAACGTATTCTCTGATGTCACCTGGTAATACATAATGTATACATTATTTTTACTTTATATATGTCTATACAAATCGTGTCCTTATATCTGTAATAATATTGAGCTATATTTATTCAATATATATTCTATTGTTATTTGTTCTTTGATGTCTGTATTTAACTATTGGTTTACTTACTTAATCTTTTACTTTATATTCCATATAAATGTGTCCCTGATAGTCTCGTATTAACATTGTTTAATTATTATTCACTTACTTTATATTCTAATGTGTTATCCAGTCCTTGATGTTCGTGTTAACATTGTTTTATTTTACTTTGCTATTCATAAATGCGGTTTCTTTGACGTTCGTATTAATATACGCTTATATTACTTACTTTATATTTTATACATAAAAAGTCCCCTTGATGTCTCGTGTTAACATTGTTTTTACATTACTAACTTTATTATTTCTCCATACAATGTTCCTTTGATGTTCAGGTCTCAACATACTGTTTACATTACTTACTTTGATATTCCTATTATAATGTGTCTTGGATGTCTGTGTTAACATTGGTTTACATTACTTACTTTATATTCTATACATCATGATACTCTAGTGTTCGTATTAACATTGTTTGTTTACTTTACTTACTTTATATCCTATACAATGTGTCCTTGATGTCCGTGTTAACATTGGCTTACATTACTGACTTATATTCCATACAATGTGGTCCTTTGATGTCTGCATTAAATAATTGTTTACATTACTTACTTTATATTCTATACACTGTGTCCTGATGTCTGTGTTTAACATTTTGTTTACATTACTTTATTCTATTTATATAATGTGTCCTTGATCTTGAGTTATAGATTGTCCTAGATTACTGTATTTTATATACTGTATAATGTTACTTTGATGTCTGATATTATCATTGTGATATTACTTACTAAATATTTTATGCAATGTGTCTCGTGATATCCTGTGTTAACATTGTTTACATTACTTACGTTATATTCCATCGACATAATGTCCTTTAATGTCTGTATTAACATTGTTTTATATTTACTTACTTTATATTCCATACATATGTCCCTGATGTCTGTATTAACTATTGTTTATATTACTTATTTTTATATTCCTATACAATGTGTCCTTGATATCTTGTATTAACATTTTGTTTACATTGGCTTACTTTTATATTCCATAAAATGTGTCCTTGATGTCTGTATTAATATTGTTAATAGATTACTTTACTTTATATTCCATACATGTGTCCTTGATGTCTCGTATTAACATTGGTTTTACATTGATTTACTTTTATATTCCTTATACAATGTGTCCTTGATGTCTGTCATTAACATTGGCTTACATTACTTACTTTATATTTCATACAATACCGTGTCCTTGATGTCGAGGCTTAACTATTGTTCACATATCACTTACTTTGAGTATCCCATACCAATGTGTCGTTTTTGATGTTCGGATTAATATTTCGTTTTCACATTACTTTACGTTATATCTCATACAATGTCCTCGATGTCCGTATTAACATTGTTTATATTATATTAATTTTTACTATACACTTTCATTGTCTTGATGTTTCTGCAGCAACGTTGGCGCTTAAGCATTACCAACTTTGTTGGTACCCATACCAATGTGGTTCTGATGCTTGTATTAACATTTTTGGTGCGCTGTGTGTACATATTCTTCATTTTTTTTTTCATATTCTATACACTGTGTCCTTTTGATTGTTCGTGCTAAATATTGCTTTCTACATTAATTTACTTCATATTTCTATAAAATGTGTCCTGATGTCCCTTGTCATTAACATTGCTTACATATCAATTACTTTATATTCCATACAATGTTTTTTCCTCTCTTGATGTCTGTGTTAACATTGTTACATTACCATCTTCTTATATTCAGATAATAATGCGTCCTTAATAATTGCAGCACATCGTTTATATTATTTCATATTCCATACATCGTATTGATGTTCGTATTAATATTGTTTACAT